>OX578142.1:131917530-132380030 GCA_951213105.1 Amaurobius ferox
AAATGTCAATTTATAGGTAGTTGTAACGTTCTATAATATATATATATATATAGAATTATTTTCGCCGAGATAGACTTCGAGGAAGATTACAAGTAGTATTTTAACCAAACTAGATACAAAACAAAAATAATTGTAAAAAAAATATAAAGTAATTGATTGTAAGAAGTCGCTCTTCTATTTTTATGCACTTCTGTAGTATGCACTGAACTGACTGAGGGATCGAGTGACAGGGTGATGTATCAAAATTATTGAATAGCTGAAATCTTGAATAGCTAAATTGAATAGCTAAAATCCACTATAGCTAAAATCTTGGTTTTAATGTCATTCGATCCACCTCAGCTTTTAAATCAATGAAAAAATTTAAAATAAAAAAAAATGAATTAAGGATGACGATATAAAGGGATTTTTAATAAAACTTACACCACTTTACCTCTCAAAAACAATAATTAGACAATTTGATATCCTTTCGGTGCCAACAAGTAAAACTGGTTTTCAACAACTTTGAAGTGTGTAGGTGTCACATTTAATGAGCACTAGTCAGTGATAACTCAGGAAGCGCGGGTGAAAGGGCTAGTTTCATATATAGGCGAAAATACAACAGTCTGAGTATCTCATTGGATAGAGCGTTGGGTAGTTATAGTACTGGGGATCGCTGATTTGATTTCTCACTGGACACATGCGTTCTCTAAACACATGTTTCAAACTGTATATATTTCCCCATATATTTTTACCATATCATTGCATAATTAAAAAGTGGACATTTTATTAATATTTTATGAGGTAGAATATAGAGATATAGCAGCATTGTGCTGTATAATCCATTCCAAAGAACATCTTAAGGGAACAGAGTTCATACATTGGTTACTCTTCAAAAACATGGACGATTTCTATAACCAGCACTTACTGATGATAGCAAAAACATTTTGCTTTTAAACATTTTTAAGCAGATAATTTTTGACTGAATGCGTTTGTTTCGTACACAAGTGGCAAAAATGTTCTAAGAAATAAATTTGAAACACAAAAATATCTTTTTCATCAAAATTGTCAAATTTAGGGTATGTAACTATACATCCACCAACTGCCACAATGTTTGTGGATATAACAGTAGAAATTAGACATTTTATTGTAAAACAAATATTTAAAAAATTTAAGATAATGATAGAAATATTTGAATACATATAAAAAATGAAAAAGATAAAGCATATGTAAGGTCTGTCAACAACTCCATGTCTTCTGTCCTCAATGCCATAATAGTTTGTTTCTATAATATATAACTAGAAAATGTACACGACGTTGCCAGGGATTTAAGATGCAAACATCTGATCAAAGTCACACTGGAATTTTAGAGCGAATTTTAGAAAATCCAACAATGGTTTAACCATAAGTCCGCTTATAACAACACGCAAAAAAATAAAAGAGCTGCTGGTGTTAAGATGGATGAATTGCGAGAATATCACGAAGTTCAAAGAGATTACTTCGTCAACATATGAAAAAAAAATATATTTAAAAAAAATCATGAAAATTTGTCTATTAATTGTATGGATTCCTTTGTGTGAAATGTTTGAAAGGGAATTTTGCGATTTTTCCGATGATTGAATGATGGAATCTCTGTGATAATAGTGTTTCGGATAGCTACGGGATCGATTTGTGGGAAGATCGCTCAAAATCGTTTTAAAACATAAAATGACTAAAAAACGAGTTCAAATTAAAAAAAAAATCTCACCAAGGCGCATCGTCCCGGGTCTTGAAGGACCTGTGCACCAAATTTCATGACGCTTCCGTACGACGCTTAGATTTTCTACCACAGACGATCAGACAAACATATATACATCTTCTTTCATTATTATAGATACCCGGAGATGTCATTTAATGACCTAGTAAAATATTTTATGACGAAAAAGAATATAAATCAACTTCAGTATATCTGTTTAATAAATTTATGTCACGTAAACAAAATGGTAAAATTCTCTGAAAAGTGAGACATTTTATTTTTTTAGGAAATTTCAAGACAAATTATATAAAAATTGGATTATTTGTTTCATAAAATCATGAGTTTACGACTAATGATTATAACAATAATTGTAAGGCAAAACTTCCCTAATAATACAGCATATAACAATAAGTAATGTTATAAACCAGTTTTGGAAGCAGTCTCCTTTTTCAAAGCAACTAGAATAGCAAAAGCAAGAAGACATCAGCACTTACCGCTTTTACTGGTGTGGTTTCTCTACTTTTAATTCTGAAGAAGGCTGATTTTGCCAAGTGTTACAAGTCAAACACTGAAATATGATTTTGTGAGAAAGTTCGTTGACATGGTAAAACTCAACCGATTTGAATGGCATTTTATACATAGCTTAAACTCATCTTGGTTTAAGTCAGGACGAAACCCGAATTTTAAATTTCGACGAATGCACTGAGATATCTGAGGTCAAAAGCAAAAAGCAAAGCTATCGACAGGGAGGATGCTTTGTATAGGGGCCCGGGAGGTTTGGAAGTTCAGGTCAGTTTATGAAAAATGATCAATAACTTGTAAAATAGGGAGTCGTAGAGTTCCAGTGCATTTGCTGCATATGGGGCCCAAAAATTCTGTCTGCGGTACTGCCTAGGGTGGCATATTTTTAGGGAGGGGCAGAACATTTCAATTTTGAATCCTGCTGCCCATCCAAGCGTTGAATTATGTCGCCCCTAAGAGGTGTCTTATTATAACTCTAAAGCTGCGTTTGAAGTGGAAGCTACTCAAAATTTAGATCATTAAGGGTGTGCATAAGTGTCATGATATAGTAATTGTTATAATATATAATTTTCTAGAACAGCAATTTAAAAAAAATGGCGATCAATTGTCATAGAACTCAAAATCAGAAGGAAAAATCATGATGCATCATTGGATGGCATAAAATATCGCATGCATCTGACAAGGAAAAAATCTACTTCACGAGGGAGGGGTGGATGAAGGGTTGTCTATGTGGGGCGAAATTTTAGCAAAAAATATAGTTATATAATGGCTATTATTTTTAAAAGTTTTCTCAAAATTGTTTTTATTTGGCGATTTAAATAATCGTTTCAGATTTAATTCGAATTGTTCAAATTGTTGTATAGATATATGTCCCATAAAACCACAAGGCAGCTAGTACTGAAATAAAAGTTAATCTGTATTCATAGATGCTCAAACAATACTTTTCCCTTACATATACTACATATTGTAGAGAAAATCAAAAGTGGAACAAATACAAATATACACAGAACAGACTTAAAGCAGACGTTAGGTATCATACCAAGCTGATGTTTACAACCAAAATTTCTGCTATACTAGTATCTAAAAAGGATCCAAAAGATGATAGGCCAATGATGTAGAGATAAATAGAAAAAAAAAGTTAAAATGCAACCCAGAAGATGTTATAGATTCTATTAGCTTTTTGTGTAAGAGTTAGTGATATAAAAGACGGTTGTATGGAGTAGCTTAGTGCGGTATTTGAAGATGTTCCAAGTCTATATGGTCATGTGCGCAACTTCCTTATCATTTAAGTGAAAACTAAACTTTTATAATTAGTATTGCAGACTTTGTAAATTAATAACTTTCTTGATATCTTAGTTTTATCTCTGTTTAATATTGATTCAAATACCAAATGTTATCATTCGAAAAAATTGTTTTTTGCATTCGAGATCCCTGGTGTTCTTTTCTCCATTTTATTTCCACCTACAGTTTAATTTCGTTTAACTTTCTTTTATGATATGTCAAATACATTTTTCTATCCTATAATAATCAGTTTGGATTTAAGTAATCTGATTTTTCTTGATGTCTGAGAAAATAATCTTTTTTTTTTAAACCTTTGTGCGCAGAAACTTCCTCTTGAACAAAAAATTTAGCTTTTTTCAAAGCATTTGTAATTGCTCCACATCATTTTTGAGAAAATATCTAAAATGTTTTGAATAGTTATGCACGTTTAGGAATCTTTATAAATTATGGCAGTATTTAATTACAAATAAGTAAATAAGTGTTGAAATGTAAATAATAATAGTATTAAACTTCAGAAGTCTCTGAACAATAATATTTCTCATATTCAAAATCAAATTTAAATTACAGATAATCAAATTTTTGAAGTCATTTATGCCAAGCAAAACAAAGGAGGAGTGTATTTGTTGAGACATTGTGACCTATCTTGGAATAATTTAAATAGTTTTTCCTGTTGTTTGATAATCAACAAATTTGGTAATTGTTATTGTTATACTCTCCACTATATGGAAAAATTGAATTTGTAAGTTGAATTTGCAGTTGAAATTTCACTTTTGCATTTCGGAAAATATTTTAGTATTTATAGTGGAGAGACGGTCAATCAAAAAATAAATCTCTCCTGGGAAAAATTGATTCTACACAAGTGTTAGGATCAGAAAATTAGAATTAATACGTTAAAGATGCATTCCAAATCCGTTTCACTAACAGCATGAAATTTAATCATCTAGAATGGACTAATAAATGGATTGAAATTTCATGATATTTTGTGATACTGGTTGCATAGGTTCTTGACGAGAATACTTGCACTTTAGCGCATGCAAAAGTCTAAGTTCAAAAACATGAAGCCTACTTATTTTAAAAATTAAAACTCATACGCATACCTAATACCTATTTTATAAATACAATAAAACTTTTATAATAATAGATTAATTACAAAGAAATAAAATTTCATATATTGTATATGAATCAGGGAAAAGTTATGTCAAAGGCCCAGACCACTCGGCTCGTCCAGGGACTTAGAGCAGCAAGATGAGTGGCCGGCGGGGTTATGTGTACCACTGAGTCACAAAACCTCTGAGTGCAAGACATTTTTATGGGTCACTAAAAAGGACTTATTAAATACTGATATATTATATCAACAAGAAATTGTGCTACCAATAATTTTGAAATTTTGAGTTGCAAACCGAAAAGGTTGGATTGTACGACTAAATGTATAATCCAGTTAAATGTGTTATCTGTGCTTTGAAATTTTGGGTTGCGATTAATGTTGAAATTTAATTAATTGTAGGCAAATTTTATAGTTCAGAATCTGGCAAAATATTACTTAAAGGTGGCCGCAACTTATAGAAACAGTCAACTTTATTTTACAAAAATTTTGTATTTTTTTTTATATAAGTGCATGCCTCAATTATTCTTAATAGGTCGAAACTAAGACATTTATTTTTCTTCTACTAATGAAATACTAACTAATATATTTTTCTTTACTAACCGATGATGCAATTCAAATGTTCTTTCACATAATAAAGCTTCGTTTTTGGTTCACCATTGTTAAAAACATTGTACGTATTGCGCTAAATATGGAATATTTGGTTTGCAAACTATTAAATGGTTTTGTACATTTTTTATATTTCAAACCTCTGTGTGTAGATGAAGAAGTATAAAAGCATATCGGGGCAAGAATAAGTTGATTCTCCGCAATGAATTTTATAAAATAACGTTAATCTCGCAAACGCGCTGACATTTACTCATATTGTATTTACAAACAGTATTGCTAGAAAATTCAATCTCTAGCAAATTTTATAAATGGATACAAGAACGGTTCTTAGATATGAAGGATATTAATAAATTAGGCCAAAGAATGATCAGAAAGAGAGACTCAAAATTCAAGCAGCAATTCTAGGAGTAGTAAACATGTTTAGCTTTCTTGGCATGTTTCCGTCTATTATAGGTATGACCTATATTGTAGCTCGCGTAAAATATAACTTTAAAATATTTAAAATAAATATAATCTAATGTTCACATGTATCATGTATTTTAACTTGTGTTCAATACGAGTTTTTATATTATTTTCATATTAGAGTAAAATTTTAAATTATACGAAAATAGATATAACGAAAGATATTTTTCTTGACGAAGATATACGAAAGATATTTTTCTTGAATATGCAAATATTTAATAACATGAAAAAATAGATCTTTAGCATACGTATATAATTTAATCTTATGATGATCATCATTATTCAATCTAAAAACACACAAAATTATATAAGAAATCTTTAAAGCTGAAAAAAAAGACAAATATTTGAATTGCATGCTCTGTGAAATAAAACAATAGAATACTGAGTACGAAAGAAAACTGCTTTCAGTACTATTTACGTAAGCATGCAATTCAAATATTTGTCTTTTTTTTTCAGGTTTAAAGATTTCTTATATAATTTTGTGTGTTTTTAGCTGAAAATGAAGCAAATGAACAAAAACTTTTCATCTAGTTTAATATGGTTTTTATACAAAATAGTCTTTAGATTCAATAAAAATATAAAATTGAAGTCAGCACACACACATAACGATAAAAAATTATAAATATTGAAAACAAAACTGAATTTTTTTAACCTGATATTGTGATTTATCATTTTTCAATTTCATATTTATTCTACCTACATATCTTAAGTGACATTACTTAGCACTTTCTTGAAGAATAAATTGTATTATAGCAGAAATGATTATAGATAAAATATAAAACTTGAAAAATTGATTCGATATTATTTCAAGTTTTACAGTCTAATTCAAGAAAATTAGAAAATTAGACTATCAAATTTGATAATAAAATTACAAAATTACAGGAGATTAAATTTTTTAGCAATATTGTTTATAAATGCAATTTGAGCAAATGTCAACAGGTTTGCGGGATTGACGTTATTTTTTCAAACTCATTGTGGAGAATCGACTTATTTTTGCCCCGATACACATTTTTATTTCTTTAATTATTTAAAACTCACTAAGCTTTCAGAGCAAAAATATCAAATTGTTTGCAAAATGCTTCCTTTTACATAAGGCTTGTGATAACAAGAATGATTTAATTTTTGTAAGTAATAGAAATATGTAACTTATATGCTACTTATAATAATTTGTATTTGAATACAAAAATTTTAAATATAGTTGAGAAATGATTTAAAAAACCAACATTTAACACCATAAGCAAAAGTGATAAATTTCTGTTTTAAATAAATTGAATTTTTACACAAATTCCAATCAAAAATCTCGAAAATATTCGCATTTTCAATTCATACACAGATATATTAGCAAAACCATAATTTGCTTATATGCTTTTGAGATAAAGCTATATAAAGATAGATGCCATGATAGTTGAAGTTCAACGGAGTTATATGTTTCTCATTTGTGTGCGATTTTACCATTTTTACGTTTGTTTCAAAAGTTTCGACGAAGTTTAATTAGCACTAATGTTCAGTTGCTCGCTGTTCCTTCTTGAGGAAATTTCATTTATGTTTTTCCTCCGCTCGGTTTTCGTTAAAAATTCATTCTTCGCCTAGACTCAACTGTTCTGAGTTTTAGAATAATACAATGGTCCTTATTCTAAAATATCTCACAACTTTTTGCAATATTTCATACCTCAGATACTTCCTTAGGGTGAAATGCTTTATTCTGTTTAGTGAATAATTATAAATAATATTTTGATATGAGTGTTTATAAAAATTAATGTATTAAAATTTTGGAACTATAATCATTTTACAAAGAACTGGTTTGAATTTTGTATTTTCTTACCGTCAAAATGGGGTATAGACATATAGGTGATTGTAGGTATTTTAATTTACAGTTAATAACTAGGCAGTATAGTTAATAAATGCATTAATGTTATATTAATATATTGTATAATTGAAAAATAAATAACATCATTTGTTGCAAACATATTTATACATGCAAATAACGTACAAGTTTATATATAAAAATATTTTCTATCATATTTCTAAAAAGTTCATTTCATAGTAAACGACATTTGCGTCACCTCTCATGCAAATTGCGAACTCAAGTCTTGATATTGCACACATTTGATGGAGTATATGTGGCGTTAGATTGTTAAATTAGAAAATCCCAGATGCTTTAAATATGATAAAACTCAACGTAAGCAGTAAATAGCATTTAAGGGGTATATACAACAAGTTATGATTTACGACAAAACTTTTCAGCAAATGGCTGAAGAACTTTGATAAGAAAATATCCAAAGGAACGGGAAGTTTTATTATTTTTTAATCAGTGCCTAGTTTATCCTTGGCACGCTTGGCTGCAAAATGTTACAATTAAATTTTCTCCTGAAATCTTTACTAGCAGGTCGCAGCGATTACATTTAAACGCTGCAACATGCGTGTTATGGAACATGAAAGTTCATTATCGTAAAAGTCTTATTAATATGGACAGCGAATACCTTCACTTAAGGTCACAGAGAGTTAAATATGGGTATCTCAAAGGCTTGGAATTTCATGGTCTGGAAATGTTTGCCGTAGTTCAAAATTGATTACAAAGTTCAGCAGGATATAAGAAATAGTTGAGTTACAGACCCTGATATTGATATAAACAAAATTCCGAAAATGTTTCAGAAAATTATTTTCTTAGACAAAATAGAAAAATGAATTTAGAAATATAGAGAAGCAGATGGCAGGAATGTCACTTGGAGGATAAATAAGAAAACTTTTAAAAGCTTGTAGTTATGTGGTAGTCGAAACACCATTTTTTTATTTTTTAAAGAAATTTGCTGTTATAATAATAACAGTGGATGCCTTTATAAAACACGAATATAATATAATATGCAATTTGTTTTGCTTGGAAAAGAGAATGTCTAAGTGTATTTGTTTAGGCACTGATTGAAATAGGCACCAGTTAAATATAACAAGAAAGATCAATCATGCATAAAGCATTGATTATGAAACACTTTCCAACTTCAATGCAATTTTATACAAACATTACTCAAATGCGATACATTCTTCGGTAATATTTTCAAAATTATCACAATACTACATTAAATTATTATATTTGAAAACTTCATCGAAAACAAATGAACTTTATTCAAATGACATCATTGAAATATAAATCGCCTCTATATAAAAGCAGCATATCATTCATAATCATTTTTCCAATCGTTTAATTCATCACAATACTATAATAATTTATTTTCTTTAAAAATTTGAAAAATTGTTATCTACCATATTTATTTTAAAAGGTGAAACCTTTCTCATATATAAAATAATTAAACTCTTGGAAAGATATTTATTATATAATATATCTCTTTTTCTTTCTGGAGGATATAACGAGAGTCAGAATTTAATTGAATTTGTTTTTCTCCCTATATTAAATAATTTTTATTCAAAAAACTACCTAACATATTTTACTGAAATTCTTTTCATAAATTTTATGGGATAATTTGAATATTTTCTAAAATTTTTGAAGCAATTTGGGTATTTTAAATTCGCTTAAAAATGTTTGAAACATTAGGTCCCATAGGATTCAATGTATTTCATTTTTTCAATCAGGATTCAATAAAAACTAATTGAGTGATATTATTCATTTATATTCCCATAGATCCCACAGACCGTCTGAAAAACATACTGAAATTTCATTTTGATAAAGCAATTTTTACGGCAGTTATCGTGCTAACGGACAGACAGACAGACAGAATAAACATAGTCATAAACATTTTCAACTATGTTGTAAAGTGTTAATAAAACGCCACAAGTAGAATAAGTAATAAATAATTAGAATACAGCGTAAAATACTATGCAATAAAATTATAGAATGCAAATTTATTTGTGCAATATTAGTTGTTTAATGAAATTAACACTTGAATTAAAACATAAATAATTTTCTGAAAATTAAATTCAAATCAAATTATTTTTTTTATTAATGAAAAGAAATTAATGTTATACCTTTTTTAACTAATGTTCTATATAGCTATGCAATTTTCTATATTTCTAGCCAAATGTTAGTGATACGCTACCTATCAGTTTTGTTTCTTATAAACCGACAACTATATAATATAATTTGTGTGTGTAAAGTTCAGAAAAATTTAAATCAGAAATGGTAAAACATGACTAAGAATTATACTGCATTTTAACTTCAAAACTGAAGTTATTTCACATCTTGTGTTAACAAAACCCTTGTCAAGTTATTTTAAATTATTTAATTATTTTTAAGTGTAAAATGTCGAGTTCTCTAATATGTAGTAACTTATATATTGTGATTTGAACTATTTAACACTTGGACGAATTTTACAGATACCTGAATGCAATTTTCGTAGCTTACAGCAATCCATATTAGAGTATTTGGTTTTACAAACATAGCGCAAACTAAAAGAGTAGGTTAGAATCTCATAAAGTTAGTGATTGGAATTGTTTTGTCTCATATTTTGATTTAATGTTTTCACAGGTTTGTCTATATTTTAGTTTTACGACATACACAGCATTTATAAATGCTGAAGAAGAATTTGTCAATATAATGTAATGCTATTGGAAAATATGTTACTTAGACAGACAAAAATTATTTCAAATGCTTTTTCATTTGCAATCAAATTTAAATTCACAAATCAACACGAACTTATACCCTTTTGAAACCTATTACTATTACTAATTTCTAGTATTAATATATTCTTAGAATATATAATTTACATGGTATTTTAAATTTTCTGAGGATTTGATAGTTTTTTTAGTTCATTCATTCGTCAGTTAAATACTATTTAAAGATGTAATCTCCTTTGTTATAAATAAATTTTGATCTTTAGTGGTTTAAAGTTTAGAAATCTTTGAATAATATCTTTAAGCCACTTAACATGAGTTATAGTCTTTGTGACTATGTGAAAAAAATAATGTTAAAACATGTCGACCACTTAGTAATTTTTCTAAAGAAAAATTACTAAGTGGTCGAACAACGTAGTCTTTCTTTAATGTTAATATTAAGGTTTGTCCATTTTTAAATGTAATCCATACTTCTTGTAGTTCGTTATATATTTCCATAGAATTTTATTTGTGACTGTTGATGTAAGGTGACTGTCTTAGATCGGTAAAACATATCTGTTAAATATTGTAGTCAGTAACGTGAAGGTAAAATATATTATTTTTGGCCTATAGTACCGGTCTTTGTTGCAATAAAAAATGGTGTTCTGACTTAGGAATACTATTATCTTAAATCACCATAGTTATATGTTTAAGAAGCTTTCTAACAAGCACCCCTATAGACCATAACCCATTACCCATTACCCATCTAGACACCAAAATCACCACTGCAACATGAATTTTGAGTTCCTTTGCGTATGATCCGCACACACATATACCCACAAATAAAACTTTTGAAGCAAACCCTTTTATAAAGACTTGCTGAAAGATACTCCAAAAACCAGTTTGTAATCGATAAATATTGCGTACTGCTAACTCACTTATATAAGTATAAATCATAGTAAAAAAAAATGTATAACGGAATTAACTTTCGCTTTCATTTTGGAATAAACATCCCGTATTAAATTTAATAGTCAATTAGAATACTGCTCTAAATATTCAAGGATTTCTAAACAGTTGAAATAAATAATTTAAAAAATTAAAAGTTTTATGCTATTAACTAATTAAATATGAAACTCATTTTAAAAAGAAATATCTTGATAAGAGTGATATGTCTGAATATTTTTAAAGTACTATAGTTATTTTAATGAATATATGATTTTACGTGATCATTTAATAGCGCATATTAGAAACTGTTCAATAACAATGGCTAAAATGCTTACCATTTGACTCACTCTATTTAAAAGACTTTCTCATTAGTTTCAGACATATAATTGTAATTTTTTGAGATTTTACCTCGCTTAATACATTTAACAAGCGTTTTCCTTTTAATGGTGACATAGAAAATATGCTGATGTCAGATAATAATACTTTTTTAGTATCTTCAACAAAACTTTTTACTTTAGAATCTTCCAATAAAACTAGTTTACATTTGCATATATTTTAATTGAGTAATCATGCACTTATAAACGAGAGGCATAACAAATCATGCTTATCAGCTAATGATTTTGGAACTGCACCTTTTAGAGGTAGTGAACACAAATAAACATTATAAACACATTTTTGAAAAAATTTAAGAAAAGTTTAAATTTTTTTACACTGGGGGCTTTTGCCCCTGCTTTTTAAGCTTGCCAACCCCTGTAACCCTCTTCGTGTCCTACTCACTGTTGCTCAATGCGAGAGCTCTTTCAAGCCAAACTAAAGTTTAAATAAAAAAAGGGTTTATTTTAACAGGTTTCCCTACCATTTTTCTGCAACTTTTTTCGGCAACTTTTTTTAATATATAGAGAGATATGTTTACCTTATGGAAGTCAATGAATATACAGAGTTTAAAACCTTATACAGATAAAATAAAACTAAGTTTCAAGCATAAAGGGTTGCACATTGTTTCAAATTAAGCCAATTAAAATGTTATAATGAAGGACGCACAAAATATAAGTAAGGAAAAGCGGTCACGAATAGAACGCTTCTCAAATAATATTTTTTTCGAAGTATTCTATTGTTTTATATAAGGTATCAAGCTATAGTCTACAATTTTGTCTTCTCTCTAATTTTTTATTATTGTTACTGGATTCCAGAATACTCAAGTGAGCAAAACACTCATGCAATTTTTGGTTTTAAATTTCTCATTCAAAGAGTTTCGGTACAAATATAAAGGAGGGTATGTCCAACGTGCGATACATACATTTTATTCAATTCACATGCTTTTTTTATTTACTTTACTTATAATATACAGTATTGCAATAAATAGTATGAAATTGATTACACAAATAAAATTGCATATCATAAAGTGGATTAACCACATCACTATACAAACAAATCAATTCGAAAAGGACGGAATTATTATTCTTAAGGAAATATTTTGCAACATTTTTAAAGCGGGAAGTGTTTTATGAAAATCGCGCAAGACCTATCCAGATTTTAGTTTATGTGGAGGTGACATATATTGATTCTTGGATTACAAATTATCTAATTAAAAAATTATTCATTCGCTTATAGAGAAATAAAATAGAATGAAATAAAATTTTGAGGTTAAGGTTTTTGTTGTGATTTTTAAGTTCTTTATTGTAATCTCGTAATATCTTGGTTAATAAAGAACTTCTGAAAAACCACTAAAAGGAAAAAATAAAAAATGAGCATAAAGTTATGTGTGTTATGTAATTTAACAATAACTAGCAACGGTGCCGACTACTAACTGCTGTTGTACGCGAGCTAGTTACGGTAAACAAGAAACATTTAGATTTTTTAATTGGTCTGATAAAACCATATACGTATACAGTTATAGGTATGCAAGCCTAATACGCGGGAGTATAGACCAGTGTGCCCAGGTATATAAACGCTTTCAGCTTAAGCATGTCACGGTTAATCCTAGACGTCACGGTTTCTCACCTTGAACCAATACCATCTATTGCACTGTCGTAGTGCTAGTGTTTTAAATTACATTGATATATAAAAATGTGCATCTATTTCGAGTTGCAAGTAGTTTAAAAGAAAAACACCCATACAAAGCAATATTTAACATTATACATTATAAATTGCTACAGAATAAAACAAAATGAAATTCATTTCTTACAGTGACTTCAGCAGTTTGTGTACTTTACATAGGCTAATCAAGTTCATTTTGTAAAGTATAAGGATACGTGGCAGTGAATTAGAATTGTTTCTTCAAAAGCACTCTGATGCTACATCACTCCTTCAATCCACCGTATTTTCATTATCTTTTATTTTTCTATTTAACGACTTCTGAAGAATAATGCTTAAAAACACAGAAACACTTGAAAATTGTTAATTGCTTTCAATTTGTAATGGATAATTTTCATCGATAATCGTTTTTGGTTCATAAGTGAGGTTAAGCAGAAATTATAATTTTTCCAATTTTTTTTTCAATTAAGCAGCATAAAAATTAGAATAGTAGAATTAGAACAGTGTTATATATAAGAATTTTTTTTTTCAATTTTGCTGCTAGTCGGACAAAACGCACTCCATTTTTGCAGTATAGCCATTTCTTTTCTGGGAACATCTTAAAAAATGATCAGCACTCGTTAAGCTGCACAATAGAATATATTCCAAGGACCTGATAGAATGACTTACATGGATGCCTAACGATCGCTGACATTTAAGACGGCAGCATTTGGAGAGTTTTCGAATGATGCGCGACCGCACAAAGTGCTCTACAAATATTTAAAATACAATAGATTATCTGAGGAATTCATGTAATCCTGAATAATCATGTAATCCTGAATAATCGTGGACTCCATTTCTAATGTGATATTACTTTTAAAAAATGTACATATATACTTTATTTTGAAAATAGTCCTATTTCTAATATCTCTATATATTAAACAAGAAAGATCAATCATGCTTAAAGCATTGATTATGAAACACTTTCCAACTTCAATGCAATTTTATTTAAACATGTCTAAAATGCAATACATTCCTCGGTAATATTTTGAAACTTATCACAATACTACATTAATTTATTATATTTGAAACCTTAAACCTTCATCGAAAAAAATTAACTTCATTCAAATGACGGCATTAAAGTATAAATTGCCTGGTTTAAACATCTCTAAAATGTTATACATTCCTCGGTAATAATTTTAGAATTATCATAATACTACGATAATTTATTATATTTGAAAACTTCATCGAAAACAACTGAAATCCATTCAAATGACGTCATAAAAAAATAACACGCCTGGCTCTCTCTATAAAAGCAACATTTCATTCATAAATAATTCCCCCATTCATGTCATTCATCACAATACTATAACAATTTATTTTATTTAAAAATTAAGACCATTGAGCTGCAAGTAAGTAAACTCTATGCGTAAAACTTCATCGAAAAATATCGTCCTTCTCTTTCTAAAATCAATGAATTCATATCAGCTAAGCAGACTCCATGGACTAAATGATTTTGTGTTAAAGAATTACAGCGATTCTAATACAACTCATTCTACATATTTTGCTGTTTACATTTTACATAGGTGAAAAATAGGCTTAATAGTAGAAATAATCAAATTTGGAAGAGCATTTAAACTGAAATATATTGTCATTGCGTTGTTTCAGTATGTAGATGCACAGAATTTAGGCAAAAATAAAGTAATTTTAGGACGGATACAACACTCAATATGAATTAAAAAGAACTTTAAAAATCACGATTTTGACACAAGATGGATGCCATATATCATTTTGAAGTGGGTCATGTGATCGTTTCATATCATGGACGCTTAATATAAGAGGTGTTATTATTATTTTAATTTTTATTTAAAAAACAACTGAATATATTTCGCTGAATTTTTTTTTTATATATTTTATGGAACAATTTGAATATTGCCTAAAATTTTCGAAGCAATTTGTGAATTTTAAATCCGCTTAAAAAATGCTTGAAAAATTAGGTCCCATAGGGCTCAATGTATTCCATTTTTTCAACCCGGGTTCAATCCAAAACTAATTGGGTGATAGTATTCATTTATATTCCCATAGGTCCTATAGACCGTCTGAACAACATACTAAAATTTCATTTTGATTAAGTCATCTTTACGGCAGTTATCGTACTAACGGACAGACAGACAGACAGACAGACAGACAGACAGACAGACAGACAGACAGAATGAACAAAGTCATAAACACTTTTCAACTTTGTTGTAAAGTGTTAAAAAAGTAGCTGACGCCGCCGCCGCTGTTTGACAAATTTCTCGTATCTCGTGATTCTTTGCTTCGTACCGCAAAATCTATTGCATATAAAAATATGAAATTTGGTACACTTTTAGAAAAACCTTTGGGAAATATGCTGAAATAAACCGTTTTTTGATTTATATATATATTGTAGTTTAAGAAATATTTTACTACAATTACTATTAGTTTTTTGATATACAGGGTGTCCCAAAAAGATTGAAACTCGCTTTAATTCTTTACATATTGGAGATAACTGGACAATGTAAATTGCAAAAATGTTGAAAGTAAGGTAGGAAATAAGACTATGCTAATGAAATAGCCCTCCCATTTATTTTCAAAAAGTTACACTTTTAAATTTTTATACGACCCCCTTAGACAAATTCGGTCAATCAGAAATTTTTTATCTTTAATGCAACAAGATCATTAAAAAAAACCGCATATCTGTATCTTTAAAATCAACTGAATTATGTGTGATAAAGGAAAAAATCTGAGTTATGCCATTTCTCCGTACCATATGAAGGCTGTTTCATTAGTGAAAATTGGGATCATAAACAAATCCATGATGGAAATTGTTTAGATCAAAAATACGTTAATATGTGTCAAATTTTTTTTATCACAAATGCATCTAAATAAAGCATTACACAGACAGAGATCATATAAAGCAGTGGTACTCATTACGCGGTTGGATATCCTATGTATTATCATCTAGTTTTATCTTTTTAACACTTTACAACAAATTTGAAAAGTGTTTATGACTTTGTGCATTCTGTCTGTCTGTCAGTCTGTCCGTTAGCACGATAACTGCCGTAAAAATGACTTAATCAAAATGAAATTTTAGTATGTTGTTCAGACGGTCTGTAGGACCTATGGGACTATAAATGAATAATATCACCCAATTAGTTTTGGATTGAACCCGGGTTGAAAAAATGAAATAAATTGAGCCCTATGGGACCTAATTTTTCAAACATTTTTTAAGCGAATTTAAAATTCACAAATTGCTTCGAAAATTTTAGGTAATAGTCAAACTGTTCCATTAAATGTGTAAAAAAAATTCAGCGAAATATATTTAGTAGTTTTTTAAATAAAAATTAAAATAATAATTACACATCTTATATGAAACGATCACGTGACCATGATATGAAACGATCACATGACCCACTTCAAAATGATATATGGCATCCATCTTGTTTCAAAATCGTGATTTTTTTAAGTTCTTTTTAATTCACATTGAGTGTTGTATCCGTCCTAAAACTACTTTATTTTTGCTTAAATTCTGTGCACCTACATACTAAAACAACACAATGACAATATATTTGAGTTTAAATTCTCATTCAAATTTGATTATTTCTACAACTAAGCCTATTTTTCACCTATGTAAAATGTAAACAGCAAAATATGTAGAATGAGTTGTATTAGAATTACTGTATTTCTTTAACACAAAATAATTCAGTCCATGGAGTCTGCATGGCTGATATGAATGAAATATTAATTGATTTTATAAACAGAAGGACGATTTTTTTCGATGAAGTTTTAAGCATAGAGTTTATGAATTGTAGCTCCATGGTCTTAATTTTTAAATAAAATAAATTATTATAGTATTGTGATGAATGAAATGAATGAAATCCTGCTTTTATAGAGAGATCCAGACGTGTTATTTTTTCTATGACGTCATTTGAATTTATTTCAGTTGTTTTCGATGAAGTTTTCAAATATAATAAATTATCGTAGTATTATTATAGTTTTAAAAATATTACCGTGAAATGTATTGCATTTTAGAGATATTTAAACCAGGCAATTTATATTTCAATGCCGTCATTTGAATGAAGTTCATTTTTTTCAATGAAGGTTAAGCTTTCAAATACAATAAATGAATGTAGTATTGTGATAAGTTTTAAAATATTACCGAGGAATGTATTGCATTTTCGACTTTTTAAAATAAAATTGCATTGAAGTTGGAAAGTGTTTCATAATCAATGCTTTAAGCATGATTGATCTTTCTTGTTTGAGATATGTTATAAATTTACATTTCTAATTTGATATATGGTCCTCATTCACAATGTTCAATTTTCAATTAAATATAACCCGCTCAATTTTAAAGATACAGATTTGCGGGTTTTTAACACTTTACAACAAAATTGAAAAGTGTTTATGACTTTGTTCATTCTGTCTGTCTGTCTGTCTGTCTGGCTGTCTGTCCGTTAGCGCGATAACTGCCGTAAAAATGACTTTATCAAAATGAAATTTTAGTATGTTTTTCAGACGGTCTGTGGGACCTATGGGAATATAAATGAATAATATCACCCAATTAGTTTTTTATTGAACCCGGGTTGAAAAAATGAAATACATTGAACCCTATGGGACCTAATTTTTCAAACATTTTTTAAGTAAATTAAAATTCTCGAATTGCTTCGAAATTTTTAGAAAATATTTACATTATCCCATAGAATATATAAAAAAAAATTCAGTAAAATATGTTAAGTAGTTTTTTAATTAAAAATTATTTAATATAGGGAAAAAAACAAATTCAATTAAATTCTGACTTTGGAATATCCTCCAGAAAGAAAAGAGAGATATATTTTATAATAAATATATTTCCAAATGTTTAATCAATATGCATATGAGAGAGGCTTCACATTTAAAAATAAATTTGGTAGATAACAATTTTTCATTTTTTAAAAATTTTATATAACTCTTCATGATATACTTATTTGATGGCATTTTATAAGCACTTTCCTACGTCCTAGAGAGTTAAAATTTGGTACACAGCTTAAATTTGCTGAACATTTTATTCTCCAAAAATTGGATGGATCTTTAAATATAGATCATACATTTTTTTCGAAATGGCCTGAAAATAATCCCCCTTCACTTCTATAAATCATTGTTGTAATATTGTTAGAAATTCTGATGTGGACATGTCTTTCCCTGCAGACTCATATTCGTTCTCTTTATTTCTTCAATAATAATTTGAGTTTATCTGCACAAAATAACAACCATAAGTATTTTAAATGACATTGAATTTGCACGTTAAACTTAAATTTGGTTCTCATTTGATAGCATTGATCTCATACGATCTGGGGGTGCACTCGGGGCCCCTGAGGCTCCCCTACTAGTCTATATTATTCAAGAGTAAATCGTGTTGATAGTTAAATTGATCTCGTATGATCGGGGATGCACGTGGTGCTCCTGTGGCTCCCCTACTAGTCTATTAGTCAAGAGTATATCGTGTTGATAGTCGAATTGGTCTCGTATGATCGGGGGGGGGGGGGTGCGTGGTGCCCCTGTGGATCACCTACTAGTCTATATTAATCAAGAGTACATCGTGTTGATAGTTAAATTGATCTCGTATGATCGGGGGTGCACGCGGCGCCCCTGTGGCTCACCTACTAGATTATATTAGTCAAGAGTATACCGTGTTGATAGTTAAATTGATCTCGTATGATCGGGGATGCACGTGGTGCTCCTGTGGCTCCCCTACTAGTCTATTAGTCAAGAGTATATCGTGTTGATAGTCGAATTGGTCTCGTATGATCGGGGGGGGGGGGTGCCCCTGTGGATCACCTACTAGTCTATATTAATCAAGAGTACATCGTGTTGATAGTTAAATTGATCTCGTATGATCGGGGGTGCACGCGGCGCCCCTGTGGCTCACCTACTAAATTATATTAGTCAAGAGTATACCGTGTTGATAGTTAAATTGATCTCGTATGATCGGGGACCACGTGGTGCTCCTGTGGCTCCCCTACTAGTCTATTAGTCAAGAGTATATCGTGTTGATAGTCAAATTGGTTTCGTATGATCGGGGGTGCACGTGGTGCCCCTGTGGATCACCTACTAGTCTATATTAATCAAGAGTACACCGTGTTGATAGTTAAATTGATCTCGTATGATCGGGGGTGCACGCGGTGCCCCTGTGGCTCACCTACTAGATTATATTAGTCAAGAGTATACCGTGTTGATAGTTAAATTGATCTCGTATGATCAGGGGTGCTTGCGATGCTGCTGTGGCTCCCCTAATAGTCTATATTAGTCAAGAGTATATCGTGTTGATAGTTAAATTCAAAGTTGATGAAAGTGGACAGGTCTGTCTTTCAAATGTCAAGTTAATATTAGAAAGTTTTCAATATAGTAGGTGTCTGTCCGATCCAACATAGATTCAACGCTAAGAAAATAGGAACAAAATAAGTTGAAACTGTGTGAAGTTTTTCTGTCTGATAGAGAACAAAGATCTTTATTTTTTAAAACAGGAACGGACATATTTGTGTGAAAAATAGAATAAAAATGGGATATAGTTTTCTGTCTAGCTTCAGCGGATAGAAAGGTGCTATTATTCCTCTATATGTCGTCTCATTTTCTAATAGGATGCATTTTACGAGTTGCAAGCAAAGCGAAGCAGGAATATGAGTGGCTGGGAAAAACGCATAAAATGCTTCAATTGATTAGCTTCATTTTATTTCTCACCCTCTAACAATAGATCATTGTTCAAAGCAGACGTAATAAATTTTGAAAAATTTTATGCATATCTAAAGGAAATGCAATGGAACAATTCTCGTGAAACACAAATAAAGGAAGCCGTCATCATAACGCAAAAATTGCAATGAGAAATCTCGCTTTTGAAACAGAGGCATTTTCAAAGCGAGGGATTTTGAAACACAAACAATTCAGTGCCGTCATTTATCATAATAAAAAAAAATGGAAAAAGACACGGTAATTAAAACTTAAGATAATAATACGAATACAATGAGCTATTTTCCTCTTTCTATCCCTGTAAGTTTTACAACGTCTAAACGTTTAAAACTAAATGGTTTTAAATAGTATATTGTAAACGAATACTCTCTATTTTAGTGTAGAAATTAATTTGAGCAAACTCACAATAGATGACTTTATAAAATCCTTGAGTGAATTTCATTTTAATATTTGTAGTTATTATAATATGTAAATTTGCATTCTTGTTTTACAACAGGCTACATATAAATTTCTTTATTAAGAAGGAAATTTACGTTTACACTTTTCGCTCCTTTGATTATTTGGGTATTAAAAATCTTAAACGATTTCAACTATAAAGGACAAGTTATGATATTAACTAAAAATGCGTGCAACTTTTTAATGCAGAAGCCTTGATAATATTGTGCACTGTTTCATTAATTAGTTTGTGATTGTGTGAATGCTAGTCTATTTCCGTCATTTTTTGCAATACATTGTATTTTTATGGTTATAATTAAACTGCACAATGTGCTAGAGTGACGTCAAATGGCTTCTATTGTGCTGAAATTCTAAGCAAAATACATGCATTGGAATACTCATTTAGCGAAAATTTACGTGAAATCATTAATTTCAAGAAATATATAAGTTACACTAAGATTTCGATGTTACTCCATGACTGTTATATGCGACGTCAAAAATATTAATTTAAGGAAAAGTTTGACAAACAACCGAAAAAGTTTGCTGCCAAAAGTATTTAAAAAAGGTAAACTTCCCTTTTTAACTTGCTCATATCTGAACAATGCACGTTTAGAATGTTATACACTGGAGTAAAAAATCATTTATGTTGAAAAAAATATAATTCTTAGGTGAACGTTCAACAACTCGGTTTGTGATATTGCTATTAGTTTATATTAAAGCCAGCTTTTAATGTTTTCGTTGCTTTATATTTTATGCACCCTGTAACATGAACTTAAATTTGACATTTTTCTATCACTTTTCATGATACTAAATTGAATAAACGTGAATAATACATTTGAAATAAATCTTATTTCAAAGATGCACTTTTTACATGAGTTTCAGAATAGGAATAAATTTTTTACTCTAATCATTTAATATGGCTTTCAATTGGTAAAAAAACTTGCATGTTATATAGCTTTATGCCTTAATAGGCAAATTTGAGCGCAGGAGAGATTTCATTGTGCTAAATTTCAGGAGTCATATAGCACGCTTAAAATGTTAAAAAGTGAATAATTATTATATTCAAAATTTTATATGTTATAAAGTTTACATTTAAGAAACATTTTCTTTTCAGATATAAAACTGTATCTTTTTCAAATTCTAAACAAAATATAAAGAGCTATTTTTAAGGAATTGAAAACTATGAGCCATTTGTCGAACAAAAAATTTAGAGTGAAAATTCTACACCCAAATCAAATATTTTGGTATATAACAATATTTTAGGAACAATGACTTATTGTGAATTTAAATTAACTTGTATTTAAGGAACATTTCTCTTTTATGCAGTATTTAACTTTTAAAAAAAAATCAAAATTTCAACAACATAACATCTTAAAAATATTTTTGCAACAAGAAAACATGAATAAATTTAGATTCTTTTTATAGAGCCAATTCCAGGAAAAGCTGTTGAGAAGTTTCAAGAGATATGTTGAGCTTAATGCTAAAATGTATAGCCTTAAAAAGATACTTCAAACTTATGCCTTAATAAATTTTCCCATACATGCATTCCCAATTGAGACATTTTCGATATAACCAGAAATAAACACACACACACACATATATATATATTGTAAAAGACTAATGAATAATCCTGTTATAGTAGCGAGAACGCGTCCATTATGCACCATGCATGTTACAGATACGCAAAATATGTATAAAGGTTAGGATAATTTGATGCCAGAATAATTTTAATAATTTTTCTTTTAGTAAGTAAAAGATAATTTCTTTTCTTTATTTCTTTTCATTACACTTAATTTCAAAGTACGTAATTCCAAATCGCCTTGAAATTGTCGCTTTATGCAGCAAAGATCTGACGTGATAAAAAATGGTTACTCAAAGTAATTATAATATATTAGGACGATTCATAAGAAAATTATCTGTTTTAAACCGAAATGACCCCTAATAGATTTTCTGATTTAATAAGAGTTTAATATAAAATTGGGAATATTTTGATTTTTCTGAAAAATGGATTCATTTTATATTTTCCACACCACTGAATCCCTTTTAGCACATTTCTGATGTTTTCCTGTGATATTCAGGTGTAAATAAATGTAAACACTTCGAGCAATTTTTCATTTTTCTATTGAAGTTAAAAGGAGAAATAATCAAAGCGCTTGTCAAATTGTCTCTCCGCAAATGTTTTGAATCATCAAAGCAACATTACTTGAAACTCATTCTACATTATTTAGTTTCAGTTAATACCATTGAAAAGAAGTAAAAATATGTATCTATGTTTTCTAACAATTAGATTTGTACAAGGCTGTAGAAGTCATGCTGCATAAACAATATATGATTGTCATTTTCGTATATTCTTTGGAACAACCATTCGTTTGAAATTTCAATCTTTCTAGTCAACTTTATATAATTTTCAAAATGATGCGTGATAGAAATAAAATTATTAATCAGCGTTTTTAGTAAGAAGAATCATTTATGGAATGAAATAGCTTTTAATTCTAAAGCTACAGTTTTTAGCAATTTTTTTATTAAGTTCTTATATTTTACTATAAATTACAAAATGCTGCTTGTCAAAATACATCTATATTTTTAGATAAATTATTATATTTAAATATAATTTTAATAATTTTAGGTTTATTTTAAAACGTTAAAATCATTAACCAATACATTTAAACTTATATACAATGGCGCATGTAAAGCATTGTGATGGGGTCAAAAATGGATCTGCACATTTCGACAATTTCTATCCTTCTATCCATTAATAATATATATATATATATATATATAAATATATATATATATATAAATACACACATAATATCTGGGTGCTTCTTTCAACTTCGAAACGTCTTTTTTTCACTTACAACAGCTTGCTTTAATAAGCTGTAGTGATTAATTATGTCAACCATCAGTTGATAGTGAATAACTATGAGGGTTTTAATTGAGTTCTTGTCCATTTTTAACTTAAATATGTGATTTTCAATGCTCTATGTTTTTTTAGATTTGTCTGATATCACAATTAGCTGATACTTTTACTGCTTACTGTTTCGTACTAAGTTTAACTTAGTTTCATATTTGATGACTTAGTGTTATGCAAATCAATCAATAAATCCTTCTAGTTGCTTTAAATATAAAAATCAACAGAATAATAATAACTTTGGAATTGCAAAAGATGACTCCATACATTACATTAATGTTAAAATAAATTAATAATTATAAAAAAAAAAATTTCTAATTAGCCTGAAAGTCGAAATTTTCTTAATAAAGATGTCATTTTTATATAATAAAAACTATTAAAGTTACATTTACAATTACATTACATGCAAAATTTAAAAAATAATTCTGAAATTTCCGAATCCTGTGAGGAAAAAAAATTAAAATTACTTGCTTCCCCCAAGCAAACCGGCCTTTAAAACAAACAGCAATCAAGGTATTAAAATTTACTTTTCAGAAAGTAATATTACGAAAAAAAAATTTAGTGATTGGTGTAATCATTTCAAAATAAACATTATAAAAACCTATTAACTTTAGACAATAGGTTTTTGTAATGTTTATTATCCAATAATTTGAATTTTTTTCTACTTTTTTATGAATATTTCGTATAACCATAGTATATGACTAATGAAAGTATTGGGATGGGTATACAAAATCCTCGTATTTCCTTGATAGAAGTAGACATAGGAAAATTAGATGCCAATAATTGTTTAAAGGGCGTTATAAGCCCTCTTCATTGAGTTAGAAACAGTGTGTACTAATCAGAAGATTAAATACAACTGCGAATGTAATTTTTCGACGAGTATACACTGTTTCTGACCCGATGAAAAGGGTTCATTCAATGCCCTTGATACAATTGCAGTCACATAATTTTTTATATGCCTGTTTCTATAAAAATATACAAGCATTTTGTATTCTCAAAAGTAGCTGTTGTGAACGGGTTTAAAATCAGCTTCCTGATTTCTATGAATCTTTTAGTTTTGATAATAATTGAACGAGAATAATTTTTTTTCAAATTATGCCCTATATAAGTCTGTCTGGGAGAATGTTAGTGAGATATCTCTAACGAATTGGTCAATTTAATTGAATCTTGGTAGCATGCTCAGAACTGGGAAAAATAACGAGTTTTTTAAATTTCAGTGCCATCCAATGAGGATTCAATTAAAGAAAATATTTTCGAAAATTAAAAAAGCAAAATTATTCATTGCAAATAATGTTAAACGAATCGCATTATCCATGTAGTTTTTTTTTATTTAGAAGGGGGTTATATTATTTTATAGACATATGCTTTTTCAGATAAAATGATAGCCATAATAAATCATATATTGCTTTCATTTTCAAGTATGTTGACGCTTTGTACGCAGTTCCTACCATATAAATGTATTAGCACATTTTCTTATTAGCTATCCGTTGTTCTTGAGATACTATTTCTACTTTCTCTATAGTGAGTATAATATTTCATAATAAAAGTGAGCAATAAGTTTAAAACTGATCTCCAAGCAAAATTTGATAGTTTGTGGAGAAATTCATGTGTCGAATACATGAAATATTTTTCTTTTAAATGTAGAATGGACGTAGAATGTGTGTTTGTCCCTTTCCTCAAGTGATGTTAAGGCAAGGGACAAACTTGCTTTGATCAACAGAGGAAAGAAATAATTTAAAAGCAGTTTAGAAGTAGTTTAAAAGTAAAACTGCTACTAAAAGTACAAGCTACGTTCACGAAATCTAAATGCTGTTTGTTTCCTATATGGTCTTACACAATATTTCAGATTTTGGAAAAAAATTGGGAGTTAAATGAAACATTATCATTACAATTAATTAAAAGAAAAAATACGTACTTTAAAAACTTGGAAATAAGTTGGAGTTTTGAGGCACAAAAATTTCATTAAATTTAATATTACATAAAATATCCTTCAAATTTTTAGAAATATATCTAAACTAATGAATAATTTCCGAGCGTAACTATAAATAAATCATAATAATTGTATAATTACATAATTATAAAATTATATGAAAATATTTTACAACATTCAATAAATAAATCCGCTAAAATTTGCAAAGACTTGTTTAGACCCGTTTGGAATATAATTTTTACTTTCTCTACAAACATAGTAATATATATAGGGTAATTATTGTGAAGGGATCGAAAATTCGAATTTGAGTTTTCGACGGAAGAGTACGCTTCAAGCAACCATGAACTTGAATCGAACTTTTTTTGACATGATGTCTGTTTGTTTGTTTGTTTGTTTGTTTGTGTGTGTGTGTGTGTGTGTGTGTGTGTGTGTGTGTGTGTGTGTTTGTATGTGTGTGTGTGTGTTTGTGTGTACGTGTGTGTGCGCGTGTGTGCGCGTGTGTGTGTGTTTGTATGTGCGTGTGTGTGTTTGTGTGTGTGTTTGTGTGTATGTGCGTGTGTGTGCGCGTGTGTGTGTGCGTGTGTGTATGCGTGTGTGTGTGTGTGTGTGTGTGTATGTGTGTGTCTGCGTGTGTGTGTATGCGTGTGTGTTTCCTTGTGTGTGTGTATGTGCATGCGTGTGCGTGTGTGTGTATGCGTGTGTGTGTGTGCATGTGTGCATATCCGTGAGTCTGTGGATGCCATATCTCACGAATGAATCTTGCGTTTCGAACGTAATTTGGAACGATTATTACGATTCGTGAATACTGGAATCCTATTGATGTTAAACGCGATCGAACGTTCCGAAGACCCCTAACTTTCAAATAAATTTCCGAAAAAATCATAAAAAAAAATCAGAACATTCAATAATGTTCATAAATACTCATTTTAAAAACTTGTTATTCTATAATTAATGGAAGTGATAGAAACTATTCATAAACTATATAGAACGCTAGCTTGAACCGTTCTTGAGATAGTTCACATTTTCAAATAAATTTTTCTAAAAAATTACATAAAAATAATTATCAACAAATATGTAACACTTGGAGATTTTTTTGGCAATCTTGGAGACTAAATTGGACGAAATACCGCCCAGTTGGCAACACTTTTAAAAGGGTGCACTTTGGCAAAAATTACGCCAAAGTTACGAAAATGACACCAAATTTATGAATTAATAAATAACATATTTTCATATAAGATAGTATATTGTTTAACAGATGTTAGTAATATTCTCTATTTTTAAGTTATAATATTTGCGAGAAATGGAAATGAATTTGGTATTTCAAAATAAATTTGCATGTTGTTATCTAGAAAAACTGCCCAACGTCAAGGCACTTTTCACCGTTGAAAACATTGTGGTGTAGATCTCTTGTCCATCATTATTTCACATTGAAATAAGTTAAGTACTTGCATTATGTAAGAAAAGTCATGTGCTGCCCACGTCAGATTCTTTTCGTTCATTAACATATTAACCTATCTCTAAGAAAACTTTGAGACAAATCACTATAGACTCGCAGCTGCTTAAAGACTGAATATTTAGCATGTAATTTTATTATTATTACTGTAAATCATCGTCTCCATATAGTTGCCCATATCATTAAACAGGAGTAATATTCAAACAAAAATCTATTCTGCATATGTTGCCAAATATTATCAAATATTTGTTAAATTTATAATATTGAATATTTTCAGTCATCGGCACTTAAAAAAATTTACTTTTAAAGTATATTGTATTTATAATGTTTCTAAATTTAGTGTCTCATTAGTTTACTGGATTTATCATTTCTATAAAACATTAGCGTTGTTATTTTGACCAGTCTGTCATATAGCACTATGAACATCCATGGTTTTCCTTTTTTTTTTTTGTTATTGATTTTCTTTCATCATGGGCAACAATTATTTTTGGTATCTTTATTTATTTATATCAAAGTCATTATTTGTAAAACTGGAATCCCTTCCTATATATCTCACGATATTCAATGACCATAATGGTCATTGAATATCGTGAGATATATACTTCCTATATATCTCACGGTATTTAATGACCATGTTAGAAATTATTTAAATGTGTAATGAATATCAAATGGTTCTTCATCAGATTTCATGCGGTATATGGGGTGTTTATACCTGAAAATAATTGAAAAAAATTCGCCTGGCATGTAAAAATAACTTCAATTATAAAATACCATTAGAATCTTAACATATCTATTAAATTAAAAAAAATTAAATTGCTGCCTTTGAAAACTTGTCGGTGTTGGCTATATAGTCTTATGGTATTAATCTCCCTAGTATGTAAAGTCCGATTTTAATCATCTGCAGTATTGGTATATTAAGCATACTGTGTTTTTACAGATCTACTAGCATGTGACTAGGTTCTCCAAGCATGCAACTACGGTCTACTAGCATGTAATAGATAATTGAAATTGAGTAACTTTACGTATGTTCAATGAATAGATGTTGTTGTTGCTGTTTCTAAACCCCGTGGTGAAGGAAAGTCTTACACCACGTCCACAGACCCCTGGTCCCAAGGCGAAGGGTAATATGCAGCTTCACTTTGATTGAGGCTCCCCAAGGGCAGAAGACTGACTAAACCTCGACATCACAACATCCATGCCCGCTGGCGGGATTCGAACCCACAACCCAGCAATCAAGCGATCAGACGGAAACGCATGCCCCTGACCGCTCGACCACCGCATAGGCAATGAATAGATGTGTTGAAGATAAAGGCAAAAATATGAAACTCATTTTTGTAACATCCTTGTGGCTAAGTCTAATCATTTGATGTTACGATACTTTCATTTTGTTAATTTGCACAACATATAAAATCTATGACATGTTTCGGACTAACTTTGGTAATCATTCTGACTTCGACTCAACGACTCGGAAAGAGCATCCATATTGTTCACTAAATCCATTTTATTCACTAAATCCATTTTATTCACTATATCCATTTTGTTCACTAAATCCATTTTGTTCACTAAATCTATTTTATCGACTAAATCCCTATTGTTCACTAAATATGTAAAACGATTTTGATTTCTACCTTGAATTTATTTTGTTAAATAGGGTTTGTTAAATCAGAGTACAGCTTTAATTCTTGCCTTGTTCTCTTTCAATATTCAAAGTAAAATTCTAGATCATAGTAATTAAACTAACAAAAAGAAATTCAATGTGAATGAACAACTGCAGAAAAAATGATGGAAAAGTTCATTTAATATTCATAATAAACAATGATTTTTGAATTCTCTCATATAACAGTACTAATATTTCAATAACTTGGAAAAATACCTTACAGTTTATCGTTAATTATTAATACAGCTAAGGTTTATCGTTAATAAAATAAGACTTTGGGAGTTGAGCGCGTTCTGACACATTGCATCATATTAGATTCATATCATTAGATTCATATCATTAGATTCATTGCATCATATTATATCAATTAAGAAATAAGCTTTATATATGTCATCTGCCTCTGATTTCATTAAATATCTCACAATTCAGCCATTTTAAAGTACTAACTTTTAAACATGTTGTTGACATCTTTTTCTACTGAAATTTTCCCTTTTGGGAAATTTTAATGAAGTTATTTCAAACATGTTTTTTTCAAATATGCAAAATACATTCGAAGCCAAATGTACCCATTTGCAGTCATTTAAAATATCATTAATGAAGAAAATTTTAATGGCGGCAAAATCTTTGCCATATCTAAAATGCTAAAATGCCATACTTTGCTATACTTTGTTGCCATACTAAAATGCCATACTAAAATGCCATACGTTGCTAATCTTTGCCATATACTTTGTTATTACTGAAATTTCTTTGAAGCATCCATTTCTCTGGATCAGCTATAGATAGAGCTTAGATAATGACTGATATGGAGTCAGCATGAAATTTCAGAGGGAGTGTGTAGGGGGGGGGGCTAATGATTTAATCTCTGGTTTATTAGCTACTTCCTGTTTTAATGAAAACTCGTATAACTGTACGATATAAGTGTGCAAAAGTGCATAAAGTGTTTAATAGTTCCGGCGAAAATGAAGTGTATATGTTACGAGTAAAGCTCGAAATTGGATAAACCTAGGTTTATCCGTGTAAAACCCGTATTATCCAAAAACGAGTGGATAAACTTAGGTTTATGAAACTTATGTTTATACATGCATTGCTGCCATATGAAGACTCTTCATAAATTTATCGCTCATAATGAAGTTGAAGTACAGTATAAAAATAAGATCGTATAAAAATAAAAAATGAAAGAAAAAACGATAAAAAATAAACAGAATAACATAAAACAATGTAATAAAAATAAGAAATATGAAAGAAAAAGAAGAAATTCTATCATGTGCCTAGTTAGGCCTGTGGATACAATAGACAACATGGGTATTGAACCAAAGTTTGAAATGAATTGCAAACACTGAAAAAAAACCTTCGTCAGTGGTCCACTTAAGTACGTCTACTAAACGTCGCCTTGCCAAAACAGAGAAGCCAGAAGAGAGAAGATGAGACAGCACCGGAATGAGCAGATTGGAAAGTCTCGATCTAGAATGTAAATGGAAAACAACTGAAAAGTAACGAACAAAAATCAGTTGAATTGAAAATTTATAAATAAATGGAACTGAAACATGATGGAGAAAAGAAAAAGTGGAAGATATTTAATAACAAGAGATATTAGCAAAAGGAAAATTAAAAGTGATGTAACAATAGAAAAATAATAATTAAAAGAGATGTTAAATCGTACTCAGAAATTCGACCTTTTTCCTCCATTTACATTAAATTTTATGTTGAAAGACATAAAGGCGAATGATGATAAGTCAAGTGCCTGGCCATTTGATAAAAAGAAAATATTGAAAGACATTACTAATAGTTATCTACACAATTAATTTTATTTTATTCTCTGTATGAAACGCATGTAAGAAAATTTACAGAATATTAGCTAGAAGTGGGTAAAATTTTCAATATGATCATTAAAATTCACAAAGGTAAATATTATACAAATAATAAGGGTTATCGGCGTGCAAATAGAATAATACATCTTCACTTCAACTACCCAGATCATTTAAATGGCTCATTCATTTCTATTTCTTGCAGTATAAAATAATTTTCCACGATATAGGTGAAAAATCAGGAAGTTACTGATTCCCAATTGTGCTAAAAATCATCTAACATTCATTTTAACTTTCTTCCACTTAAGCCATTTGAGAATCTAATCGGACGTTACTTGAGTCTTGAAAGATTAAATATGGTGACAGTAAAAATTACCTTCCAGAATATAATTCTTAAAATTGTGTTAAGATCACATTTCAGAAGAAATCATTTAAATTAAAACACATTATGATAAAGAACTTGTATTCATGAATTACAAATAAGCAATTATCTTCTCATGAAGTTGAAATTGTATACTGATGTGCATGTGTTTAAAATTTTCAGTCAGTACATTGATAGTACAAAGCACATGTTGCCAGTTAAATATGCATATATTTTATTTTTCTCTAATCAACTTATTTCCCTAATACATGATTTTTAATAGAAAAGTAGTTTAAATCAGTTCTATGATAAGATTAATGAAAACTATTTTCCTTGCATTCAGTAGATCTAATCAGCATTTAAAATAATCGTATACACTTCTTGTAAAAGTTAGTGTACTAGTGAGGTAACTAGAAATTAAATAACAGGGAATATTTCGAGAGTAATACTAGTAAAACTTTGTCTTTATGGAGCTCCTTCGTGATCCTGGTAATAAAATATATTTTTATTCCTCACTTACCCACATAAAGAAGGAATACTCTAATCACGGGAGGGAAAAAAAGTTTTTACTTTGGATTGCAAAATCATTGGAACAATCAATATAAAAGAAATTAATTTCAACATTCCTTTTGTAAATAGATTTCATAAACTTTCGAAAAGTATTCGAATAATTAAAAAATAAGCAAGTATAAAATAAACAACTTCAAAATTCCCTAAAACATTGATATTTATATATTTCGTAATATTTTGAAATCTTATTTTTCACATATTTTAGTATTTGCGATTATCATTTTGCTTGATTACGATTATCATTTTATTGAACATGTTTTAGTACCTTTCAAAATAAGAACTGAAAAATAAGTACTTGAGGAAATCAAAATAGAATCCTCGGTTATAAAGAAAAGCGAGTCTTTGCTTTGTCATTCAATTCGTCTCAGCTTCGAGACTACAGGAAAATTCTAAAATTTAAGAAATATGAATTAAAGATGATGGTGCAAAGGAATAATAAAACATTCAAAACGACTATACTTAATTATATAGCACTTATATTCTAGTTAGAATCTTGATATTGCTCTCTTTCAATATGTTCAGCATCAAGGTCAGCGAAAAAATCTCATATTATGAAAATTCGGAAATACTTTTAAAAATAATCTAGCACTTACACTCGAGCCGGAATTTCGATCTCATTTGATAAGTTTCGGCTTCCAGATCAAAGAAAAAAAAATGTTGAAAATTCGAATTTGGGATGACGATACAAAGGAATTTTGTCTCTTAAAAATTTGCTCCATTCCATTATTATGAAATTAGAAGCTAATTTTAATATTCATGATTTTTATTAAGTTTGTAGGTGTCACAATTAGCGACCACTAGTTATTTATAACATGCGAAGCGCGGGTTAAATGCATAGTCTGTAGATATCTATATTGCAGGTATTTCTAGATATATAAATATGCAGTTCTCCCCATTCTATCTTCTTATCTCATGTATCAGTGTTTATATTCAAATAACCTTCTAGTTTGACTAATTGGTGATCTGTGAAAATCTAGAAAATACTATACACAGACGCGTTTATTATGAATTTATATATTTCCTGTAAGTTCTTTTAAATAGCAAATTGGGAGAGTATCAATATGTGTTACACTACAGTTTACGCTCACGTTCTTCTAGTCTAGGTGACGGGGTGAGCTGTAAGAATTTTGGGGAAACTAAATTTTTAAAGAAATTGCACCACTTTGCCTCTTAAAAATTTGCTCCATTCCATTATTATGCTTAAATTAAAAGCTAATTTTAATATTCATAATTTTTATTAAGTTTGTAGGTGTCACAATTAGCGACCACTAGTTATTGATAACATGCGAAGCGCGGGTTAAATGCATAGTCTGTAGATATCTATATTGCAGGTATTTCTAGATATATAAATATGCAGTTCTCCCCATTCTATCTTCTTGTCTCATATATCAGTGTTTATATTCAAATAACCTTCTAGTTTGACTAATTGGTGATCTGTGAAAATCTAGAAAATAATATACACAGACGCGTTTATTATGAATTTATATATTTCCTGTAAGTTCTTTTAAATAGCAAATTAGAAGAGTATCAATATGTGCTACACTACAGTTTACGCTCACGTTCTTCTAGTCTATGTGACGAGGTGAGCTGTAAGAAGTTTGGGGAAACTAAATTCTCAATTATATTAATCATTAGTGGTAAAAAACAAACCAATAAAAACGTTATAACAATATTGCATTTATTGGACTTGTTGAATCACTGTCATGTACTTTATGTGACTCTGGACAACCAATGACGGCAAATCATCTAGACGTGTGCGCTGCACTATCCACTTTTTCTTGTAGATTCGAAAGATACTGGCAAGCTGGAAGTTTGATGGCCTAGCAACCAATGTAACTGGCATTTGATAAATAAAAATAAAATAAATAACAATATTGCATTTGAATTATTATTAGCAGAAGAAATCCCACGTCTAAGGAAATTAATAATAATAGTAATAATAATAATAATAATAACAATAGTAATAATAATAATATCAATAATAACAATAATAATAATAATAATAATAAATACTCATCGACACGATAATAATAATAATAATAATAATAATAATAATAATAATAATAATAATAAATACTCATCGACACTCTTTCATCTTTGAATCATTTAGATCATACGGAAAGTTCATAAAAATCAAATATTGGCTTCAAATAAAATTATTCTAAGGATTGATAAACTGAGATATTGGAAAATGATATTTTTCATTTTCAGATCTACATTAAAAATGCCTATAATTATATACATGCTTATTGCCTTATATTTCTTTTTCACTGTGTGGTCAGTTGGAACATTTGCTAAAAGCGGCGGAACGTGTATGCCAACCAACCCCATCATATACTTTCTGGTTCACATCAAACATTTATAATAAATTTGCTACCATTTGGCTTAAATTATAGTTCAAGATATTGTGAGTAACTGGTATAAATAAATTAAGGACTAATAAAATACATCGCATTGAAATACACGAACGGCAAAATATTTCTTTACACTATCAAAAAGAGACAAAGTAACGTAATTTTCGGGTTAAAATGACAATTAAAGTTTGTGTATACGTAGAGATTCTAGAAATAATAATGTGGCGATGTTCCTAACGTCATCTGGCCGAAAACTTCTCATTGTTTAGCACTGGGAACAACCTACCCCTGAGCTAATTAGCCCTGGTCATGAGCTAATTAGCCCTGGTCATGAGCTAATTAGCCCTGGTCATGATATGAAAGGAAAATAAAAGAAAAAGTAGTTTTGTGAAATCTTAAAAAAATAAGAAAAATTGTGAACGTTAAAAAAGTGAAATATTGTCAAACCAACTCATTTTAGATTTTTACACAAGAAAGCTTCATTTGACAAAAATTTAATAAGTTGGACGTAGAAATTTTTTGTTTCCGATATTTTTAAGCAGGAAATCGAGTTCTAAAGATTTGTTTATCCTTGTTCTTTACAATGTTCTTATAACTATACACAGCTTTTTTTAATGAAATTTCGGTGTTTTTACTGATTATATAAAATGTTCCAGACAGGTTATTTATTTATAGATTGACATGAAATGTGCAACACATCTTTATAATGATATTGAAAAAAGAAAATTAGTGTATATTAGAAGTAATAAAGTTACATTTTAAGTAAAATATTTAGTGTAACTTTAGAAAATATGGATTTTTACACAAAATGTGTTTTATTGACTAACAACCAAATTACAAAACCGGTGTTAACTCTTATTTATAATTACGTTGCAATTATATTGATGCATTATTATGCAGTTATCTCCAAATGTTAGTGTCTATGGAGAATATACAGTTTTAATCAAAAGAAAAATTAAAATAAAATATATCTAAAAAGCAAATTGACACATCGGTTAAATATTTTACATTTCATATGTAGATATTCTATACACTCCATATGCAGTTCTATGAAAATTTATAAAATGATAACAAAATATATGCAAAACTGGAGAAATTCCTTTTGAAAGTTCACAGAGCCCTTAAATCACATCTCATACAAGAAGTATATGCTACGTAATATAATAAACATTTTTTCAATCGTTTCTAACCAGATTTACCAAATAAAGTATAGTGATGATCTGAAAAACTATAATTTTGCTTCTCTAAATATTCAGAGATTTTTTATTCAGATATGTGTCAAATATTTTATCGCCATCTAGTTTCAAAAGATTATTCAGAGTTAGTAGTTTATATTGAAATGCTACAAAGAAAAAGTTTTTATTAAGGTATTTATTGACTATTTACAAGATTTTTTTATTTAAAAAGTCAATTTGGGATCAGTCTAATTAATTTTCTCTGAAAAAGAGTCTTACTTTTATGAATATATGTGGATGGGTTTTGCTAACTAACTAGTTTTAAAACACATATATCACAATATGAATGAATATACTGCAGTGTACAATTGAAATAGAATCAAAATTTGAATCTAATTTTAAATTTTAATAATTTTAAATTAGAATAATTTTACATTGGAATAATTCTACAGTGGAATAATTCTACAGTGGAATAATTCTACACTGAAATAATATTACATTGGAATAATTTTACATTGGAATAATTCTACATTGGAATAATTCTAAACTGGAGTAATTCTACCTTGGAGTAATTTTACATTTGAATAATTTTAAATTAGAATACTTTTAAATTGGAATAATTTTACATTGGAATAATTCTACATTGGAGTAATTCTACCTTGGAATAATTTTACATTGGAATAATTCTACATTGGAGTAATTATACCTTGGAATAATTTTACATTTGAATAATTTTAAATTAGAATACTTTTAAATTGGAATAATTTTACATAAAAATAGTTTTAAATAAAAATAATTTTAAATAAAAATAATTTTAAATAAAAATAATATTAAATAAAAATAATTTTAAATTAGAATAATTTTTTACATCTAGCAATAGATATTAACTATAGCATATAATTTGTTATTTCGGTATTTCTATTGAGTGCCGTTGCAGTACTTCAGTACTTCGATGAGTGTTATTTTTGAAAAAAAAATCAGTTTTAGGCGTAGTATATAAATGTACCTTACATATAGTCATACCTTACATAATGTAGAGTTAAACAAAATGTAAAATTTTTAAACGAAATGGGGAATATTTTTATTATTTCTGCTGAGAGGGAAGGATTGAACATCAAAGTGTTTTCAAGTTAAATGGCTTAAAAATTCTTCCCTTACAGATAATTGCCCTAATTTTTCTTTGATAGAAATTTAATTACTACAAAAATAATAATAATAGTAGATATTTAATTTCGTTAACATATGTAACATTTTGAATAGTTAACATGTATCTCATATATAAAGAGCTGTTTTAATTTGTTGATAATGGGAATATTTTCAATGCAAAATAACTAAAGACTGGATACTCCGATAATAAAAATCTTCAAATTAGAATGGAATGTAAATTTTTCAACCCGGATAATATTCGACTTTTAAATATTTTTTACATCAGTTTTCCCTTTAAATTTTACTTTTTATGCGAGTTTTAAAGAAAATTGCTCTCCCAGCTTACATTTTGAAAAAAGTTAATGCTTTAGTGATTTTAAAGAATTACTAAAATCATGCACAAATGGTCGCTTATTATTAGAAAAATAAAAGAAATTTCTCATTTATTGATAAAATTGCAATTTTTAGGAAAGTATTTGGTGTTAGAAAATACCGTTAAAATTTTTTGGAAAAAAATGAAAAAAATCGGGAGTAATTTACATTGCAGACAATTATGCAATGCAAAATATGAGGTTTGCAATTTTAATTTGCAGTGGAAATACCTGTACCAAACAATTAAATATGATTAATAGAACTGAACAATATTTCATATATGATGATATATTTATTAGATATGGTTTAGATATCTCGAAAATATTTCTAGATATCTAAAGTTAAAAACTTATTGTTTAGAATTTATTTTAATTTAATTAATATTTAGAATTGAATTAAAATTTAGGCTTTTCCATGTTTTTTGTCAATGCATATGTGCACGGATTTAACACTTTTGCGACTGATTTATTTATTTTAAGGTAACTAAATAAAGCCATATATTTATGAGATATTATGTTTTATCATTAAATAATTAATGAATACTTATAGTACTTGAATCAAGAACTAATTCATATAAATTTTCAATGATCAATGCAAGCTGAAATGTTCTTGTAGTGAACTCGTTCGAAACAGATTGATCAGCGAAATTTGATTTTATCACTTTCCACATATTCTTTAGAACAGGAGTATTGTGCAATTAAGAAATTTTCGCAGCTATGAACAAAATTGCTGTAAAAGCAAGTTTGAGAATATTTATTTAACATAATATGCACTGAAGTGACTGAGTGGGGGAGGAGGTGGTGTATCAAAATTATCGAGTTAACAAGAATCTTGGTTTTGGTGTCATTTTATCCCTGTCAGCTTCAAGACCAAGGAAAAATTTTAAAATTTTAAAAATACGAACTAGAGGTGACGTGATAATATAAATGGATAATAAAAAACTGAAAACAAAGCAAAAACAAATCAAGAGCCAGAAACAGAGTGAATTCCCATGATTCACATATTATTTTGTGCCTCTTCTCCTCATCAATAAAACTTAAAAACATTGACAACTAAGTGAATACCTGTAGCATATATGATGATTTTTTCAATAGGGTTAATCTGATGATGACATTTTTGAAAACGCCATAGCTTTCATGAATTTATTGAAATTTTATTCTGATATAAGTTGCATGCGCCTCGCCTGATTTTTTATCGCCAACAAAACTGTTGCTTTCAGAAACAAAAATATTGCTAATTATGATGCAAATATATGCATTCAACAAATAGACAAAATTCAACAAGTTCAAAATAAAAACATTTGCATAATTAAAGCTTTCAAAAATTAAATGTAAAGTTTTGTTAAATTTAATTAAATTTTATGTAAATAAGATTAAATTTTTTTATTTATATAATTAATATTTATTTAATTAAATTAAAAATTTCATTTAAATAAATTTGTGATGATGCAAAGGAATAATAAAAAAAATCAAAAACACATTTCAAAATGAGTGAGCACTCGAGCCAGAAACTCGTTTTTGGTCTCATTCGATACTTTCCAGCTTCCATATCAGCGAAAAATCGAACATTTCAAAATTCGAAATAAGGGTGACGATTTAAAGGGAATTTGAAAAAAAATTACACCACTTTGCTTCTTGAAATATACCCCATCTATTTTTATGCTTAAATTTAAAACGGTTTTTAACACTTTACAACAAAGTTGAAAAGTGTTTATGACTTTGTTCATTCTGTCTGTCTGTCTGTCTGTCTGTCTGTCTGTCTGTCTGTCTGTCTGTCCGTTAGCACGATAACTGCCGTAAAAATGACTTAATCAAAATGAAATTTTAGTATGTTGTTCAGACGGTCTGTAGGACCTATGGGAATATAAATGAATAATATCACACAATTAGTTTTGGATTGAACCCGCGTTGAAAAAATGAAATACATTGAGCCCTATGGGACCTAATTTATCTAACATTTTTTAAGCGGATTTAAAATTCACAAATTGCTTCGAAAATTTTAGGTAATAGTCAAATTGTTCCATAAAATATATAAAAAAAAATTCAGCTAAATATATTCAGTAGTTTTTTAAATAAAAATGAAAATAATAATTACACATCTTATATGAAACGATCACGTGACCATGATATGAAACGATCACATGACCCACTTCAAAATGAGATATGGCATCCATCTTGTTTCAAATTCGTGATTTTTTAAAGTTCTTTTTAATTCATATTGAGTGTTGTATCCATCCTAAAACTACTTTATTTCTGCTTAAATTCTGTGCATCTACATACTAAAACAACACAATGACAATATATTTGAGTTTAAATTCTCATTCAAATTTGATTATTTCTACAATTAAGCCTATTTTTCACCTATGTAAAATGTAAACAGCAAAATATGTAGAATGAGTTGTATTAGAATTACTGTATTTCTTTAACACAAAATAATTCAGTCCATGGAGTCTGCATGGCTGATATGAATGAAATATTAATTGATTTTATAAACAGAAGGACGATATTTTTCGATGAAGTTTTAAGCATAAAGTTTATGAATTGTAGCTCCATGGTCTTAATTTTTAAATAAAATAAATTATTATAGTATTGTGATGAATGAAATGGAGAAAGTTATGAATGAAATCCTGCTTTTATAGAGAGATCCAGGCGTGTTATTTTTCTATGACGTCATTTGAATTAATTTCAGTTGTTTTCGATGAAGTTTTCAAATATAATAAATTATCGTAGTATTATGATAGATTTAAAAATATTACCGTGGAATGTATTGCATTTTAGAGATATTTAAACCACGCAATTTATATTTCAATGCCGTCTTTTGAATGAAGTTCATTTTTTTCAATGAAGGTTTAAGTTTTCAAATATAATAAATCAATGTAGCATCGTGATAAGTTTTAAAATATTACCGAGGAATGTATTGCATTTTCGACTTTTTTAAATAAAATTGCATTGAAGTTGGAAAGTGTTTCATAATCAATGCTTTAAGCATGATTGATCTTTCTTGTTGATATTAACTTTATTTACTTTTATTAAGGTCATAGATGTCACATTTAGTGAACACTAGCCATTGAGAAAGCGCTAAGCGTGGATGTGAAATGTACTTACACTATAAAAACTTACTATAAGACTTATTTACTATAAGACTATAAAAACTCTACTACAGACTCTACTATAAGACAAATTAAAATAAAGCGTACGTAAGTTTAGAACCATTCAAAAGATACTGATATACTTCAAGAATATATGTATGCAACTTAACCATTATTTTTTGGCCGTCATTCCTTAAATAGTGTATTAAGTAGCATCATATAGCAAATATATATAGGCTTGAGTACTGGAAGTTTAATTCTAATGAAAAATTTAGAGATTACACATAAAGTTTACATAAAAAAGTTTCTGATAACAGTTTAAGTTCGTTATAGAAGCTTGAATATAAAGTAAACAAAATATGTTTTTTAACTGATTATTCATATTTTCTGCTTCTTATAGGTTATTTATTACGATAGACGGATAGAATAAGGAATCAGTATATTAAATATATATTTTAAATTTACAGGTTCTTTTATATATCGCCCATTGAATGGGGAATTGAAATAACTATAGAACTAACTGATTTCAAATAGGAAATGTCAATAAAATACAAATATAAATCAATAAAATACTAAGTTTAACTATATATGTTTAATATAAAATTTATCATTCAATTATTTATAAAATTAATTAATTTTTATGAAAAACAAATATGGTCAATTGAGTGAAAACAAATAATTATGGATAGAGGTATGATATAACTGAACTTAAAACACCGATTCTATCATTTAAAAGAAAATATTTAGCAAGAATATATTTCATATGCAAAAATCGTATGCAAAATATAGCAACACAATTATATCTTAGTTCTCCTATTGACAAATGCTTATTATTATACAACATTCTTTGTTTCTATATATCTCCTTATAATCATCTGATTTTCTTTTAACCAAAATGTTATTTACTTCCCAAAGACGAATAATTTAAATTCTCTTCATCTAAAACAGAAAAATCTCCCAAATCCGCCATTCAGAAATCGGAATTTTCTGATATACGGCAGAATTGTTCCTTTGTAAAATTATATGGTCTTTTATAGGTCTTTTTGGAGTTTTTTTTTAATGAAGGAGGCTAATTTGTTTTCTCCTGCAGTGAAAAATATTTGTTCACACCAAGTTATGCCACACCGTGATACATTTACTCTCTCTCTATTCCAACATTCTTAAACTGCCCAAACTTAAATAACATTACGTAATTAAAGTCCTTTGCCATTATTTTTGTCAATACATTTCGTTAATAACTACTACTTTTAAGAATGCAAATTCTTCCTAATTCCTGGATAGAAGTACAATTAATTTGTATAGAATTTTCATATGTTTTTATCAAAGAAGAATGAAGATTTTATACAGTTTGTCAATTTTTATCTTTCAGCAACACTGAAATATTTTACTGCCTTCTTGATTTAACAATTAATTTTTTTAAATACATTGAGAAAACACATAGTTAAAATTTAATTAACGTTTATTATACTATAACTAGACATCAATTTGTTAAACATAATATTTATTCATAAATATATACATCTCTATTTAAAAAATCCAGAATGGTGTAGGTACAGATTTTAGAGCCGAATTTCATAGTTATGCTGTATCTCTTTTTAGACAGGAAAATGCTTTCAGAAGATTTCATTCCTCTTTAAATTAATGAGGTGTTTCTAATTATTTGTAGCCTAACATTTTAGCTACTTCAATTGGTATCTAAAGTATTTTTTTCTATCATCTGTAATAGTACTTTTGACATAGTATTTCTCTATAGAAATAGTTTGCTCATTAAGTAAACACCGCTACTTTATGTTTAAGGATCGAAATGTTGTATAAAGAGTTTTTCAAAGCACAACAGACATGCTTTATTGGTGAAACTGAAATGAAACATTCTTTAAGCTCTAATAGTGGCGATGGAACATCATGGGATATCACTTTTCTTACTTTCTCTCCTTTTAACTTTTTCCTTGCTTCATCTTAAGAGTTGTACATTAATTACATATATAATGTACATTAATTACATATTAATTAATACTGAAATAAAGGGGCATGTACCCTTCAAAAGGCGAAAAATGCATAAAAAGTGACCATATTGCAAAGTTTTATATTTCCATTATTTATAAACTTACAAAAATTAAATTAAGCACAACTATAACCTAAAATATTATTTTTTACATATTTTGCAAAGAATATGCTTACATATTTACAATAAGTTGGAATAATTAAAAACATGTTGGAAAAACATGTTCATGTATTGGGAACAACTTTCGGCAAACATGAAAACTCATTATAATATAAATATTACTATAGCATTAAGAAGTACTGTATTATTAAAAGAACGAACTATATATATATATATATAAATATATATATATATATATATATATATATATATATATATATATATATATATATATATATATATATATATATATATATATATATATAAATATATATATATACATATATATATATATATATATATAAGATTTAAAATGAAAAAAGAAAATATATAGGTGGAATGATTGTGTTTACAGGGTTGCAGAAAGGTCAAGGGGGATTGCGACCCCTATTTCCTGGTTAGAAGCTAGCTTTGACTGCATGAAAACGCTCCCAGAGACTCTGCACGCCCGAAACAACAATCGATCATGCCCGCGGGGAAAAAATGGCCGAATCCCAGACAACATAAACAATTATTTCGGGCGTGCAGAGTCTCTGGGAGCGTTTTCATGAAGTCAAAGCTAGCTTCTAACCAGGAAATAGGGGTCGCAATCCCCCTTGACCTTTCTGCAACCCTGTAAACACAATCATTCCACCTATATATTTTCTTTTTTCATTTTAAATCTTATATTTCAGGACTCTGATAGTGCGGCAATTTGCGCTTTTCTCTTTCTTGAATTTCATACTTTTTGGGATTGTATTTCTTTATATATATATATATATATATATATATATATATATATATATATATATATATATATATATATATATATATATATATTTATATATATATATATATATATATATATATATATATATATATTTATATATATATATATATATATATATATATATATATATATATATATATATATATATATATTTATATATATATATATATATATATTTATATATATATATATATATATATATATATATATATATATATATATATTTATATATATATATATATATATATATATATATATATATATATATATATAAATATATATATACATATATATATATATATACATATATATATATATATATATATACATATATATATATATATATATACATATATGAATATATATATAAATATATATATATATATATATATATATATATATATATATATATATATATATATATATATATATATATATATATATATATATATATATATATATATATATATATATATATATATATATATATATATCCAGTTTTCCTATGAATTACTTGTTTAGTAGGAATTTTCATCTTTGATTCATATTCATATTCAGTTCTGCATGTTTGGGAAGTTGTATTCTGAATTGCTTGTCCAGTCTCCAGCTTAGACTCACTGGACGGGTTTGGGAGTATTTCCGTGAACGTACGTACTGCCTCCCTGGTAGAATTTCGACTTGTTCATTCCGGTGCTTCTAGATTAAGCTGTTGAGGTTGATCGTGTATACACGTGGTAGAAGAAGGGTTCATGCCGCATGGTAATACAATTTTCTTAATGTATCCTTTTTTCATTTTTTCATTTTTTGATGCCTGTAGTCTGAGTTTAAGCATTTATAGTAATGTACTATTGCTTAATCTGAAACAGGCATTTCTTTGGGTTAATTAGAATTAAATACTCAGACCTGAAGATGAATTTAATTCTGATTAATCATCGAAATTGGGAAGGTTCTGTTCTTTTCTCTTATCGGCATTATGGCCGTGAATTTGCTTCTATGGTGATGTTAATATTACTTGAATTGTATTTTTTATTTTTTTTATTTTTTTTTTATTTTTACATAATTCTTATTATTACATTTCAAATATATATATATATATATATATATATATATATATATATATATATATATATATATATATATATAAATATATATATATATATATATATATATATAAGTATGAATATATATATATATATAAATATAAATATATATATATATATATATAAATATGAATATATATATATATAAATATAAATATATATATATATATATATATATATATATATATATATATATATATATATATATATATTTATATATATATATATGTTTATATATATATATATATATTTATATATATATATATATATATATATATATATATATATATATATATATATATATATATATATATATATATATATATATATATATATATACTAAATAAAAATTCTGATGTGGGCAGCAAACGACTTTGGCAGCAGACTTATATTTACATTATCTTTATTTCTTTAATAATTCATTAAATTGAGTTTAATTGCACAAAATAACACCCAGAATTATTTTAAATTAGACTGAATTTTCACTTTTAATTTCATTTTCGTTTTCATTCGGTAATTGGACTTATTTTCAAAGGTGGCATAGCAAAAATGAGAAAACACTAAAATATCTCAAGAACGGCTAGTCCTAGGCTAATGCAGTTGGACTCATTCTTTTCATCGTCAAAAATTTCGTATAAAACGAGCATTTAATTGATACATTTGATCATAAGTAGTCTTATTTTGAATTGTGAGGATTTTTGTGGACCATTTCGCACAAAAAAGCAGTTTCTTCTTTTCCGATGCATACCAAAATCTAATCAGCACCGGAGTATCTCACAAGTGACTTATCTACCAAATTTTGTGAAATGTAGTCCATTAGCTTTTAAGCTAGAGTGGATACATGGGATTTTTGCTGGTCATTTCGCCAAAAAAAAAAGGCGGGTTCTTTCATCCCAAATCTTACCAAAATCTAATCAGCACCAGGGTCATACACAAATGACTTACCTATAAAATGTTATGAAATTTGGTCCATTAGTGTTTGAGTGTTAGATACATTGCACAGACAGACACACAAACACAGACGTCAAGCTAAAAATAGTTTTTGGTGTTCTAGAGGTCCCAAAACGTGTATATCCGTCAAAAACTCGAGTTGCGATTTTCGGCATAATTCCAATACTTTCCCTATACATTGCCATGTATTGCAGGGAAAGTAGGATGAAAGAAAACTAAAATGAAGGTAATGCATGCATGTCAAGGAGCTAACATGCACCTAAGCACAATTTTGAGAAAAGCAACGTTAAAGTTAAAACTTATTGCCATTTTTACATGTTGTGTTAAAATATTGATCATAACATTTGTTCTAATGAGGATTTACCAATGCTGTTTGATTTAAAATAACTCGAAATATACTAGCATTAATATTCAACTTACAAATATTTTTTTAAACTTTAGGGTGTACATACCCCCTTTAAACAAATCCTTAAATTTTTAAATAAAACCAAATTAGAAGAAATCAGTTGAAAATCGCTTAAATAAATTCATTCAACATTGTTACGTTTTTTTCAATTTTTCATTTCGAAATACATTTGTGCAATAAGATGCGTTGTTTGTGTACTACAGCTTATGAATATTATAGTGTATTGGTGATAGTTATGTCTGATTTGATTTTTATTCAAATCACATTTCTATAAAGTAAGAATTTGGAGAGTTTGCTATAGGGCAAATCTTTGACCGCCATGTTTTGAATGGGCGCGGAGATTTGCTGACGCGTCATTTCCGCTTACACTTTCCCCCAAGTAACATGACCAAAGGCATCCAGCAGCTGGACATACGGAGTTAACACAACAAAGTTAAAACGGAAACTATTAAGAATAAAACGTGTTTCAAAGTATTCGGTTCTGTAACGTAACATTGATTTATTTAAAATTAAAATAACTTCGTTAAAAGAAACATATAGAAACGCATATAATTATATGCGTTATTAATACATATTATGGCAGTTTGAGCTTATGTATTGGTTTATTTTCTCGAATTAAGTTAAATTACTTTGTTAATAAATATTACCGACGTGGCACACATTAACTGATTACTGACCTTTCTGTAAGTTCTATTTGTAATCTATTAGTCTACTAATAGTAGTCTAATTGATTAGTAGTAATTACTAATTTGTATTTCTGTTTTTTCTGTTTGTATGCAATCTCTCTCTCTCTCTCTGTGTGTGTGTGTGTGTGTGTTATATGTGATCATTATTAATTGTCATGCACTTTATTGTTCAGAATCAATGATTTATTGGTAGTTCATATACATTCGAAAACTCAAATCTTAAGTCATGGTTGGTGATAATATTATCAATATTGATAAAAAGTCACAGTAAAATTTGAAAACTAGTTAAATCTTTTATATCAAACCTAATTTATACATATGCAGTGCTTGTATAATGATGCAAATCTATAAATTCAATTAAAGTAGTTTGGAAAATTTAGCTTAAGTGAATTAAATTTGCGAAATTTACAATTATACTTCCACTTTAAATATTTGCTGCATATTAGTTGTTGAAATATGATAAAAAATTATTTTCAGTTTGCAGCGAGCAATTTCGTAAACAAAGATAAACTGTGAAAAATTTCTGTACTAAAATAAACTGTCAAAAATTTTGAACCAAAGTATAAAAATTATTCTAAATTAAATTGCAAAACATGGTGTTAAAAATGTAATATAATTTACATTGTTAATTTATTAAATTATTTTCTAACAAAAAGATAATATAATTTTTAGAACAAAAATCTTTTGCATTTAAATAAACACGCATATTTCTGATTTATGCATCTGGTATATAATATTCAATACTAAATTGTCTTACAAAAATTCATATATTTCTTAATATTCCATTGATTACATTTGAAAATATATTATTATATTAAGCAAAGCGTTTGAATTTTCATTCTTAAAAGATTACCTTATGATATGACCCATTTATTTAACCCCAATATAGACGAAAATAATTATATTTTGCAAACAGGGTATCCAATAGTTGTTTTTGGATATCTGAAGCGATATATTTATTGGGCTTTCAACTTATATTTTATTTTAATAATAAAGTGCATTTATATCATCAATCATTTTATTTTTATAATTTCTTTAAACATCTAACTTTAACTTAAATTTCATATTTCCTTATTCTACTCTTTATATCAATACTTGGTGCGCTCATTTAAGTCTATGAAAGCGTAATTTCATGAATCCCCTTAAATTTAAAGTTATGGTAATTATCAAGTCATTGCATTCCATTGTAAAGCCTCACGCACTATTCATAGATACTAACTCTCAATTCATAGGTTTAAGTAATTTGAAAACTTTATTTTATGAGCTCTTGCATCCATTACTTTTAATCTAACGTGATATATCTGATAGTTTCATATTCTGATTTATTTTACTAGTTTTTTATAAGGCATTTAAAATTTTAATGTATAAGAGAGAAAAAAGCTAGCCTACATGTCAGAGAAACTAACATTAATTATTTCGCATGCTGGGATTTCTTACACACTAAGAGTCATTTTAAATTCCGTATATGTAGAACTCGCAAAAGTAGCCATTCGAAAAATGTCATCACTTTAAAGAAATGCTTTGTTCAAGACCGCTCAATTGAAAAAATACTACACTTTCAGTTTTATTTAGTCTTAACACATAAGAATCGAGTAATACATTTCAAGCCTGCATATCTTATAATGACGCCTGGAGAAAACTAATGGGAATAATTATGTGTTTAGATAGCAATATGTTATAGATCATTTTATGTCGCTGAATAATAAATAGAAAATTTTAAAAATGGTTTTACCATATCTAGCAGCTTTCATTGGAATGTAAAGTCTACGCAGAGTTTTAAAATTTACTGCAAGGTGTTTATATGCATTGATCTTGGACAAGATAACGTTATAAATTATTCGTAGTCAAGTTGAATTAAGTTTAATTTTAATTGGGGGTATATGTATTCTGTCTAAATATATGCTAAATCATATAATAATCCACACTATATGAATTGGGTGTTATTTTTGCTCAAGTGTTAAACTTAAGCAAATGTTCTACATCTTGATGAACCTTTCTACAAAAATAACTAGAATTTCATAATGTTATCCGCCAATTATCCTTTATTTTCTACTTATTTTATAGGAGTTAGACATTTTAAGGTGATATCTGCATTTATTTAGATATCCATGTACGCATGCAAACGTATACTCATATAAATATACACCCCACGCGTGTATATGTACCCATACGTGTATGTAGGCACATGCATTCACATACACAGAGAAACAGACATTTATATGTACAAAAGCTGTGTACTCATAGAAGTGTTATATTTGGTATTTACATAAAAATCTCAAGCTTAGTCATTTAGTGAATGCAATGCTTTCTACGTGCTTAGAATGATAATTAAAAATATTGGATAAATTTTCAGGAAGTGTACATTCTAACATCCTTCCACGACAGGGCGTTTAGAAGACTGGAATCATACTTCTAGCGCCTTCTTTCTTAGCCGGTGTCACTTTTACATATTAAAGTTCATTAACACATGTAAACGTTTACTGCCTGTCATTGCAATCCAAGCTTTCTTGCTTTCATTCCACTTGAACAAGATTTCGTTGCTGATGAGATAAAATAAGAGAAAATATGCTTCAAAGATACTGAGAGTTTCATAGAGAATATAATTTCATCCAGGAGTAAATTTGAAACAAAATACTTAATTCCAGACATCACATTCTTAAGTAGTATTCTCAATATGGTAGTTGCCATTTTCCCATATACTTCTAAAATACCTTCAAACCCTATCATAAGTATTACTTTCGTTCCAGGACCGTTACGACAAGTTCTTTCAAAGACTTGAATAGCAGAAAAAAAAAGTCAGGTAAGGTGGGAGATCCCAGCACAATACCATTCTTGTCAGGAATAAGGAAGCACACAAGTTGCCGATCGGTCCCTTCTCTCCCAGCATTTTTTATGCCGGAAAAGTCTTGGCCTACGCCTTACACTCGTCTAAGAAAAAGGGTTGTTGAACTCTAGTTCAGATTTAGGATTACAGCAGTGAGAAATATTTGAACTTTTGAAGTTATATTGACAGTTCCCATATAGATTTTGAATATCCACACTTATAAATTTCAAATAATATGCAAAATTGCCAAAAACTGTTGAAAAAGTAAACCCATTTTTAATGATTTTATTGGATATAAAAAATTTAAAAAAGACAGGATTTTGCAATCTTTGGAGATTTATGATATTTCTTGAAATTTTTATATCTGTACAAGAATTAAATTTATGGAACAGAGATCTAACTATATTAAAAGTACCTTTTACTGCAAAAATAAGTAATTAACATTCAAAAAGAAGCAAAAATGTTGTGCCTTAAATAATTTGTTTCAATATATATTTTTGCATAACCTATATATAACTTACTACTTTTAAGAATAACACTGCAAAACACATATTAAACTATTTTAAGTATAAAAATATATAAGCAGTGGCTTAATACACACACGGGCGAACAAAGAAGGGCTACGGCTGCTTAATACTTATCAGTAAAGGAAAGCAAAAAAGAAAGATTATATAATCCAAATATTATATGTATAGGATAATTATCTATATAATATAATTTGCATTGGCATAACTTTGCAAAGACACTGATATAAAAACTAATCCTATCTGGGTTCCCAGATCTTAATTTAATTACTAGGTTAATGTAATGTAATGAAAAGGTATTGATTGGTTTAGATTGGACATATTTTCATTATCAACACAAAGTCGACCTAACGTAAACAAGAAGTCTCATATGAATACATTTAATATATTTCATTTAATATATTAATTGTATTCAGATTCTTTCTCCCAAATGTCACTGCTTATAGCATTCATTGTTTCCTTCAATAGTTTTCTTGTGAAAATTAATTATGACATTGATTGGATTTAGATTGCCGAAACATGAGTATTTATTACTGAAATAAATGTTTTTTATCACACGTCATACCCCTAAGCTCTTGACAAAATGGATGTATATGATGCGCAATTCTAATATCTCATTTTATTCTCTGGTTTCCTTAGTTTTTGTGGTTATCTATTCGACAGTGATTATATTTGATAGTATTTCAATATCTAGCGTTTCAAACATTTTGTTTCCTACTACGAAGACTTCTCATGGGTTAAATATTGTCAGTTAGCTCCATATATGTTTAAAGAGTTACCTTTTAATTAATTCTATTTCAGTAATAGATATATTAAAATTTTATAAATTTTGAAGTCAAATTTATTTCAAAATTCAGAAAAATACGCTTTTGCTCAAGCTTCAGTGTATCTCAGACCTGAAGAAGAATCTAAATCTGGTTAATCACAATTTAAGCCAATGCTATTCATTTCTTTTATCGCCATTGTAGCCGCTGTTTAACTACTTTGGTGATTTTAATATTTCATAATTACTTGAAATTGGTTGTTGTTATTATATCTTTCTAATTATATATATATATATATATATATATATATATATATATATATATATATATATATATATATATATATATATATATATATATATATATATATATATATATATATATATATATATATATATATATATCTTAAATTTTAATGACGAATCAAAACAATATACTAAAATAAATGAATATTGTACCTTGATTTTTACTAATTCTGTCTTAAATCACCTGAAGATAAATAAATTTTTAAAATCGGTTTCCAAATACTTTCCAGTCAAACATGTAATGTTTCCAGTCATCCTAAAATTACATATAAATATGATAAACCGCTAAGACGTTATATTTTCAATTATCATGAAATTGCCAAATCAATAGATATTAATCAAAATTATGAATTGGATAAAGAGTCACACTGCCACTGTCATTTAGATAAATACAAAGACTTCGTACATAAACACCAAGGGCATGTTATAACGGAAAATCTAAATATTATTAATTATGATGCACTAAGATCACAGATTTTACTTGGTACTAAATACCGTATACCTACTAAATGTAAACATAAATTAATTTGTAAAGATTTATTTCTTAAATAAATTTATATATAAAATCAGCTATAAATATAAAATCTATGCAGAAGCCTTCAAACCCTGGAGTGTCTTAATAGAGCAATACTTAAATCACTATATATATATATAATCAGAAAATTAATAAATCATACAAACTTAATTCAATTGAAAAGGATAAAGAAATTCAAAATGATTTTGTCATTACATATGTCGATAAGGCAAGTAGTAACTACTCAATCAAATGTAAATATTACTATATAAGTACCCTCCAGTTACACTTAATAATAAAATCTATAATTTACAGAATACTAACCTTAAAATCTTATTAAATAGAATATCAGCCAAATAAAGCAAATCCATCTAAAAAATAGTTGTAATAACATTCCGTATATTGTTTTAGAACCCAAGTTTCATAAATCCCCTGTTGCTTTTCGAACTATTACTGGTGGGCATAATTCTTACATTACTAATGCTGGTAAATTATTATTAAAAATATTACATGAAGTATCCTTGTCAGATGAAATCTCTAATAATTGTCATATTGCGAAAAACAGTTTGGAATTAGTTAAGAAATTAAAAAATCTTACTAATATTCATAGTATTTATACTTATGATTTCAAAGATTTGTTTAATAATATTGATATAGATGATCTGTATAGAATTATTTCAGGAATTTTTGAGAAATATAATATCAACCTAAAATATTCAAATTTTCTTTTTAAAAAATTACTTAATTTCACTCTTTATGAGAATTATATTCAACATGGTGGTACTTTTTTTAAACAACAGCTTGGTATTCCACAAGGGGGGTGCGACTCATCATTATTAGCTAATCTGTATTTATTATTCTATGAAAAGAACATTAATCCAAGCTTGCATAATATTCACATGGTTAGATATTTAGATGACATATTATGTGTATCCCTTAATAATATCCCTATAGTATTTAACTTTTATCATCCTAATAATTTACAATTAAATGCAAGTAATAATGACTCTAATGTTGCAAACTTTTTAAATTCAAATTTAATTTACAAAATTGTAATATGGTTATAAACTTGTGTGATAAAAGACAGGATTTTAAATTTAATACATAAAAAATTCAACATTTTGACTCTTGTTTGCATATACCTGTTTTTAGAAATATTATAATTAACCAGGTTCTTAGAATCAATAAAATTTGTGATGAAAATTATAAATTAGAACATTTTATGGAATTATTGAGTACAGCGACTAATAATGAATATCCTCCCGAATTCGTTATTAAAATCATCAACTCAGTGTATCAACTTCCACTCGATAACATCCAAGAAAACTTTACCATTTACAGTGGCGAGCAAAAAAAAAAAATAATAATTATTATTATTATTATTTATTTATTATATAAAAATAAAAATGAAAATAATAAAATAAGCTAAAAAAATTAGAAAAATCAAAAAATCGGAAAATAAGATACATTAATTTTAATGTTTTGAATTTTATTTTCGCTAAAAAATTGTAACTTTGGACAGTTTGATACTAGGATTTGAATGCCCTTATAATGGTGTATAGTGGCATTCTCGTTTATCCAGTTTTTCTATGAATTACTTGCTTAGTAAGAATTTTCATCTTTGCTTCATGTTCATATTCTAAATTGCTTATACGGGTAATTGTCCTGTCTCCTGCTCTGACTCACTGGAAGGGTCTGGGAGTGTTTCTGTGAACATTCGTACTGCCTCTTTGGCTGTATTTCGAATTGTTCATTCCGGTGCTTCTAGATAATTTAAGGTGTTGAGGTTGATCGCGTATACACAATGTGAAAGAAGAAGGGTTCGTGCCACATGGTAATACAAATTTTTTAATGTTTATTCATTTTTTCATCTTTTGATGCCTGTAGCCTGAGTTTGAGTATTTATAGTAATGTATTATTGCTCAATCTGTGCAATGTTGAAACAAATGCTTGTTTCAACATTTTTGTTGCATTTGTTTGGGTTAATTAGAATTAAATACTCAGACCTGAAGATTAATTTAATTCTGATTAATCATCGAATTTGGGCCGGTGCTGTTCTTTTCTCTTATCGACATTATGGCCGTGTTTTTTATTCTATGGTGATGTTAATATTACTTGAATTTTTTATTATTACATTTTTCTAATATATATATAAATATATATATATATATAAATATATATATAAATTATATATATATATATATATATATAAATATATATATATATATATATATATATATATATATATATATATATATATATATATGTATCGATATACAATATATATATATATCGTAATTTTGTAATACTAGTCTTTGATTTTTTGCACATATTTTATATTTACAAATAGAAAAGAATGGCATAAAATGTAGATAAATTAAAATCATTTTATTACAGAATAGTTTTGTACCTTAGAGACAAAAGCTTTCCAGGATTTTGTAAAAAAACCACGTTTTCTAACTCAGACAAAAGGTTTCAACCATAAAAATGATCGAGATGAAGGACTATTACCAAGTTTAGCAAATTTTACAGGTGAAATGTGTATACAGAAAAAGCTAATGGATGTATTTCATAATAAACTTGGCAAATTTACCTCTTTAATCCAAAGCAGTTTCTTGCTGCAATGAACTTAAATTAATTGAAATGAGTTGGACTGAGCTGCGCATATATTGTATCTCTGTATGCCATTATAAGGTAAATTACATTTACTGCGAATTACATCCAATAACTTTTCCTCTCAATACTTCAGAAAGTCTGATACAATAATAAAGTTTGATAAATTTGGCAATAGTTCTTTATCTTAACCATTTTCATGGCTGACGGTTTTTGCAAAGCTAAAGAACTTGGCATTTTTTGCAAGTTTGTATTTAATCGGATATTAGACCTTTTTGTAGATTTTTGTTTCTTTCTTCAGCACACTTGGAGCAGTCAGGTCATTCAACAAATTGAATTGCAAGCGTCGGTAGTTAACACGCAAACTTTGATTGTCAGTGTCATCGAGAAAATGAAGAAATTTGCAAACATTAAAACTATCATTAGGATACCTTAAAATTTGAAATTTTCTAATTTTGCAACTTTTTCTATAACGCTATTTACATGGCAATCAGTATACTATCCTAACAGCATTTTTTTTCACAGTGACGTAAGATTTACGTCACACTGTGACTTTGGGACATCACAGGACGTCTCGGCAATGTCATATTGAGGTCACAGCGAAGTCATTTTGGTCATTTTCATGGTCGTTTGTAACGTCGCATATTAACTTGTTTGTGACGTCACATTGTAATTGCAATTGTAATGTCGTCACATTGTTACGTGTTAATTAAATTGTGGAAACGTCACAGAATATAGTCACAATGAAGTTACAAAGTTACTAATACGTAACGTCGCATAGAAATCACAAATATGATGTCACATTGTAACCCAAGTGTCACGTGACTACAACTTTACTGTCACACATGTGACGATCTTTGCTGTGAGGGAAATTTCAACTGTTTAACTTAAACACATTTCCTGTGGAATTTTGACGAATAGTGACATATTTAAAAAAAATGTAGATTTTGACTAGTCATTAGCGTATTTCAAAGTTTGAAAAGTTCGAATTTTGAAATTTTTCCTCTAACTATTGTTACAGAATACTCAGCATACCAAATTTTAAATGTGTATTTTAAACGCATTTTCTGTGAAATTTTGTTTATAAGTCAATCTTTTTATGAGAAAAGCTGGTAGATACGACATTTGCGTGTTTTCGGATTGTCACTAAAGTACCTTAATAATTGAAAATTTGAATTTTAAAATTTGTTAACCGAATTTTGATTTAAGTCAACCCATTTGAGAGAAAGGCTGAAAAAATAAATAAATACGATATTTGCGATATTTTAAATAGTCATTTCCGTTATTTAAATTTAATAAGTGAAAAATGTCCATTTTTTTCCTTATGAGTACAGTTGGCGAATGAAAGGTGTCTTTCAGAGTTTTCTACATGCTAAATTTTTAAACAGAACTTGGCTGGTGCTGGGTCGCGCATCATAATTTAAGATGCTAAATTGTACCACAATGAGTCATACAGGTTCTCTGGAATTCGAACCTCTTGGAATGCTGTGCATTTTAGATTCTCTCTATTTTCTTGCACAAAAGAACATGCGATTGGGTTCTTTTATGGTCGTCCATGAAGAAATCCATGAAGAAATTCCATTATTTCATGAAGAAATCAGAACCACATTTCGATATTACTCAAAAATACCTCTACCTGGTGTTAATTCGTATAACGTGATAATAATGCGCCTCAGTATTATATTATGAAATATACTGGATGGCCAAAGATTAGAATCGACTAATGAGAAATGAGCTTTAAATAAAAATGAACTGAAATTTATTTAGATTAAAATATACACATGACAGAACAATAATTGTTAAAATTTGAATTTTAAATAGCATTGTTCCGACAAAATTGCAAAATCAAATATATTAATCTCATAAAATAACGCGAATGTATTAAACATTTATTTTTGATTAAAAAATGGATTTTAATGTTGATTCTATTTCTGTGTTAAAATTTGAATTTTAAATAGCATTGTTCCGACAAAATTGCAAAATCAAATATATTAATCTCATAAAATAACGCGAATGTATTAAACATTTATTTTTGATTAAAAAATGGATTTTAATGTTGATTCTATTTCTGTTTTAAAATTGCTGTTTAAGTCAGGGCTGCAAATTTCTAGACGCCAGGCTGACGTGGCGCCTAGAAATTTACTTAGGGAGTCCAGAATTATTGATATGAATCTAACCATTACCAAAGTGTTTATGTTGATCCGATTACCGAAGCATGCATGTCATATGGGGTATTAAGACGCCAGAAAAAAATAGCTACTGTTAATGTTAATTTGTGATTTCAAGATCATTAATAAGTATACAAAAGGCTCCGAATAAAAAAGAAATTCCTCGTATCTTGAAATTAAACAGATTAAATATTAGAAAAATATGCGATTTGTTAAAATGCAACTTTACTATATATATATAAAATGGACTCCTATATTTTTTGACTGGATACAAATAAAATTTGCGAAACGCTGGACATATTTTTCCCAGCTTTTCAAAAATATGATATTTATTATCTGTAGAAAAAGAAAATTAGGTTGAATATGTGTCTTTTGAAATGATATTACCTATTTAAAATATTCTATACTTAAAGTTAACAGAAACGAAAGAAACTAACTAAAAATTTATATTTTACTATACTTACTTTCCTTGCAATACATAATAAATATGTAAAGAGGAAATATTGATATATAGGAGTTTTAAATCCCCTTATCGAATATTGATAGATTTACTCGTTCAGAGAATTCCTGAACACGAATAAGCTAATTTTTAGTCATGTCTGTCTGTGTATCTATCCGTGAGATGGACATGTCTCAACCAAATTTATCAAATAAAATGAAATTTGGCATGATTATTTAAATCGATAAACATCACCGGCCTAGGTGGGAAGGGCATTGGTCCAAGAGCCTGCCCTCAATTTTTTAAAAAAATTTCTGAGAGAAAAAATCAAAAAACATTGCTAGGAATAATTATATGTCTGACTTTTACAAAAATAACTTCTTTATATGCGCATTTATCTTTTAGAAGTGAATGACAATTTATAGAAAGCTCCTCTCTTTCTGTCTTAAAATATTACGCGCTTACGATATACTATAATAAATATGGACACAATTGCCAAATTAACTAATGCTTTGAAAGTATACTTTTGACCCAAAAAAAATAGATACCATTGTTTTTTAGTTATTGCGATCGGGCCTTGAAATCTTGAAATTTTTCTCTTCCACATGGATCGTGATATCTCAGGAAATAACCAGGAGATTTCTGTGAAATTGGGTCTTTTTATTTTAATCGGTAAAATCAGCAAGATCGAGCAGTAAAGAAACTTTAATTTTTGCCATTGAGTTCCCCGCAGAATTTTACATTTTTTAAATTATAGGTAAAGTTATGTGTTGGAAACATCAAATTTAAACCTTAAAATTTTACCTAGAAATGTTAACGTACATTTTTTCTTTTCAAACGAATCCGGATAAATGAATGTTTTATAGAATTGCAAATTCTTCATACAGGCTGAATTTTTAATAATTGTACTGCAATATTTTAGTTGACAAATATTGCAGTATGATTATTTACACAATAAAAGAAAATAAGAGAAATGCATTGGTCTTTGGCACAAATAAGAGAAATACATTGGCCTTTTTTGTTATATCCGTACTATCTGTTCCTTTCAACAGTGGAAAAACAGTATTTGATCAATTGATAGAGAAGAACAGACTTAAAAGAGCCATTTTTTTATATATTTATAGCCCCAAAAGTTACTAATTTATCTCAGAAAACTTCTTAAAATTTATAAAAACTTGTCAAAGGCCGGTTAATGAAAGCAAATGGTATTAGATCTTATTTTGTTGTGCAATGTTAGGTATACTCGTAAATTATCTGTACACACCTTTTCAGTTCTTAGTTTTTAATTTTTGTAAAGTATAATACTAAATATTTACAGCACTCTCATATTAACAAAAGTGTTTCTCTTATTGTCTGTATAATTAAAGCACTAACGTAAATACTGTAATTATGTATGAAACTTGTTTTCTCGGACCACTCTTTGGTGCTCTTCTTCCCTAAAGTAAATTACGACGTAATGTAAATTTAAGGAAGTAAAGAAAACTTTTATTGCAATTAACTCTTGCAGGGCAAAAACTTTGATATGTGTGAAAGAAATTATAAGCCGCTGGGGAAAAAATTCTAGTAAATTGTGTGAAAATAAGATAAAATGCAGTTTAGTGATAATGTAACTCGCCAGTATAAAAGTAAAGCGGTTTTCTTAACATTAAATTTTGAAGTCTAAAATATTTTGTTTTGCTTTTTTTTACGTGCGGCAAAAGCGATAACTGACACAATTATAAATTTTATGAAATATTAGAGTTTTTATACAGCTTTATGATAAGTACTTCGAAATGGTAAAAAGAAAACAAAAAGTATGTACCTTTATCTAGCCTAAATTAGAAAGAAAACCTCCAAATTTTTTAAAGAATAATTCCTTGAATTTCATAGCGATTTTTTTACCACGAGATTATATTCTATAACTATTATATTTCAAAAAATATTTCTCAGAAATTTGCCATTTCGCTCAAAATGAATTTATATATGAAATTCGTTAATGAGGCTCACGTTTTTACTCAGGAAATAATAAACTTCCCATTACAGGCTGCGATATTTTACCTCCTAACCATTAGTCATTTTATAATTCAACTATCGACATAATTCAAATCTTAAAATTGTTAAAATTCAGTGTTAGATTTTGTGGATGGTATTATATGTTGCATTTAAATAAATAGTGTAAACAATTTCTATTCTATAGGGATGTTATACCTTAAATAATTATATAATAGGAAAAACATTTGAAATTCATTTATGGGCAATAGTTTTAATTTATCTACCTATTTTCTAATACATGAAAGAAAAAGAAAAAAATTCTGAAAACTTTTAAATATTCCGTATTTAGTAAGTTATTGCTTCCATTACTGCTACTTTACCAACTGTTTCTCCTGTTCTTTTCTTAAAAAGGAATATACTGGTTTTGTTAATAATTAGGCGTTTTTTTCTGAAAATACAACCAGAAATACACTTTTTATTACAAATTTCTTTCTCCCGATTTTCCCTCCCAGCTCATAATGTTTAACTCAATTCCGGTAAAAGCAGCGAATATCCTGCCACCTATCGGCGCTGGGGAAAACTAATATGCTCCGAACGGAATAAATGCGCTGTTTTATTTACAAAAAATATGATGTGTCCAATATTAGACTTTGGCTACAAATCAAAATTTAATATTGCAGAAATGAAGCAAATTTTACAGCACTCTTATAACTTGATCTTGTTCAAAACATTTCGGCTTTCTGATGTTAGCTATTCAAAGAAACAAAGTCTATTTAATTCGTTCGGTTATTTTAAGTTATATCGCGCTGCGTGTGGAAAAATAAAAGTTTCAATATCTTATAAAAGGCTCGAAATAAATACTAAGCATTAAATTTATTTGAGATTAAAGCGCTTAAAACGCATTCACTCATTTCATAAATGGTAGTATATTCAATTTTTTAAATATTTTCTATTTTAAATCATAAATATACAAAATCTCGAGAACGGCGCATTATATATGCATTTTGCTTTAAAAATATATATATATATGTAAGATATCGATTTTCGTAAAAAAATTAACATAACTGTTTTTTAAGGTAGGAATCTTCGCTAGTATTATTAAGTCCTCAAAAACAGTTTGTAAGAATCTGAATAACAGAAAGTAGCCAATATTAAACTCAAAGTAATTCTTCAAAAATATATTTGAAACTTATGGAATGGATTTAAATTAATTTAAATTATAAAAAAAAGAGAATTCATTCAACCACGTTCCAGTATCTTCAAAAGCAAATAAGATAGAAAATTGTCATATAAACAATATATTTTCAAACTAGAGGAAATTATTTTTTTAAATCTATTGCCTTAGAGTTATATATATATATATATATATATATATATATATATATATATTAAAAGTATAATATAAAAATCAAATGATAGAATATATATATATATATATATATATATAATACATATAATAATCCAAATGTATATATATATGTATATATATATATATATATATATATATATATATCTTTAATAAAGAAAATATTCGAGATTAAATGCTAGTTAACTGAAATTTACTGAATAGTTAACTGAAAGCTGTTCATGATTTTCGAAGTAAAAGCCTTTACCCATACTCATTTTGTTCTGTAACTTATGTGCTAAAGCACAGGTTAAGTAAAAAAACGTTGAAGTGAGAAAGGACATCGACCTGTGAGGTGGGTACCCTAAAAAAATCTTGAACAGGTGAAGACCCCTTGAGAAATTTCTCTGCTATGAACCAGGAAGGGAAAAGGAACCTAGTGGGGTGCTAAAGGGTTTTTATGAATATCCTTTTCAAGATCCACCTGATACGTAAGAAGATTCAAAGGGTTATTGAACCGCTCAGTTTCAAGAAAGATCATTGCGATGAATTGTGGTTATAGATATTATAGAATTGGGATTTTTAAGTATATGTAGAATTATAGTTGATAGATGTCCAATACTAGAACTAATACAGCATTCCAATACTAGCACTGTGACCTATTATAGAAAAAACAAGAAAGATCAATCATGCTTAAAGCATTGATTATGAAACACTTTCCAACTTCAATGCAATTTTATTTAAACAAGTCTAAAATGCAATACATTCCTCGGTGATATTTTGAAACTTATCACAGTACTGCATTAATTTATTATATTTGAAAACTTAAACCTTCATCGAAAAAAATGAACTTCATTCAAATGACGGCATTGAAATATAAATTGCCTGGTTTAAACATCTCTAAAATGTTATACATTCCTCGGTAATAGTTTTAGAATTATCATAATACTACGATAATTTATTATATTTGAAAACTTCATCGAAAACAACTGAAATTAATTCAAATGACGTCATAGAAAAAATAACACGCCTGGAGCTCTCTATAAAAACAGGATTTCATTCATAACTTTCTCCCATTCATTTCATTCATCACAATACTATAATAATTTATTTTATTTAAACATTTTGTTTAAGACCATGGAGCTACAAAAAATTAAACTCTATGCTTGAAACTTCATCGAAAAAAATCGTTCTTCTCTTTATGAAATCAATTAATATTTCATTCATATCAGCCATGCAGACTCCATGGACTAAATTATTTTGTGTTAAAAAAATACAGGAATTCTAATACAACTCATTCTATATATTTTGCTGTTTACATTTTACATAGGTGAAAAATAGGCTTAGTTGTAGAAATAATCAAATTTAGATGAGCATTTAAACTCAAATATATTGTCATTGTGTTGTTTTAGTATGTAGGTGCACAGAATTTAAGCAAAAATAAAGTAGTTTTAGGACGGATACAACACTCAATATGAATTAAAAAGAACTTAAAAAAATCACGATTTTGAAACAAGATGGATGCCATATATCATTTTGAAGTGGGTCACGTGATCGTTTCATATAAGAGGTGTAATTATTATTTTAATTTTTATTTAAAAAACTGCTGAATATATTTCGCTGAATTTTTTTTTATATATTTTATGGAACAATTTAAATATTACCTAAAATTTTCGAAGCAATTTGTGAATTTTAAATCCGCTTAAAAAATGTTTGAAAAATTAGGTCCCATAGGGCTCAATGTATTTCATGTTTTCGACCCGGGTTCAATCCAAAACTAATTGGGTGATATTATTCATTTATATTCCCATAGGTTCTACAGACCGTCTGAACAACATACTAAAATTTCATTTTGATTAAGTCATTTTTACGGCAGTTATCGTGCTAACGGACAGACAGACAGAATGAACAAAGTCATAAACACTTTTCAACTTTGTTGTAAAGTGTTGAAAATGCCCGAGTTAAATATGTGAACCCTTTTTTTACGATTAAAATGCATTACAAATGCGGATTTTTTAATTCTGCCGAGTTGCTAAAATTAAAAATTATTCACAATTAAGGACGAATAATTAGTTTTAGAACTCAAGTCAAATTTTATTTTAATATTTCGGTTATTCAAATATAAACACCCAAATACTCGAAAATAGATAGTGTCACGATAAGTATTGTTATTGACAAACTGCCAGACACTTGATCGTATGATGATTCATCCATAAATAGCCAGATGAGCAAACTATTTTGCGCGAACTAAGTTGCCCTGGTGCTCCAAAGGAGGCGGAATGCATTACACCCTTTGACCTCTGAATTGAGACAGAGATCGTACTATCCTTCTCCGATCTACCACCTTTCGAATGGACTTTCAGACATGCAACATACAAATATATCATGTTCATACTCCGTGTAGACGCAGAATAATTTTGAGAGTATTGCAATAAATAAAACCCGAACAGCTTTTTGTACATTTATATAACTGTAAGCACTTAATGGTTTCTTACTTCGTTGTCAAATGGATAAATGTATGAAATGTCTTTTCAGCTTTATCGAATTATCTAACTTGTACTAAACTTCAAATTTCTATCTTAATTGTTATCTTCACGGGTTGCCTACCTCTATTTCCCTTAAAGGAGGTGCATTTTGTATAGTCGGCAAGTTGAACAGTTTGGTGTTTGGCACCCCTAAATTAACAAATATTTTAAAACTCTTATTTTCCCCCCTGTTTAGTATTGAACTGCTTACCTTCTTACTAAACAAGACAAAATTCTAAGGTTAAAATAGTCTAAAAGTATTTTATCGTATTTGAATGTATTTTTGAAATCAATGCATGTTTAATTAATAACATTTTAAATTATAATTAACTTCAAATAGTAATTAACTTTTATTTTTATGGTTCAACCAGCTTTAATTTCATTCTAATTATTAAAATTTTCTTTTAGACAAAATGAAAGAAATTCTACTAATTATTGTCTCCGGCTAGCAACTTTGGGGTTATTTCCGGATAGTAAGCTTTGCTGCAGTAGCTCTATATTGTATAACTTTATTGAAATAATTGTGGCTTGCGTAGCGCACTTTAGGCTACTGCTTTCCCGTAAATAAAAGGTATCCCAGAATATAGACGGCAACACGGACCGACATTGACTTTTATTATTTTTAATTTTATTTATTTTTTTAAATACGTCACAAATTAGTGTAATGTTGCCAATTTCAATTTAAAATTACTGAAAAATCTTTCGTCATTCCACAATATGGTAATAATAACGAAGATTTGTGATAATTTTTCCGATAGCTACGAACGAATTGATTCAAATTGTGAAAATTGCACTAAATTCTTCTTAAATAAAAACTGGCAAAATTAGTTATTTTTATGCACTAATCATAAATAAAAAGCTAAATGGAATTCAAAAATAGCCCCAAGATGTGTCAGAATTTTTCTCCAAAATAATTGTATACCAAATTTTGTAGCTGAGCTTTGATTGGATTTTTCTCTGCAGCACGTACACAAACGTATAAGCAGACGCAGTTTTTTATTATTTAAGATTTCTTATATAAATTTATTTCTTATAGAATCATATAAAAAGTATATAATTATATAAGAAAAATAAAAATTTTCTATAATTTCACGTTAAAGTACTATAAAGTAAAATAAAGTAATTTAGCTTTTGTTTACAAATATTTCGATTTTCATTGATTATTGTTATTTTTTAAGTCATATCGAAAAATGTCTCAATTTTTATGTATTAGGCATTCTTATTGAAAATTGTATGCCACAAAGATAAATAAAGATTTATAGTTAATTTTATTTAAATAAACATCTAACATTTCAATAAAATATGTCTTAGTAGAAAAAAATACTATAATAATGTCATATGAGACATTTCAGCTGATAAATTAATTAAATTCGTCAATTAATTAAATAAAAAAATATTTCATACCGTGTCGATTGGAAAATATTTATTAAGCATAACAATGTTTACAAAAACGTGTTTATAACGTTTTTCTATTGCAATTATGAATACGTCTTTCAAAAAAGAAATAAACTGAATTATTAATAAAAATATTATATGAAATTATGTATCTTTTAATATATATATATATATATATATATATATATATATATATATATATATATATATATATATATATATTAAATGCATTCTAAATTGGGGATTGATAGTTTCATGTACATAGATTTAATGCACACATTCATACATAATTGCATTTTTATTCATTACTTCAAAAATTTTAATTTCCTGACAAAGTACTTTATAATTTATTAAATAAATGGCAAAATAAATTAAATGCCTGGATATATTCATTAAATATGCATTTTAGATCATAAAAAATTTAAGGAAAACACGAAAATATTATTGCTATCAAGTTATACATAGTTGGTTAACGGTGATTCGAAAAGAAAAGTCAATGTACATATGGTGTTTAAGATTACTTATGCCATTTGTCTTGACACTGCTTTAATATAGATTTACAATGTATTTACAGAAAAAAACATTTTTTTTATAACTTTTAAGAATATAACAAGAATTTTATAGGCATTTAATAAGTATTTTTAAGTGTATGAGTGCAAGCAAAAGAAAAAAAATTGGAGTATATAGATCAAATTTCATAAGTAAATGAAAATAAGGACTTAATTTAAAAAGGAAAGACATTGTTTAAAGCTATTTTCAATAGCTTTTGCATTAATTTTTTTCAAAAAATTACGCAATTATTGATGGTTATTATTATCACTAAAACAGTCTCCCAAAATAATATAAATTCTATATTCAATTTTTAGATACACCAGAATTTAAAAGATTTTTTGATACATATTTGTACACAAATTGTAAATATAATATATATAGTTTCATTCTATATATTGTTTCATATTATCATATTGCATATTACATTGTATATATTTTTGTAAATATTTACAATTAAATACCGAATAGCCCGTTAAAATGTCTGCATTTGTATTCAACTGGCATATATCGCAAATATGTGATTTCCGAAGAAATAATATAAGCAGAACAAAGTTTTTATATCCATTATATATTTTTAGAAAAAGTGAAAGACTAAGCGGTTGTAATTAAATAAGGCAGCAATAATAAATAATCTCAAGTAAAAGTGCAACCCCTCAATTCATTCACGAATGTGAAATCTAATTTTCGTTTAATTAGTACACCTCTTCTATCCTGCAGGACCAAATGAGTTAAAATGTTTTCTAAAAACGCACAACACGCATATACACGTATTATACTAACATCTCGGGTTATGGGAAAATTAAAAACACCTTGATTAAGACAGGAAAACTTTGGACACTGCAACATAGTAGCTTGTTAAGCACTATCACGCAACTCACGCGAAGCCACAGACATGCAGTCGGGTAATACTATAGAACTATCTGGAAGTGCGTGTAATATGCAACTGACACTTAATAAAGTTAAGAATGAAATTTATTTAAGAGAAAAACAATTGATGTTGGCTTTCTTTTATATTCTAGCGATTCTCGTTTCGTTATCTCGACCGTTAATTAAGATTATATTTTATGGTGGCGCTTAACAACGGTGACACTAAATTTGCTCACCTTTGAATTTTTTAATATAATTTGCATATGTATTTTAATTTTAATGTACAGTTATATCACTGAAGATAGCATATTGCTAAACTAACATGTAATACTTGTTACTGCTCAGTATTTAGCATTAAAATTATTTTCACTCCTTGAATATTTTTAATATATGTATATAATTATTAAAAATATTCAAAGAGTGAAAATAATTGTAATGCTATATAATGCTATATATATATATATATATATATATATATATATATAATTACTTCTTTCTAATATTATTTTTTAATATAATTTATATAATATATACACATATACACATACATATATATATATATATATATATATATATATATATATATATATATATATATATATATATATATATATATATATATTTATATATATATATATATATATATATATATATATATATATATATATATATATAATGATAAAAACTTATTTTGATATCATTTTTTTTCACATTTATCCATATTATCTTTTCATATATAATGTCTATTATTTCTATTTATTATTCCTATGTTATATTCTATTATCTTTTATATTATCGGCATTATGGCAGTGGTTTTGCTTCTATGGTAATGTTAATATTTCACGATTACTTGAATTTTATTACTTCTTTCTAATATATATATATATATATATATATATATATATATATATATATATATATATATATATATATATAAGCATACACACACATATATATATATACATATACACATACATATATATATTATATATATATATACACATATACACACATATACACACACACATATATATATATATATATACATATATATGTATATAATGATAAAAACTTATTTTGATGTCATTCTTTTTTTCACAACTGAAAAATATATAGGCAAATTACATAATGATTCATTAAATATCGAATAAAGGCTAAATTGCTTAAGCTTAGCTCTCTAATACCCGCGACTTAGAAACCTAGATGTTAGGATAAATCCTCAAGATTTATTTTTGTTGTGATTTATATTTATGGGACTTAATTTTATTTCTTTATTGTGATTTATATTAACGAGAATAACTTTTACTACTTTATTATGATTTCTATTCTCAATATTTAATTTTCCAGTCAATATAAAAAAATCTAATATATTACTTGAATCTAAATAAACTACTGACAACAGGTGAGTATTGACAAAAATAAAATATAATTGATATTTTACGGAACAATAAAATTTTATAGATATGTTTCACTGCTAAAAACTGCTAGGGAAACAATATGCAATTTGGTTGTCATATTTACAAGAAAGTTTGCAAATATGCATGCTTATACCTGAATATTTTAAAATCAAAGTACGTTTTGCATTGCTCATTTCTTTTTATAAATTTATCTGAGAATGCCTCACAATAGCAAAATAATAATAATAATAATAATAATAATAATAATAATAATAAAATAAAAATATCACCACTTCATGAATTATATGAAGCGAATGGTAAAATATAGAATCAAATTAAAATACAATATTGCTTTTAAAAATTTTAAAATATGTACTAAGTTTTTTCTTTTTTTTCTTAAAAAAGTAATTTGGAACTCCATAATAAAATTTTTTTTTTCTCAACAAGTAACTTACAAAGAGTAGTTTAAATTTCATTATACAATGTTTATAAGATGCATTTTAAAACAAAGTATATATTCAAACAGTTTTGTTGTTCAAAATAATCCCCCCCCCCCCCCATGGAAGTAAAACGCAAACATAATAACCGATATCTCATTTGTCCCTCCTCTTTTTTATAAAATAGCTCTATCATTCTTAAAATTATTTATCTTATCCTAACGAACTGTAGAAGAACTTAAGCAATCTTCTAGTGCGATCCTGATCCAAGGAAAGTAAACAAACTTATATTTGAAAGTAAAGCTTGTATTGTGGAATTTTGTATTTGAAAGAGGAACTCTTTAAACTATCCCGTTAAAATCTCCATCACAATTTGATGGTACTACGGACAACGTTTAGTTAGCATAAGGGTTATATGATTTGATTTGAAGTGCAATTTATTGGATGCAGAGTGTGTTCGATTAAAGTATATTGATTGCCAGGGTACACCAAAATGACAGTATTCGGACGAAGTTAAAAGTTCCGCCTTGCGGACGATTCTTTCTGCGAGCCGGGAGCAACTGCGAACATTTTGCTCCGCATTTCGCACAAATAAGAGTTTTTCCATTCTATAAATTTTCTATAAAAGCTTAAAATAATCGCAAAGCTTTACAGAACAGAAAGTTGGAAAACTTTTCATGCAACTATTTAGTCCGCCTAAAAGTAATTACCGCAATTTCGAACATGCACTGTGCTGCAAGGGCTCGTATTAATTATTAGCTAAAGCACCCAGCGCATTACGAGATAATGAATTTTTCAAAAACACTAACATAAAATGACGCAAACCGACGAAAAATCCATTAATTTTTGCTTTCGCTTGTCCAATCAAAACCCAGTCAACTGCGCATCGGGCCACGAAACAGCCCCTGGTTGGCGGCTGCTGTTTATGCTGCAAGGTCCTCTAAAAAAACTGCATCACGTGATGACCCCCATCTTCTTGTTTCCTTCCCCTTTCCTCATCGATTGGGGAGAAGGGAGAAACTTTTTTATGCGCCTACAACAACAAGACACTCACACATCGCGGCCGAGCGGGTGCGCCGAGCGCTCAAGATGCAGAAACACTTACCTCAGGATGCGTTGAAAAGAACTCCGAGCCGTCAAAAAGATGCGGACAGAGGAGGACGCCATCTTGGCCGCCATGCGACAGAGCACACGGCGCGCGCACCCCCCACAAAGAAAACAAACACTTGTCGAGAAACTTTCAGGGATGCATACTGGACACCCCCTTAAAAAAGCTCGAATATGTCGTTTTTGCTTATATGTGTTAAAGCACCATATGAATATTTAAAATAAGAATAAATAAATAATTATATTAATGAAATTATTTTTTGTAAGGTGTATATATAAATGTGAAAAAAAAAAATAAAAAAAAAATTAGGAATTTTGAAAGTCGCGCCTATTTATGGGCTTACCTTGCCGCATGTGGTGTTGCCAGACCCTGGGGTCACGATTGGCTGGTCCTCGTCGCCTTTGCTCGCTGGCCATCACTGTGTCCGGTCGCGTGTCCAGTCAGGGAGACAGAGAATGCCGCTTGCTGCCGTAGCGCCGCAGACCAGTGGCCAAATGAGCGCCGCACGTGCTGGGCCTGTGAGCGCTGGCCAACACATCGGCGGGAGGGGGAGGGGAGAGGACACCAGGTGAGAGAACGCAGGGTGGGGGAGATCGGGAGGGTGGACGCATCCCTTTGCTGCCGGACACTATGGCTCATGCACAACTCCAGTCCGGAGAATCGCCATCGGTCCAGAAAACTAGCTATCCCGGTTAAAAGTAATTGATTTTTCGAACATTTCCTTGTGTTTTTTACATTCATCTTGAAATTAAGATTTATTACTTAGATTTTTTGATCTGTATGAAAACTTTTCAAAAACTTCGAGTTTCTAACTGGACATACTTAAATTTATTTGAAGAATTTTCATCTAATAGAATAATTTACTTAAATATTGAGTGTTAGTAATCGTTGGTGATAAATATACGAGTAAAATATGTTTACATTATTTAAAAAAAAAAAAACGAAAAAAAAAATAGTTTAGTTCCTTGTTCTCTAAAAGTTTTTAGTTCTTTTTTTCAAAAACTTTTTAATTAAAATAAAACTCTGTAAATAATTCCTTAAACAACAACAAAGAAAAAATGTATTTAAAAGTAATTGTGCCCAGGAAAACTGTTGAGCTAAATAAGTTGATGCAAAAATGATGATTAAAAACGGTACAATCTTATATCCTTAAGTAATACGATTTATCATATTTTTATTGATTTTCAAACTAGAAAAGAAACTCTTAAATTCAAGAATATATTCTGTAAACATGCGGGGCACATTAGTGTATTTTTTCCTTATAATTTTTTAATATTTCTATGCACTTTTTTCTATTATTTATTTTTCTATATTCAGTTGTACTGAAATTAAAACCTGCCCTGCATATATAAAACAACATCTTTAGAACATAGAAACATTTAATTATCTATTCTTTCAAGAAAATTGAATTATTTCAATTGAAAAAAAAGATTTATTTTTTGTAACTAAAGAGCTTATATTTTCAATATATATTTTTAACGTATTAAATAATAAAATGAATGTTTTTTTCCTAATATAAAACTTTTTTTTATCACTATTCTGTTTTTTTAACATATTATTTTACGTATTTTTTTTTATCGTCAATCTTTAGGCTAAGTTATTTCTGAGTTCGTAATGTATTTGTCTCCAATAACATTTCTCAAAAAATCACCCGCGGAGTTGACTAGTTTCTGACACTAGATGGCGCTGCTGATATGAGGAAGAAGAAAAACGGAAATGAGGGCGCTGGGATCAGGGATGTTGCTGTATCGATCTCCTTCTTGCTGCTCTTCCTAAGGATGAGGTAGAAAAGAAAAATTCTCTTTTCTTGACATTGCGGTCCCCTCCCACATGGGGGTGCATGGAGAGGGGGGGCGCGTTTGGCGGAGTTGGCGAGAGGGAGAGCAGCGCCAAGGGAGCGATATTGGGATTAAAGTGAGAGAAATCGAGAAAAGTGAAACTTGTAATTAAAAGAATTGCGCGCTGTGCTTCCATAAAATGTATACCAAATTCGTTGTTACGAATAATTAATTAATTGTGAATTTGATTTAAAAATAATTACAGACATAGTTAAAAATGTCCAGCTTCTGAAATTCAATATAATTTTATTTTGTTGAATAATATTTTAACTATATTGAAAATATAACATGCTACGTAAATTTTACTCTAATTTGAAGTTTCAAATTTTGTTAACTGTTTCAGTATCTATGATTTTCAAAAAATAATTTAATTTCAACTATGTCGATTATGTAAAAATCAATTTATATCTTAAGTTTCGGAAAATACGTTACACAAAGGCACGTAGAAAAGAGGGATTATAAATAGGCAAATCTCAGAAACAGCTATACCTATATAAACAAAAAATATGTTATTCATGTCAGTGGAGTAAAGTTAGGATGTTAATACTGGGATGACAGATGGGTGTGATTTTGAAAATTTTGATCTTGGGATGCTGTACAGTATTCAAGACAATTCGTTTATGTACACTATTGCGAGTCCAGTATTGCTCAAAAATTATTATTATTTTCACCACAAGTACCTTATTGAATGAATTACATTGATTCTCCATAGGGTACACATGAAAAAAAATTCAGCTTACCGAAAACTCAGTATATCGTCGACGGCAATAAACTGCCTCTTTCTTCAATAGGATCTACAAGTAATGGCTTTTAATTTAAAATTTTAAATTCTAGAAATGTTCCATATTAAGTACACTTCCTAGTAATTATTTACAAAGAAGAAAGCGTTATCATCAGCGGCACTTTAAATAATCTAATTTTTTTATTATTAATACGAAACTGCTGGAAACAACTCATCTGCATTAATGTACAATTAAAAATTACAGACATTTGGTAATCCAACATTAGTGCTTGTCATTCTAAATTAGAATTATATTGCGTCTTCATTGAGTCTACAACATTTCATAATGCGAATAGGAAGAACGTCTATCGGCCAGTCTTTCTTTCTTTCGATCCAGACCGTCCAACCTACCCGAAGATGTAAGTTATCTGTTTGGACGGCCGAGACAGTGCCACTGAAATTAACCAGAACCCAAGAAGGGCGACATACACAGGGATTGTGCCCTCTTTTATCTGACATTACCTCTCGGAAGGACTTTTGGATCCATAGATTTATCGGGCCTGTACTCCGCGTATATATGGGGGATAATTTCGGCAGAGCCGGGAATCGAACTCGGGTCCTCTGAGTGCAATCCCCGTCCTTCAACCACTGGGCTATAACGCTCCTTGATTTTAAATAACCTGAGTACGAGAAGTTTTGGTCAGATATAATGTGACCATGCATACACACACGCCAAAAATAAAAAGGAAAATATTTAAGGGTTCACTTTTGGTGGAATGCTGAAGCAATACTGTTTAAAATTTGCGAATATTATCTTTGAAACTAACTTTTGGCAACTATAGCTTGCGCATGTTAAATAGTCCTATAACTAAATGTATTAAAATCGCACTTACCTGTGGGTGAAAAATGTTTGGATTTACTTTTACGGGATTCTTTTTTGTACCTTTTGAAAACAAATTTCCTAGGACAGATGCAGATAAAGGGAAAATTATAATTATTCTTGTCATTTATATTAAAATATTTATTAATCCGAGTTACTAAATTGGAATAAGTCTCCTTACATTTATATTAAAAATCCGATAATTTCTCCGGTTCCTGTACATTTGTCAAAACTGCAAGTGAAATATATACTAAATTGGCATTTGGTTGGATATTCTTGACTCTCACAATACAAACTGAAATAAATAGCTTTTATGCACCCTTTTACATTCGTGTTTCTTCTGTTGAGTTTCGATATGCAAAATACACTAAATCAATCCAGAAAAAATGCGCAGAGATGAATATGAGAATTTTTAATGAAAAATACACAGAGATAGTAATACCAAGATGGAGTACCAAGAAAAATAAACACCTCTTATACTGTAGGCTATCTCAAGATTGAAGTGTGTAGTATCACCCAGAATCAATATGACCTTTAAAAAAGAATAAAAATGTATCAGACAGAGTGTTTTTGAGATGTTATACTCTATGCAGTATAAAAATTATTTATGGATTCTAAATTTAAATTGATCTCAATAAAAATACAGTCCTATAAGCAATTTAACAGCAATATCACACCCCTTCACATTTAAACAGTTACCTTACACCTTTCTGGTAGGTCGGACGGTCTGGGTTTCAACATCAACAACCCCTTCACATTTCATTTAATCCTTTTTCACTTAATATTGAAATCTGGGCAAGAAAACACGAACTGAAGAAAAATCTTTCTGTTAATTTTATGGAATGTTAGTTTATGTAAAATAAAACTAAAAATGATGTTCCCTTAAGCGTGAAATGGAGCTATAAATATTTTTGGGATAGTTTTATTTTCTATAGTAGATTTGTGTTTTTGTTCTTTTGGTAATGCATATTAGAAAGTTAAAATATCGTATCTCTCCTTAATTGTACATAAATTTATCGAAAAAATAAAATATATTACTTCCACATGTTAGCTTTAAAAATATCTCATTTACAAATAAAAAAATTACTTTATAATTGTGTTGTCATCTTTTAGTAACAACTAAAGGACAGTTTTAGCTACTTATGAAAACATGTTTAAAAGGAATATCTAATTAAAATGTATAAATATATTAACAATTAAACCAATTTTTCCTCAACAATGTTAAACGCCTTATATGACCACAATAAAATGAACCTGTTGTTTGTGAAAATAAAACTTTATAATAATTCATTGAAGTATTAAATTTTTCCTATGACTGCTTTCTTCAAAAAAGTATTAGAAGTTAAAGCTTTATATAAAGCTCAGGTGAACTAGAAGATTAAACAAGTTAATACTTCGAACAGCAAATTAATTCATTTATATATATATATTTTTTTCCCATGTGCATTCAATTTTCTTAAATTTACTTCTCTATGGGTCATAAGCACACTTGATCAATATCATCAACTTACCCCCTTTACAAAAATATGAAACTACTATAAAATATTGAAATTCATAACTAAAAATGGCAGGGGTCTAGTAACAAATTTCGCGTAATAATTTTGAATTCATAAATAGTATTACGTTTAATATCACCCAACTTGCTCAGTGATAAAAATTACATATAATAAGATATTTTTGTCATCCAAACTAGTTAAATGTTAAGAAAAGCTTCTGCTTTTCTGTTTTAGTATATAGATTCTGATATGCATGTGGCAGATGTTTTAAATGTGCATGCTTAAATTATTTGATCTCGAATAAAATTCTTTCCAACAGAAGGAATTGTAAAAGTATTGTGTTTTCAAATATATGGCAAATGTCCCCAAGAAATAAAATAAGTGCAGAAGCATAATATTGTACATTTCAAATGTCTCCTAAATATATTTTTATATTAGGAGGAATTATCTGGCGTTGCCTCGGATAAGATCTCGATCACCATTCGTTAGCAGAACGACAAAATAAAAATACTTGAAGTTGCAGAGAAAAAAATAAGAGAGATATATAAATTTACCTCTGAACTAAAATTACCTTTACCTCTGAAGTACCTTTACCTTCGAAGTAAAATTCAAACAGTTATCGCTATCTCAGCAAATTTCCATCTAATTTAAGTTAAATTAGTACAACACTCATAACAATAATATAATAATAAAGATTGAAAAATAGGAATAAATCTGTTAAATTCGAAAAGTTAGAAAATCGATAAATTAAATGCCCTTAGTTGTTTTTTCGTTATAATAAAACACTTGTTTCGAATATCGTCTGCGGCGTCAAAGAATAAAAAAAGTTTAATTATACAAAATGGCGAAAAATGGAGAATTTTCAACTTTAAAAGTTCGCAATTTTTAAACTAATTCTCATTTTTAAATATGATAGATACATGAAGATACATGAAGCGATTTATGATAGATGCATGAAGCGCCTATATGTAGCAAATTACATCACTTTCCGACGATTCGATTTTCGGAGAAAGCAGACAGAAAGACAAATATTTGCTTTTATTATGTAAGATATTTAAAATTTTTCTTATATTGCGAGAATAAAGTAAGTTATTTAAAAATTCACTTCGCGCAAAAATTAGTTCCATCATCAAATAATGCTTCTGCAGTTAAGGCATATGTAATCCGTATTATTACCCCCATATCCTCTATTTTTCAAACATACTTTATTGAATCTTAGAGCATAATATCAGTACTATCTAAAATGAATTAATTTTCCCGCACGTAAACAATTAAAATTCTTAAATATTGATTTTTTTTTAGCGTGCTTTATCGCGTAACTTTGAATTTGTAAGAAAATGGTATACATAACAATTTGACCTATTCATATTTTCTTCGTTAAACTTGCAGGAGTAGTTGCACATAAGCGGATATACCATCTCAAAAACTTATTGGACGGAGATATACGCCGTAGTAATTATAGATAAGCATGTTGTGTGATAGCTGTTGCAGGCTTTGTTACAAATGTATACGACGGCCAACATTGTGAAAGCATACATACACATGCATGACAAGAGAAATCTGAACATAAATGTTTTAGGTGTGGATTAGATTCTTGAAATATCTATTTTGAATTTAAAGAATATAATCTGCGATAATTAAATCGCAGATTATATTCTTTACATGAGCGTATAATGGGGGAAAACAGGATGATTGAATCATTGCTTAAAAAATTTGAAGTGACTGTATACAATTTTTAAGATGTGCGAGAATTAAATAATCTGATTTAAACTAGCGCATGTTAAAATTATTATTTACCAATTTGTAACATCAGAGCTAAAATTCGTCGAAGGTTTATCAAGCCTTTTAAAAGATAATAACATATTTTTTAAACATATGCTTATACTGTATTCCACCACAAAAAAAAATATGATGTGAACAGCACATGAGTTTCCCTACATACTTAAATTCATTTTCTCTTTATTTCTTTAATAATCATTAAATTGAGTTTTATTGATCAAAAAAACATGCATAAAATTACACTAAATGTGCACTTTTAATTGAATTTTTGTTTCCATTTGGTAACTGAACGTATTTTCAAAGGCGGCGTAGCAGGGATGCGAAAAAAATATAATGTCTTGAGAACGACTAGTCCTAGAATAATAGAGTTGATCTTATTATTTTCATCGTTAAAAGTTACGCTTAAAATAAGCATTTAATTGATACTTTTACGTAGTGTTTTATTTTAGGTTTTGATTATATTTGCGGAGCATTTCGCAAAAAAAAAAAGGTTTTTTTTTTTAGAATCCCACCAAATTTAATCAGCACCAGGATAACCCGCAAATGATCTATCAAATATCGTGAAATGTGGTCAATTAGTTTTTTAGTTATATTGGATACATATGACTTTTGCGAGTGATTTTTCAAAAAGGCAGGCTCTTTTATCTCGAAACTTACCAAAATCTAATCATCACCAGGGTCACTCAATAATTAACTTACCTATACAATTTTATGAAATTTGGTCAATTAGTTTTTCAGTTAGAGTGGATGCATACATTGCACAAGCAGACATACACAGACACACACATGTCACGCTAAAAATAGTTTTTCGTGTTCCAAGGGTCCCAAAACATGTGGATCCGTCAAAAACTCAAGTGGCGATTTTCGACACGATTCCAATACTTTCCCTATACATTAACATGCATTGCAGGGAAAATAATATGAAACAAAGGGAATTTTATTACTTTTTAACCCAATATTAAGTAATATTTTCTACTTATAATAATTATTTACTTTTAATAAATATGGTGTAGCCACAATCTTCATATATGTCCCCAAAATTGAGACACACTTAAAACACAAATAACGTTTTTTCTATAGTTATTGAGAAATACATTTAACATCTTGATAAACACAAGGAGCATGATTTAACTTCTGAACACTTAATTCTGGGAGTTGGGTTATTTGAGTCGTGTAAAGTTGTTTTAGAAACATAACTGCTCAATTGACTGTGTCCTCTAGTTTAAATTAGATTTCAAACCATTATAAGCATATGCGTATACCTAAAGTTTCTCCTGCTGCACTCTAATTCTGGAAAATATTAAAAATGAGTATCAATTAGCTGAAAATCAATCATCGTTCATAAGATGCATCCATCTTGGAATTAAAATGGGATTCAGAAGTAGTTCAAAAACATGCCAGAAATTTCGGAATTTTCGGCAAATAAACCTCCTCGTAATTTTCCTGCATAACTGTTGATGTGAAGTAATACTACATGCAGCTTGCATCTTATTACCCTATGTCGAGACCTGTCACTATCGTGAAAACATTGTGTTGTGAACCGATAGGCTTTTGCCTTTAAAGCAACTGTTTGCTGACAAAGATTAAAATAAATACTTTAGAGCATTGTAAAAGAGAGGACCAGTTGGAAATTGTAATTTCACCAATTTTTAATGCGTCAAATTATTAAATTATTTTAATTTAAGCCAGAAAAATCACATGAAAAGTAAACATAGAAAATATCTAACTGGTTTTGAAACTTCAATCGGTTTGATTGGCAAATATGATTATATAAAATATAAAAGATTATCTCTGAAATTTTAAGAGAACTTTTCCGTTTTATATCATCTTATAAAAGAGAATCTCATATCAAATAGTTTCGTGACTAAATCTAAAATATATTCTAGCACACTCCTTAAAATTTAAAAAACACTAAAATCGTTTAAAATACAATACTCTGAGTTCTTAGTTGAATTTTAAGAAAAATGGTTGCTTAATACAGATAATCGTGAAGAAAAGGTTCTATAGTGTATGAATTTTTATGAATGTATTTAAATGTAATGCCAAATTGATGATTTTGTAATAAAAATGCATATGTGACATATCTTTGTTAAATGTAACAAGCAAAAAGCTGATCTGTCCCAATTTCTTATTCACGCAAAACTCTCTTTAAAAATAATTTATATACATCTATTTAATTCATTTTTCGTATTTATGAATTTTTTATGCATGCTGAAATTTCAAAAATGAAATTTGTTTAATAAAATTTTAAGATAAACAAATATAATTAAGAATATTGCTTTAATCATTGCAGAATCGAATCAAAATATAAGATCATATAAAAAAAACATAAACCTTTTCACAATATATATTCCTAACTTACGATAGGGAAAATAAACATAATTCATTTATTCATGAGAAATTTTCATATTTTAATGCAAAACATATGTATAAATTAAAAAACAAATTAAATAATACTGTGATACATTTATTGTTAATCATTCTTAGATCATATTTCTAGCAACTGTGTCATTTTAAACATTTTATATTTTTATCTTTTGCGACTTAATATCATCATTCAAGTATATGATTTCATGATTAATTTTACAGATATATGATTACTTCTTTATAAATGGATATAATTTGAAATTAAACAGATTCATTATATTTCAGGATGATATTTTGAAATAAAAGAAAATTATATTGCACCTTGTTAGGAATTATTTTGGAGCTTTCATACCGCATACAAGTATAGGTCAAATCATATACCTCACTAAATGTTTCAAATGATTTCTACGGATGTTTACAACTATAATGTAATTTTGACGTTCTCAATTTACCAAATCACTGAGATTTGTATTATAATTGTATAAATGTTGAGGGTTTTGTTAGAAAAAATATTCATATATAGGATTGGCTAGAAAAAAAATGTCCAGAATAGGCTTTGCTAGAAAAAATAGTCCCGAATAGGATTTGGTAGAAAACAAAAGTCCTAGATAAGATTTTTCTGGTATTGAAACTGGAGAATAAAATGGGGGGAAATGTTAAATTATTTTATGTTATGCATTTGTAAAAGAATATCTCAAAACTAATGGGGGGAACAACTCTAATGGGGGGAAAACAGGATGATTGAATCATTGCTTAAAAAATTTGAAGTGCATGTATACAATTTTTAAGGTGTGCGTGAATTAAATAATCTGATTTAAACTGGCGCATGTTAAAATTATTATTTACCAATTTGTAACATCAGAGCTAAAATTCGTCGAAGGTTTATCAAGCCTTTTAAAAGATAATAACATATTTTTTAAACATATGCTTATACTGTATTCCACCACAAAAAAAAAATATGATGTGAACAACACATGACTTTCCCTACATACTTAAATTCATTTTCTCTTTATTTCTTTAATAATCATTAAATTGAGTTTTATTGATCAAAAAGACATGCATAAAATTATACTAAATGTGCACTTTTAATTGAATTTTTGTTTCCATTTGGTAACTGACCGTATTTTCAAAGGCGGCGTAGCAGGAATGCGAAAAAAATATAATGTCTTGAGAACGACTAGTCCTAGAATAATAGAGTTGATGTTATTATTTTCATCGTTAAAAGTCACGCTTAAAATAAGCATTTAATTGATACTTTTACGTAGTGTTTTATTTTAGGTTTTGATTATATTTGCGGAGCATCTCGCAAAAAAAAAAAAAGGTTTTTTTTTTAGAATCCCACCAAATTTAATCAGCACCAGGATAACCCGCAAATGATCTATCAAATATCGTGAAATTTGGTCAATTAGTTTTTTAGTTATATTGGATACATATGACTTTTGCGAGTGATTTTGCAAAAAGGCAGGCTCTTTTATCTCGAAACTTACCAAAATCTAATCATCACCAGGGTCACTCAACAATTAACTTACCTATACAATTTTATGAAATTTGGTCAATTAGTTTTTCAGTTAGAGTGGATGCATACATTGCACAAGCAGACATACACAGACACACACATGTCACGCTAAAAATAGTTTTTCGTGTTCCAAGGGTCCCAAAACATGTGGATCCGTCAAAAACTCAAGTGGCGATTTTCGACACGATTCCAATACTTTCCCTATACATTAACATGCATTGCAGGGAAAATAATATGAAACAAAGGGAATTTTATTACTTTTTAACCCAATATTAAGTAATATTTTCTACTTATAATAATTATTTACTTTTAATAAATATGGTGTAGCCACAATCTTCATATATGTCCCCAAAATTGAGACACACTTAAAACACAAATAACGTTTTTTCTATAGTTATTGAGAAATACATTTAACATCTTGATAAACACAAGGAGCATGATTTAACTTCTGAACACTTAATTCTGGGAGTTGGGTTATTTGAGTCGTGTAAAGTTGTTTTAGAAACATAACTGCTCAATTGACTGTGTCCTCTAGTTTAAATTAGATTTCAAACCATTATAAGCATATGCGTATACCTAAAGTTTCTCCTGCTGCACTCTAATTCTGGAAAATATTAAAAATGAGTATCAATTAGCTGAAAATCAATCATCGTTCATAAGATGCATCCATCTTGGAATTAAAATGGGATTCAGAAGTAGTTCAAAAACATGCCAGAAATTTCGGAATTTTCGGCAAATAAACCTCCTCGTAATTTTCCTGCATAACTGTTGATGTGAAGTAATACTACATGCAGCTTGCATCTTATTACCCTATGTCGAGACCTGTCACTATCGTGAAAACATTGTGTTGTGAACCGATAGGCTTTTGCCTTTAAAGCAACTGTTTGCTGACAAAGATTAAAATAAATACTTTAGAGCATTGTAAAAGAGAGGACCAGTTGGAAATTGTAATTTCACCAATTTTTAATGCGTCAAATTATTAAATTATTTTAATTTAAGCCAGAAAAATCACATGAAAAGTAAACATAGAAAATATCTAACTGGTTTTGAAACTTCAATCGGTTTGATTGGCAAATATGATTATATAAAATATAAAAGATTATCTCTGAAATTTTAAGAGAACTTTTCCGTTTTATATCATCTTATAAAAGAGAATCTCATATCAAATAGTTTCGTGACTAAATCTAAAATATATTCTAGCACACTCCTTAAAATTTAAAAAACACTAAAATCGTTTAAAATACAATACTCTGAGTTCTTAGTTGAATTTTAAGAAAAATGGTTGCTTAATACAGATAATCGTGAAGAAAAGGTTCTATAGTGTATGAATTTTTATGAATGTATTTAAATGTAATGCCAAATTGATGATTTTGTAATAAAAATGCATATGTGACATATCTTTGTTAAATGTAACAAGCAAAAAGCTGATCTGTCCCAATTTCTTATTCACGCAAAACTCTCTTTAAAAATAATTTATATACATCTATTTAATTCATTTTTCGTATTTATGAATTTTTTATGCATGCTGAAATTTCAAAAATGAAATTTGTTTAATAAAATTTTAAGATAAACAAATATAATTAAGAATATTGCTTTAATCATTGCAGAATCGAATCAAAATATAAGATCATATAAAAAAAACATAAACCTTTTCACAATATATATTCCTAACTTACGATAGGGAAAATAAACATAATTCATTTATTCATGAGAAATTTTCATATTTTAATGCAAAACATATGTATAAATTAAAAAACAAATTAAATAATACTGTGATACATTTATTGTTAATCATTCTTAGATCATATTTCTAGCAACTGTGTCATTTTAAACATTTTATATTTTTATCTTTTGCGACTTAATATCATCATTCAAGTATATGATTTCATGATTAATTTTACAGATATATGATTACTTCTTTATAAATGGATATAATTTGAAATTAAACAGATTCATTATATTTCAGGATGATATTTTGAAATAAAAGAAAATTATATTGCACCTTGTTAGGAATTATTTTGGAGCTTTCATACCGCATACAAGTATAGGTCAAATCATATACCTCACTAAATGTTTCAAATGATTTCTACGGATGTTTACAACTATAATGTAATTTTGACGTTCTCAATTTACCAAATCACTGAGATTTGTATTATAATTGTATAAATGTTGAGGGTTTTGTTAGAAAAAATATTCATATATAGGATTGGCTAGAAAAAAAATGTCCAGAATAGGCTTTGCTAGAAAAAATAGTCCCGAATAGGATTTGGTAGAAAACAAAAGTCCTAGATAAGATTTTTCTGGTATTGAAACTGGAGAATAAAATGGGGGGAAATGTTAAATTATTTTATGTTATGCATTTGTAAAAGAATATCTCAAAACGTATTTAAACCTTCCAAAGCTCAAAAATATCATAGCCAATAATAGCAATTTTTAAATATGGCGTTGTCTTAATAACCTATAAATGTATTAGTACAGCTAATCTCATATATACACATTGAATATACTTAGATAGCATTTTAAGTGTTTGCTCGCCTTTTGTGAAAATTGCTTTTCAAAAATAATTTTTTTTCGTTTCGTCTAATTGTTGCTTCAGTATTTTATCAGTTAATTTACTGGGCTCTTTTATATTGAAAATACTACCCTCTCATACATAATAATAACTATGTCAATTTAAATAACCCTCTGTTTCCTTACATGATCACAATATACTTTAAGAAAAGTTATGAATTATGGGCTATAATATCAGACAGACAATGCATTTAATATAATATATATATATGAAATATGATCCCTTTAAGAAAGATATTTTTTTTATTTCAAACATTTTAACTAATAATGACAACCAAATGTCAAAATTATGTTTACCATTATTTATTTAAACTGTATGTGTGGTATTAGAATTAAAAAAGAAAACATATTCAGTAAACTTCTTATTTCCTTCAAAGTTGCAGCTCTTCTTTATTAGCAGCTATCCGCCGTGTTTTTGCAATTAGCATATATGCACCAAAACTTCGAAAGTTTTAATCAATTTTCGAACATATTCTGTTGTTCTATCCATTTTTATTCAGATGTAATTTAAGGCACTCCGTTAAACAATATGAAAGGTATGTATTTTGCATGTTTTTGTACCAAATAATGGAAGAAATGAAAATTCTTAATTTGGGACTTTACTATAAGGTACAAATTATTGCTATATCCTGACTTCATGAGGTACGTATTCTGGCTTTATCATAATCTCAATTATGCTTGTCTACCAATATCATTTTTCACCAATATCATTTTTCACCAATATCATTTCTTTGCAATAAAATAAGAAAATCTTATTTATTTTCATAATGAATATCATACAGTACAAAATGCCTATAAATAAACTTTATTCGACAAATATACAGCCTTAGCCAAAAGCATGAAGCACCTCTAATGAAGTGTTGAAGATGGAACACTGAAAGATGTGCGAAGTAAAAGATGATAATTTTCATACTTGAAGTATTCAACCTTGAAAGGAGATCAAATGATTATACAAGCAATTCAAAGTTGCTAATTGTTAAAGCAATTTATTTGCTTTTCAACACGTATGGCACTAGGTCTTGTCGAAATATTATTTGACCCTTAATATGCCAAAATAGTTTGCTATAATAATTACTAAAGCATCATTTGCTTCTCATAAAGTAACTTTTCCACTTATCTGCAACAATGCAACCTTATATCAAGAGCGTTACCTCTTAAAGTTTTGCAGCAAGAGCTTCAGGCTCACGTTTAAATACTTAACCAGCTCTTCCGAACATATAGAGCGCTTCAAAATTTTCTAAAATCAATAATAAAACAGAAAAGATTAGTTATTTGCAATTCCCTTATTTAATTTTTAACATTTATAATTATTAACCCAAAGTATATTTTTTATAAGTAACAGATTCAAATCTCAAAATTAGTTTAACCAAAACCAAATAATTCTGCAAAATCAGTTAAATCTGAGACAATCAGAGTTAAGTCTAAACGTTAACTTAAATAAATTTACATTCATTTAGGTAAGCCGCACTTTTGGCGAAATCTTGCAATTATTTAAATTCACCTCTCAGAAGGTTATTTAAACTATCTTTGCAAAACTGCTACTTTTTAATTTTTCTGCATGTTTAGTATTTATGGTGAAAGAAATATTTCGTCGGATTGTAATTCATGTCCATTTTATTAATTTTTATAATACCTTCAAAACTGGTGCAAAGTACGCGCATGCGCATTTTACAACACCTCAATATGTACCTGTTTGAGCCAAATTTAATAATTTAATATGCTAAAGTAACTTGTAGTAAAAATGTTGCATTCATTGTAACTTGACTGCTTCATACTGAAATCATGCATCGTTTGAAAAATCCAAAGTCTTTAATCTTTAATTTGAAATTCTTATACATTAAGTTAAATTAATATTAAAAATTGAAAAACAGAGTATTTGTGTCTCCAGCTATATTTTCAAAGTTGTGTATGTTTACAATATTTAAATATTCCTCGGGTTTGTGAAGAAAATTTCATATGCTATAGAAAAAAATTATAGTTAATATAGACGACAAAATGCCAAAAAAGTCATGGCAACAACATCAATGTAACGTTAACACACTTTCTTTTGTTTGTACCGCCACCTAATGAATATCATGACAACGCATAAGAGATATAACAATCGCATTTAATGAAAATACTATTTGTAAGTTTTGAACTTGAGGTGCATAAATACTACATAAATACTTATTTTATAATGCTCTGTATGGGCATATCTGTTGAAAACTTAATTTTATGGCTTTACCGCATTTTACACTATCTTTCTCGAAGTTTACATTTATCTCAATTGCTGTTCATAAAATTACAGTTCTGAAATTTGTACTATATTCATTAGTTCGAACACAAAAATAGTACATAAAATTTCCTTTGCCATATTTAACTAAATATAAGTTAGTAAACATGAAATAATGGAAAATATTCACATGCGAATTGTGCTTAAAATTTCTCAAAATATATTCGCCAATTCTAGTACTAAATTTCAATATAATTCTCCCATTTGCAAATTAAATTTTCCAAATAAAATTTTTACATATCGTACTTAATGCAAAATTACACAATATTTTCTCTATATTTTGTTCACTCTAATGTTCTTTTAAGAAGACAGGACCCGATTATTATATAATATGAGTTCACAATGTTAAATTTCTTCTTAATTTTTATTATTTGTTTGATTTAATTTTTTTATAAATCAGCTTGATATAAATACACACAATTTTCAGACCAACTGAGATTTGATCTTTGAAAATATTTAAAAAAGTAAAATATTAATAATCATATACTTAAAAATATAATAATTAATATAATAATTAAATGGATGTTCTTTGTTTTTGACATTTCTATATTTTATTGCACGTTAAATAATCTATTGACCTATCATGGCGTTTAAGATAATTACTTGATTTAAACAAATATCACCTCTATGGTTAATACTTGAACTACTGTTGGACTATGGTACTTTCACTGCTTACATTTTTAGCGATTTAATTGGGTAATTAAGTATTAAAAACCTTTTTATGACTATGTTTTCAACAATATATGCAACAACATGTTTATTTTATTAGATAAAGCGAAGATAATACTTATTTGAAGCATAATTGCACAATTCTTTTATTCAGAAAGCTTCAGAAGGTTTTATTCATTTATTCACAAGATACCATGCGCAATAGAAAATTGTGTTTAAGATAAACGCAATTAAAGCTCTAAGATAAGTATAGTAAACGAGATTAGAGTTTCAGTTTCTTAAATACCCCAGTAGAGTATGAAAGCATGATAACTAACTGGTATTATTTTCTTTAGAATTTACAGGCTATAAAGTCATGCTAAAATTTTAAAAATATATTATTTTAAACTTTTAAATGTGTACCTTTAAACCTAAATTACCCCTTTAAACAAAAATTATAGAATCACATGTTTATATTTATGAACTTAAATATTAAATGCTAATGTAAAAGGTATATCTATAATTTCCATAAGATGTACATTTGACGCATAATAGAAAGTATAGATGTTTGTAAAGGCAGGACCTAACTAAAAATGTCCTCAAGGACAATATTTTAGTTACTTTTTACTACATCAATTAGAATATGCTGATAAAAATGAAAATATGAGTCTAGGGGGAAAATGCAATTGCACTTTTCGAAGTGCATACTCAACCATGCACTACCATACTCAAGATCGATTTGATTTGATACATGTTACAAATAACAAATCCACGATAAAAACAGAGGATTTATTTTATATTTTCTTAAAAAAGTTTTGCGTTAAAACTAACAACTTAAACGATATATAATACTGTTTATCAAAAATTAATGAAAATCCTGTACCTTAAAATTTTGTGAATTCATATTCAGAAAATATGATATTCTAAAATGTTTCATCCAAAACTTTTCCTTTAAATTTGAATTTGTATTCAGCTTATATAATTGCACATTTAATATATTTTGGGGAATTTTTATTAGTATAAATTTCTTTGTTACAGACATCTCGTTTGGATGCTGTAGTATTAAAATATTTTAATGCTTTGAAATTCATGAATGTTTTAAACTCTTACATGCGTAATATTTGAATTATTAAGCAGTTCCTTCTCCGAAAATGACCTTTGTTTCATTGATTTCCAACCAAAATAGGAATTTGATAGCTTGAAGAGGTAGTCATGTCTTGGGCACATTGGATTATTATAAATAATACATTTTCAATTCTAAGTAAATTTCTCAAAGTCGTATTTATATGCAAAGCCGTATAATATTTAATATCTTTATTGTTGCAAATGAAACACTATATTTAATTCTTAATTTAGTGTCGCTACTTTCATTGTTCTTATTTTTATTTTTCAATTAAAGACATATTTTTATTCTTCTCCCATTTCTAACTTCAAATTTGTCATGAAATGCGGCACACACTACAACAAATCCGAAACCTAGCTAAGCGTATTAATTGAATAGTTGGTCACTATTTGTAGTAGTACAGATACTATTTTCAGTTGTAGGCCCCTTAAAATAACCCTTGTGTGCACTACGAAAACCGTTAGGGTGAGCATATGTTTCTACTAAATAGATATGTATTATACTAGACAATGTAAAGAAGTTATATCCCAGTGGGGATTTGACACACTAATCTTCGACTGGCTCATCAAATGCTCTTCGACCGTTGTGGACACTACATTGAAATACATTTCAGGATATTTCAGCATAGTTGATCTCGCATTTCGTATTTCGAAAATGGGCTTTAGACACACACTTACTACCCAAAAGTTTGTTAAAACTAAATGCGGAATTCTTTGATATAATATTTTAGGTGGGGGATACTTTAAAAAAAATAGGGGATCTAAATTTGCATAGGCTCCTTTGAGAAAAAGAATTCAATTAAAAAAAGTTTTACTGTACATAAACTAGTCTAAAAATAAAAATTTCAGATGCCATTTTCGACCAGTTATTTCTTAATAAAAATCGGGATTTTCCCCTACAAATACAAGATCAGATGCAAATAACATTGTGCACACCCGTTTCATGCATTATATAGAACTTTTTCCAGGGGGAGGGAGACAAACTCATATCTAAGACGTTCAACATCGACAAGCTTGGTATCCGATTTTGAGACCTTAAACGCCCAGGAGGTGCTCCCCTTGCCATCCCCTATGGGCATGCATGATTTCATGCAAAGTCTGGTTACAATTTTAGAGCCCGTCCCTGCAGCATAAGTCAACAATCTAGGGAAAATCGTCAAATTGAGAGGACATTCCAATTTTCTCTATTTTGGTAGTTTTTTAGGTCACTTCTATTGTAAATATCTTACTGAATATTGCAAATAATTACACCCGGATTTTTTAGACTAGTTTCAGTAAGCTCAACTTTTTTAATTAAACTTTTCCTTAAAGGATCATCTAAAAGTTGGATTCCTATTATTTAGAAAATACCACTCACCGGAAAAAAATATATGAAAGAATTTCGCATTTGACTTAAACAAACTTTCAAACTGAAAGCATGTATCTAAAACCAACTGCCAAAGCACGAAAAGCGAGGTTATCTATGATGAAAAACACTGTATGTCTTTATTCGCAGAATTGCTTACCATTATAATTTTTTTTAAATTTCTTCAAAGTTGTAAAGTTCAGAAAGTGGGGTGATTAGAAGACTGAAAATTACCCTATAAGAATATTTACCACAATTCCTCTACACTATTTACTTTCGTAAGACATTCTAAATAAACAAATACATTCAAGCAAACATTTCTCTGCAAACATCTTTTCATTCAAGAAATTGTGAAATAAATAAATAAATATTAGTAAATAAAATAACTGTCCACGTGAATAAGTTAATTCTTCAAAAATACATTAGTATTACATTATCCTTTAAAAGTAGATCTAAATCATATGATTGATTTACCTATTTTTAAGGTGCATAACTTTAGCCATTCATTAAATATTTGTGAAATAAACTATCTGGGACAAAAAATTCTCGATAAGAAAATGCACGATATTTGCAACCTAAAATACATTCAAATAATTTAGAATTGAATAAAGTAAACAATATGTTAATTCTATAATTTAAACTTTGAGAAATTAAGCATAAAAAGGCTAACTTATACTGTATGAAACGGAGCTTTAAAGCTATGTGTTATCAGAAATTTTATTTTTTAATTCTTCAAAGATTATACTCATATTAGGTAAGACTATGGTAACTTTTAAAGTAAGACTATAAAATTTGAACAGCATAGTTTTGTTTATGATATTAAATAAAAACTGGACTTCGTGATTTGAAAATCCAAATGTAATTTTGTAATTTATAGTGTTTGATTACATGTCCCTCTAATATAAAAAAATTCCATTAACACATTTTTTTACTTAGCAGAAAAGTATCCTGGAAGGACTAAATAATTTTAATATTTTTTTATTATACCTTTGCACAGTCACTTCTACTTCAATTTTTTTTTAAATTTGCGTAGCCGCGAAGCGATTACGGATAGACTAACACCAAAACAAAGATTTTAGCTATAGTGGAAATGCTTGATAATTTTGATACACCAACCCCTTAATCAGTCAGTTCGGTGCATATTACATACACTCTTTTGTAAAAAAAAAAAAAAAGAAAAAAAAGGCCCATGAAGAAAATGACAGTTTTTATTGAAATTAAATATGCGTACAGCTCATACACAGGTAATGAAATGATTACAAAATCAAGGCCGCAGGACCCATCAATGGTTAGCAATTGCATATTGAATTTTAAAATCAGTAATTGATGAAACTCCCTTTGGCGGCAATGCATGCTTGTATACGTCTAGGTAATGAGTGATAAAGTTTCCTAAAGTCATCCCGCGATACATTCTGCCAGACATTCCTCAATTGTTGCTCCAGATCTGCTACATCTCGGGGTGCCCGTATCTGAAGGCCTAGAATGTCCCATACATGCTCGATTGGCGAAAGGTCTGGTGACCATGCTGGCCAAGGAACAGTATCAACAGCACGGATAAAGTCGTAGGTATGCAAGTCGAATGTGGCATGGCATTATCTTGTTGAAAATGGCCCCAGAATGACGTACCATGAAGGGTAACACAAACCGCCGCAGGATTTCATCAACATATCATTGAGCTGTTCAAGTTGTAGGCAGGATGACTCGGGGGTGACCTGCTGTCGTAAGAAATAGCACCCCCACACCATCACACCAGGGGTACTGGCTGTGTGCCTGTGTAAAACAAAGGCTGATTGGGCCCTCTGGCCCTGGCGATGGCGCCTCCACACACGTACCCGATGGTCATTTGCTGAAAGACTGAAGCGTGATTCATCGCTGAACACTATACGATGCCAGTCTGTTGGCAGATATGATGCTCGGCTATGACACCACTCCAAACGACTCTGTCGATATTGTGAGGTTGTGGACAGACGTCTTAAAGGCCGCCGTGACCGTAACCCCACCTCAGCCAAGCGCCGTGAGCTGGTGGAAGGTACCATGGGTGGTATGGAAGAGACTCTAGCACGTTGGATGGCGGACAATGATGCCGTTGGGCCATTTCGGGCCAGTCGCATAATTATCCGAGCTTGCCTCGCATTCGTGCACCTTGGCCTTCCAGAGCCTTCATTCCGCCGATGAGTTCCTTGCAGCAACCATTACTTCCAGCACCTTTGCACAGCCGTGTCCGTTAGGTGCAGGTGGCGGCCTATTGCTCGGTATGACCAGATCAATCAGCTTCACGCATCTCGACTATACGATCACGTTCAAACTCATCTACTTGCTTATAAGGTCTTCGGCAACGTCGCAACGGCATTATTGGTTGTGTCTCCAAGGAACTGCAACGCCGATAACGAGCAAAGATAAACCGTTCACATTTTTAACCTGTTTTTTAGGATGCTAATTGCGCAATAAAAACGCGCACTATGACTGAAGTTAACATTCATTGGCTTTGCAAATTTGATCATTTGCATACTTGGTATAAAGGAATTTGCATGCGAAATTTCGAGATGATCGAATAATTTTTTAGGGGTGCTTCGTTTTTTTGTAAAAGAGTGTATATATTCATACATACATATATACATGCAGTAAATATATATATATATATATATATGTATATATACATATAGTATTTACATATATATATATATATATATATATATATATACATATACATAAATACATACAACATACATACATATACATACATACATATATGTATATATACATACACATACATACATGCATACATTTATACACGCATACATATATACATACATAAACATATACATACATTTTTATACATACATATACAGAAAGTCGTTTGCACTTTATGGAAACGAGTTTGATAATTAATTTTTCTGCATAAAGGGCGTATTTCTTGCGGCGATTTGCTTCTATCTGATAGCCTTGATTCTTGACTATAGCTCTAGCTCGAATTTTCCATGAAAGTAAACTTTTTCTTAGCACCGTCATATCAATTTTATCCCCACTCCTCTTGGGCCGATTTCCAAAGTCCGTTCAGTGTTTTTGGATGCTGTTTTCCTAAGGCTCGTTTTAACAAACCGAAAGCGCAAAAGTCCATAGGAGAAGCGTCAGGTGATTTTACAGGTATTTCGTTATATGGGATACATTTTATTCCTGTTTCTGATTTTTTTTTTGCTATATATGCGACAGTTGACTTAGACGTGTGACTAGAGGCTTTATCCTTATGAAGCTCAACTTTATTGATGTTCTTTCCATATAAGGCTGGAATTTCTTCTTCAAAAACTGGTTCTAAAATATTCTGTTGATAGTAGAGTAAATTAATTTTAGCTTTACTTGAGACTTTTTGAGGTTTAATTTACCGTTGTAATAAAATCCTGCAACTATTATGAATCCCATTGGGAACTTTTCTGTACATTGACGAAGCCATTTCGTACGGTCATTTTTGTCAGTGGAGCAACAGAAAATTGTTCTTTTTTTTTATTCCGGTCACTTAAATACACCCATCGAGTGTTATCACAAATTTCCATTTATCAGCTGCTAGATATTTTTCATATAATTTTCAACAATTTGTTTTTCTTTCCGTAATATGCTTTGGCAAAAGCAGATGTACATTAGATTTAAACATCTTTTCTAACTTAAAATCTTTATGAATAATTTTATTTACAGTGTCAGAAGACATTCCCAGTTTCGATGCAATGGATCTTTGAGTCGGTTGATTTTCTTTTAGGATCAGAGACTTCACTTTCTTGATATTTATCCGCATTCGAACAGTCTTAGGATGCGATTTTGCGGTCATTTTTTTCATTCATACTTTCAGCTAGACGCTTTTCCCTTTCAAATTTAATATATTAAAAATACCTTTCTTTGAAATGTAATAACCTCGATTTTTACACTGCTTTACAATTTGTTGATACGAATATTTTTCCTCGGAAAGCGAATTTACGTAACCTTCGAGCCATCTATCCATTTCAGGAGCCATTTTCAATATAAATCTTTTATTCTACATTCCAATCCAATTCCAAAGCAGTAGCAGACGATTATATTGAAAATGCCAAATCCTTATCTCAAAATGCTAACGAGAAACATAAATACAAAATCTTTTCCATAAAGTGCGAACGACCTTCTCTATATGCATATATATATACATACATACATATATATATATATACATACATATATATATATATACAACATACAAACATATATATACGTACACATACATATATACATACATATATATAGATACATACATAAATATATATATATACATATATATACACACATACATATATATATATACATGCATATATATACATACATACATACATATATACATACATATATATATATATATACATATGTGTGTGTGTGTCAGTCTGATTAATATTGTATTATTTGCGCAATATTCAAGTTTATGAAGCTAAATTATCTAATCTGCAAAAAACATAAAGTATGTGTAATATAAATATGTACGTAATGTACGCACTTATGTATTCTACAAATACATAAAGCTCAAGATTCATGAAAATTTCCAATAATACTGAAATTTATTCTTTAGGTATTATACTGAATCTCTTTAAAGGGAGTACCCATTCATTTTTATTAATCTTAAAATATTGCATTTAGAGAATTAAAATAAAATGATAGGTTCATGAAGTGAACTGTAAACATTAGGGAATGTATGCAAATCCCCCTATAAGTTTTGAAACCTATTTTATTTATTCATTGAATAAATAAGAAGGAAAATATATGCTCAAATGCGGTTTTATGAATTATTACTTTGCTACTATCATGTACAAGTATGCAGTTCATAATTTTACATTAGATGCAGGATTCTATGCGGAACAACTAATTTTATTTCCTAATCAACGTATCCATCTGACTTTAGAGTATTTGAAAAATAGAGAAAGAAGAAAAAGGGAAAGATATCATAGCCGTGATGCGCCTTTTCCGAGCGAGTCTGTCAAATCAGCTTTTATTAAACTCCCCCTCTTTATGTTTGTTGCTTCTAAAAATCCGGCTCCAATATTTCTTGTCGTATAGAGTCGTGTTTGATGGCTGTCAGTTGTCGTTACGTTCTTTAATAAGGAGCTCGGAAGCGGGGAAAGAGAGGAATTATTAAATAGCTCGTAATTATTAAATCAAATGCGCACTTGTTTCTTCATTGGAGATGGATAAGATTTAACTTGCCGAACAACTGCTTGTCAAAAATGGGCCTTTTCTGTGGAATCTGTCACAAGATTAAAAGTTTAGCTCAGCTCAATAAGCGAACACAAGAAGCGGAGATTAAGATGCAACGCCTCGAAGCAGAACCCTTTAATAAAGACAAAACGGGAAAATAAATGCCAAGAAGATGCTTATTTCGAACCATTCGCAAAATTTGATATCATTCCCAGGTTCATTAATTGCATCGCCCAACCAGGCTAGCAAAAGATGAAAGTGAATGTTAGTCACTTTTCAAGAGACTGCGATAACAGTTATGGATCTCACTAACGCACACTCGGAGGTGCGACAGAGAAGATGAAAAAGTTTACAGCTTCAAGCCTTGTAATCCAGCCTATCCCGAATAAGAGAGAAACTAATTTGAAACAAATTTGAAACAGCCGTTGAAAAATCACGCATTAAAATCTAATGTAACACTTTCGATAGAAAAAGGAGGGCAACTTAGTATTTTGCATTATTATGAGTATTCATATCAAAGCCTTTTGTATTACGTTGTTAATCTCATAACGATTTTCTGAAATTTTAATTATGGGTATTTGATTATCAACTTAGGTATTAACTTTCATCCCAAATTATGTTATTGATAAGGCTGTTTAATATCATTAAATTATACGGAATATTATCTTTCGACATTCAGGATTAGTGTCGTTATTTTAAATAGTTCAATGGAAATTTGTTAGATTACATCATATTACTATTTTAAACATAATACAAGATATTTTGCAAGTTAACTAAACACGATATTTTATTTTTGATGCAAATAGCATCTATTATTGGGGCATCTGTTGGTGGAAATTGGAGAGTTACGAAAAATGTGAGCAATTTAGACGCTTATACTTTCAAACCTAATAGATAAAGATGGAAATAGTTTTTCTTGTTTTGTTGGAAATAATATCCAGATTATGAATATATATAAATATAATTTTAATACTTTAAACCTTGTTTTTTTAAACAACTTTTAAAAATATCTATCCAAGCGAGTGATTTTTTTTATTTCACTCGAAATATCTTCGAAAAAATAACAGATAGATATAATAACATACAGATAGTAAGCGACAAAAATTGCATTGGAGAATTTAGTTTCTAAATCTATATATTTTTATAAAAAAAAACTTTTATAATTTTCGAGTGATCGTTTTGTCAAGCTGAAGAAGATTGAAAATTTTCCGTTTTCAAGTTTATAATACTTATATCTCAAAAACCGTCTTATATACCGTCCTTCAACTTTGTAAAATAATGTGATATTTTGGCTTGAAGTCTATGATCGAAGTGTATCCAGATGAAATCGGAGCGAAAATTAAAAGTGCTAGCTAACTCTAAACAGTTAATGAATAATTTGTTGGGCTTTGAAAGCTTGTAAACAAAACAAATGAGTCTAAAAAAATGTAGTGAATCAAGCGTTATTGAACTTCACTAGAGTTTTATTTTACAAAATTTTATTATTCACTCAAAAAAATTTCTGCTCACTCGAACTGGAGCCACTGCTGATTTTTTTTTTTTTATTAAATCTTTTCCTAGCTAAATGATAAAGAAATTTATATAAAAATAAATTTTAACGGAATTCCACTTTTGCCTGGATTATGTCAATTACGGTTGTAGGTTAAAAAAACTTACGATAATTATTGATATTAACAATTTATTACGTCATCTATTTGTTTTAAACAGTCTTTGGGGTATACAATATTCAGAGCCACCACAGAATATAGTATCTTATATGTTATATTAATTATATAAATATATTATAAAAACAGAGTTACCGGATCTTATGTATTATATTAATTACATAAATATATTACAAAAGCTTCATTCTGAATCGTTTAAGATGTGTATGATTAGTGTTAAGGGAGATATATATTACTTTATTAGATAATTTAAAATATACTGAGATTTTTTTTATTCTGCATGTGATATATGGTAAAATTATATATTTAATATTTGAATGATTAAAGAAATTTATAACCTCTATGATGGTTTAATTTTCCGTTATTTTTCTTAAAAACATTTAAATGGTTCTTTTCAATAGCTTCATTCCATACTTTTCAAAAAATTCATCCTTCTGAGATTATTTAGATTTATGTGCTATCAAATGTGAGACTCATTAAATAAGAATCGCGATATGTGGTTTCTAGAGCCCAATACAGAAAGTAAATAAATAATATTTTTTTGTAATTAAAAGTTGCATCCAAAACCTACTAATAAATCCAAATCGAAAATTTAAACAAGTAATAAAAATAGCTCTAAAATTATGAAATGTTCTATGGACAGTAATTAATATTACAGAACCATTATGCACGGACAAGTGGCGTCCCTTCTCGAGACAGAACTAGTCCTTAGGAGAAAATTTCAATTACGGAATTAAGTATGACGGAATAAATATCTATCCACTTTAGTTTAAGATAGATTAGAGCTTTAAGGAAATTTTAGGAATTACCTGTTTTACGTGATCAAGTAATAACTGATAGTATAACTGAATTTACAGTTTTATTAATTATCAAAGTAATTTTATTTAGTAATTCAACAAATAAACAATTTGAATGATCTATGGATCTATGGATCAGTACAGTTATAAAATAATTTTGCAATAAACCCTCACGAGAAACTTTGAATAGTAAACTAACTCTGCAAATTATTTTTTTTTTACAGTTTGGAAAAATGGGGCATAGCTCCAATTAGACGGCATTTTGACTACAAATGATAAGCATTATTTCGCATTTTTTTAGATTTCAAATTAGTTTTTAAATATCGGCCAAGCTTACCCATTTCAGGCACGTTTGACCCACAGCAAGAAGGTATGATCAATCTAATGAAAACAAAGTGAAATAATTATAAATATATAAATGCAGAAAAATTTTATTAGTTGATAACATATATATATATTTTAATTTTAGCAAATATTTCTGAGATGATTTTTTGCGGAAACAGACCATAAGTTGTGTTCAGTAAGCTAATAATGTTGTTGATAATTAAAATATATGGCGTCATCTGTTAGAAATTCTGTAATTGCAACAACTCTCCTTAGGTATCAAAGGTTCCCTACTATAATAACTCCACAGTGGTCTAGGGCGTCTATCATAGGTGTAGGCAGGGGGTTGGGGCCATACAGTACATTGGAGGGGATTGCAATAGTACTCTATAGGTTGTAAAGAGCTTTGCTGTCCCAACCGGGATCGACTTGGATCTTCGAATTGGCTATCCAATGCTCTACCGTTAAGCTACTGGGACGGAATTGCAACCTGTTATTGTCAAAGTAGATTCTGAATTCTCCATTCTCTAATGTCAGATGGGCATACAACTGACAATTTAACTGACGGCCTCCTGCTATTTTTATCTCAGGTTAATCCCCCTGGTGATATTTTCATACTCCAAGTTAGCTCTCTGCGTGGTCGTTATGCTCTCGCTTTGAAATCAGAGCTCCATATCCCAGAGTCCACCGAATAATTGCTAGTTGTACTAGGGTCATTTTTAGACCTCCGACATGTTTTCACTAACCTACAGGGTTGATTAGTTCGGGCGCCATTGAAAGAAACTTGCTGTCCCAGCCGGGAATCGACCTGGATCTTTAAACTGGCCAGCCGATGCTCTACCTTTGAGCTACTGGGATGAAATTACAAGATCTTATTGTCAAAGTGGACTCTGCAAGACTCCATATTGGAAAACAAATTGCGACTCCCCCTATTTTGTCACAAGCATTTTTGTGTTCATTTCGAAGGGATATATGGACCCGAAGAGAATTTTTTCGAAATTAACTTATCTTAAGCCTAAAGCTCTTCCACGTGCAAGCTTTTTTGCTTGATTTTTTTGTTTTCCAATTTTCATTCCTCACCTTTGAAATTTGTTGATTGTCTTTGTCTTTATGACCTGTATTACGCTTTATAATTTCCTCTTTATGGTTGAATTTCTTTTATTTCCTTGTATTTTGTAGAAAATTTTGGGATAGTGTATTATGAGTTACTACTTACATTCTAACATTGGATTTACAATTTATATATATATATATATATATATATATATATATATATATATATATATATATATATATATATATAATAATAATAATCAATAATTTTTAAACGCACATAATACAGTAACACATTTATGCATTTATGTTGAAGATAAAATAAACTTAATTCTAAAGGAACAAACTCAAAGTTACAAAAATGCTACATTAATAATAAAATATTAATCATTTTAACAGAGCAACATATACAATGACTTCTGCAATGCATTTCTCGCTCCAAAAGGCTGTGAAGTTCAGCTGCGTAAATTAAAGCAAAATTTTTACTAATAAAATAATCAAAATTTACATCTAATGAAAGAAATAAGACTCGAATAATTCCTCACATATCTTCTATAATATCAAATTCTCAAGCAAGCTTTCAAGAAGAGCCCCCATGATCTTATATTTACGTTTCTTACGAAATTTAATACGAATCTATCCCGAATTCGTACTGTTTATCCTTTAAATACTTCACAAATTGAAGGTATCTGTTCAAAACTCCACTCATTAAGTTCGTACTAATTAAAATTTTTAATAAACCGGAGTAATGTGCTTTACTGGAACTCAGAAAAATGAATTCACTAAAAGTGAAAATAGTACACCTTTTCGCCAAAAGGCGGCGTTCACAGGCAGAACTTTATCAGAAGGACTGTAAATGATCCTACGGCGCGTCGGAGATACTATTTCAATCGAAAGATTTTACTTTCTTTAAATAAAGGCAGCACCGGTCCTACAAATATATTGTTTATTAAAATAATATAGGTGCTCCATAGAAGAAAGTAATGCATTGCGTTGTCTTTACAGAATACGTTGAAATAAATGCATTAAGAATCCATCAGAGTTGAACAAGACGAGAAGAATTATATCATACAATGCATTTTCTTTGTTTGAATGAATGGTTTAAAGTATTAATACTGTTTTGTTTCTGACCAATTATGTGAAACAATGTTTTTCATTCAAATAAGAGCTCTTAAAATAAAAATTGCATAACTGAAAAATGAATTAAAAAAATGAAAAAACATGACATATGGATGAATTAATATAATACGCGCGTAAATGAATTTCATAATTTCATCTTGACATAAGATGGTATGATACAAAAAGATGAAATTCATGTATTTTTAAATGGAAGAAAGGAAACATTAAAAACGATTTTTCATTGAAATAGTTTGCTCCTTGAGATTAGTGCGAGGTTAGTTTTTAATATTTTATTTGAAATTACAACATAACTATCAAGTTTATATCAGAATTGCATTTATTAAAATGTAATTCTGATTATATGTATTATATTTGAGCTAATAATGTATTTTGCCTTCTATTTATATGCATTATATAAATAGAAGATTAAATACATTATTAGCTCAAATATAATCGCTGTGGTGTTAAACGTTGAGGAGAATTTTCTTGTATCAATCAAGAGTTAAATATGGCCATGCTTTCTGCAGCAAGTTTTCATCATGGAGGACTTATTAAAGCATTGATATTGAATAATTTTTAAATTGGATTTAAATGAACATTGCTCGTCCAATTGGCAGCAGATTTGCAGTTGTCAATCTCAGTGATGAAAAAATCTTAAAGAATCAGGCCGTGTGGGCATTTCAATAAAAAAAAAATATTATTTCTTTCACTTATACTATAATAATGCTTCAAAGCGTGCCCTGTATCTTACGACTATGTAAAATACTTAAACTGTTGATTTTTCCACAGGAGTACATGTTTTCCTAGTCTAAAATATATAAAGCCATAATATGTCGAGTAACATCCTAAAACATATTTTTATTACTTTTCCCTGGCTATCTCTTGAGATTTAATAAAATGTCTAAATATTAAGATAGTTTTTACGTCAGTATTATTTTGAATAACTGAAGGTAACTCCAAAACATAAAATTTGGTTACCGTTAAGCGTTTGCTCCTCATCCCTAAATGCGAGACATCCACTAAAGGTACACATCTGTATAAAATGTATACGTATGTTAAAAAGTATATTTATCTTCTAAAATGAAAAACGTTCCAACATTATGGCGTAAGTGTTGACAATACAAGTATTTGCTGGATTTTAATTATTTGCAAGCACCGAAAAATACAAATATTTTATGCAAAGGATGCGAAAAAAATTAAGCAACGTAATTAAGCGATTTTAGAGTCAGAGCTTTCTTTAGTTTCATTTCAAAGGAAAAAGGAAAGGGCGAAAAAAAAAGGAATGATAGCTTAATATTTAGTGAAAAAAAAGTTGGCTAAGTAACAAGTTTATTTAGTATATTTTTATGGACTCACGTCTAGCTAGTGATTTCTTTTCCAAAGTATATATTTAGATCCTCATCGAGCTTTATATTTTAAACACAATGTGTAAATCTATATTAAAAATGAAACCATAGTATAAGTAGGATTCAAATTTAAGAAATTTTACACTAAAATAACTTAATACTGAAATAACACTAAATAACTTAATACTAAAATAACACTAAATAACTTAATACTAAAATAACACTAAAATAACACTAAAATAACACTAAAATAACTTAATACTAAAATAATACTAAATAAAAATTTAACACTAAAATAACTAAAATAAATGACCCAAAGAAATCTCGTTTAAGAGATATAATAAATCATAATTTTATACCTGCAATTCGTAATAACTCTCCCAACTAAGCACATTTCAATTCTGTGTAACAAAATTGACGAAAATTAGAATCCTTTAATAACTCAACTTCGCTGAAAATTAATGGACTTATTTCAGTTATAGTTTAAAATTGTGTATCAATTTTCACAGAAATCGTTTAAATTATGCTAGAAATACTGGGCTTCCTGTGAAGAAATTATAATTTCTAATATATCGCCATAATTCTAATCAATGTTCAAGTTTAAAATACTCATAAGACATCCGCTCATTTTATAACATTAAGCATATTTATTTTTATGACTTAATTTCTATCTTATATGAAAAATAGCTGATTGTCCAGCACACGGATTTCCCTACAAGTAAGCAAATTTTGATACTCTGAGAAAATATTTTAATAATTGATTCATGAATTTGGAGTCATTTCCATTAATTTAGCTTCATTGCAACAATTTTGACTACAGTTTAGTCAATCTGGGATGACATGTCTCCAAGTTTATAACTTTATTTTTTTTTTCATATAAAAATTATCCGATTGTCCAACACATGGCTTTCTCTACAAATAAACAAATTTTGATACTCTGAGACACAGTTTTGAAATTTTCTCTGAAAATAAATAAACTTATTGCTCACATATAAAAATTCGCCTATAGCAGGCATACCCAAAGTAAGAATTGTATTTCCATTGCAGATAATAGTATCCATGGACCGCTTTAAAAAGAATCGCGAAACTGACCTATGGATGCTGTTATCTGGAATCCAATCACACATGTCATTGTAGTGAGCATATTTATTGCTTATGATTATCTCCCGTGTCATATTTAAAGCATGCAATACTTCGCAAGTAACGCATATTAACATCTTATAAACGATTTTATTTGCCATCAAATAAAAAAAAATACTGATGTGGGTAACACAAAACTTTCGCTATATAATGCTTTCACGGTGAAAAAATGGTGTATACTATCCACGGTATAATGCTTTTAACATTAAATTGCACATTGGGCGTTTTTCCGGATGGCAACATGTAAAACTATTTCAAAGAACCTAATTAACTCATATTTCGGGCAACTCTAAATTGATAATTATCAGTACTGATAACATAAGTAATATAGTCCATATATTAAGATATTTTAATAATTGATTCATCAATTTGGCGTCATTTCCATTAATTTAGCATTACTTTTGCAATTTAACTATAGTTTCGTCATTCAGGGGCGACATACCGCCAACTTGGCGATATGCCGCTAAATTAGTGTTCAAATTTGCCAAATTTATTCTCAAGGATTACACACAGATGTTGAGAAGAGCTTTTATATATAAATGATTATTGGGAATTGTTGGTAGTAACTACTACACAAGTATCTGTACTCGTGATATTAACGAACTAGATCCATGAGAATGATGCTAATGAATTTGTCGCATATTATTACATGAAAAGTGAACATATTTCAGGATATTTAATACTTTTCCTATTATATGTAATATTTTTATCAAATTTATTAAAATAACGTGGAATATCTTGAGAACGGTTCATGATAGCATTTTAAAATTTGTGTCATTTTTTAATGAAAAATTGCATAAGAAACGGCAATTTAAGCAACATTTTAAAAGGTTATGGTTTTTTAATAATTATTTTAAAATGTCATTCGAAACTTTTGTAGTGTTCTGAACATTTGATTGCGGTTAAAATAAATAAGCTTCCAGTATTCACCTTTTGTAATATGTGTACTTTCAAAACGGCCCATTCTCTCATGAGATATGGCTTACACACACACACACACACACACATCACATCAAAAACGTTATAAAATGACTATGCATTTTTCAACATAACAAGTTTTATAATGTTTCGTACATTTTAAGAAACTATTTCTTTTTTTTCATATTTTCATACTTTTTTTTATTTTCATACTTTTGGTTACATCTCTGTTTTTTTTCCCTTTAATTTGTTAGTAGCAAAAACTACTTTGCCAAAATGTTGTTCTATATATTTTTGGAGGAGGGGAGGGGGATATAGCCTTGAAACACATATATCTCAGAATCTGCTATAGACACAGCTTAGAATGACGACTACTATGGATTCAGCATCAAATTTTGGAGGAGGTACAGTTTTACTAAAGATTTTGAATTCCGGTTCTTTTTGTATTTTCAATTAAAAATTTGTCCTTTTAATTGAAATATCTAATTTCAAGATTGGCTATAGAGAGAGCTTAGATAATAACTGATATAGATTCATAATTAATTTATAGAGGAGATAGGATGATTCACTAAGAATTTCCATTTCTGATTTCTTTTCCACTTCCGGTTCACAAATATTCCTTGAAACATCTGTTTTGCAGGATTGGTTACAGATAGAGTTTAGATAAGGATTGATATAAATTCAGCCTTAAATTCTAGAGGGGAAAAGCAACTCACTAAGAATGTTCACTTCCGGTTCTGGCGATGTCACTTCCGATTCAAAGATTTACATATTTCTTGAAACAACTTTTCTCAGAAACTGCTAGATAGCTTAGATATGAATTCAACTGATGTGGATTCAACATTAAATTCTGGAGTGGATAGGGGTTAATAAGAAATGCCGCCACCCACACAAATTGTTTAACGTATATTTCTGACTTTTTTTTATAAAAAGTCTACTTCTGAAGATAAAAATAGAGCTTAAATGGCATATAAATTCAGTATAAAATTGCGAAGGGGGGGTCAAGGGGTTAACTAAAAATGTTCGGATGTTTTAAACTTTCGATTCAAAAATTTTCTTGAAAAGTCTATTTCTCAAGATTGGCTATAGATAGAGCTTAGATCATGACTAATATGGATTCAGCATTGAATTCCAGAATGGGGGAAGGTTTTCATTACTTATTTCTCCTTCCGAGTTTCCGTATAATAGTATAACTGTTCGCAATAAATATGCAAATGAAATAAAAAATCTTAATAGTTACGTCAAATGAAATGCACATACCATTTGCCACCATATGATGGCTCCTTCATAAATTTATTGTTGTCAATAAATGCACAACTACTATAGTATGTATTATATACCTTATAGTAGAAATTAAATGTCTAATTGTTTAGGTTGCTTATAATCAGAAAATAATGTATCATGTGGCTTTTGTTATCATCTTGACAATAAAAATTATTTCTGCTTAAAATATCTTCCACTTTTGTTAAATTACATAAATACATTACAATATAAAATTGTCATATTATAAATTCATATATATATATATATATATATATATATATATATATATATATATATATATATAAAATATTATATGAAGTTCCAATGATAGATTAGAGATAAATAACTCATATAACCATAACATTTAAATATAGGATATAGTTACGTATAAAGAAGTAAAAACATAGAGATTCATATATATATATATATATATATATTGTATATATGAGAGAGAGAGAGAATAGGGAATTAAAAATTATATCTATGCATTACATCAACTATGACTAACAACCCAACTCAAGCACAGATGTTATGATAAAGTTTTACCTAGGTAATAATATTTAGGTACAGTATGGAAAATATTAGCAGGTAACTTATCTATTTTAAAGGGAAAAAAGGATTATTTAACAATAGAATATGAATATGCTATTAATAAAGACATTAGTAGAAAAAATCATCAAAAATATATCAAAAAAGAACTATGAAGAGCAAAAAAGTAAGCTAGCATGTCACGAAAAGTGCTAGGCCCAACATCACACAAGCTGATCAGTAATTAAAATAGAAGTGACAAAATTAAAAAAGCAATAGCAATATGTATCTGATAAAATACATCAAAACACGGAGTAACTATATATATATATTTTTTTAATTTAATATATATATATATATATATATATATATATATATATATATATAAAATATTAAAATAGTAAATCCAATGGTAGAATGGAAGAAGTAATTCATAATACACTATCTTAAAAATATTTTAAGCCTACAGAATACAATGAAATAAAATGAAATTCAACAATAAAGAGGAAATTATAATACATATTACAGTTCAAAAAGCTAAAGATAATCAACAAATGTCAATGGAGAGGAATCGAAAAAAGGAATACCAAAATAATCAAGCATTAAAGCTTAACATGGACGAGCTCTAGGCTTAAGAATAGTTCATTTCGATAAAATTCTTTATCAAGTCCTAATATTTTAAGCGAAATGAACACAAAAGTGCTTGTTTCTGAAACACAAGATATATTTTATCTATAAACATGCATTATTAGGACGACAAGCATAAAGATTGAAAAAATAGAAAGGAAGCATAAATACCTTAAAATACACATCGAATGTACAAACGTGACAAGCAAATAATGACTAGACCAATGTTGCCATTCGATAAAGTGTAAAGAAGAGATTTACTGTTGCCAAAGTGAGTAATAAAAACCGTACTGCGTAATGGCAGTAAAATGTGATATTCTACAGTAAAAGCTGCAAAATAGAAAGATGAAAAAATATAGTAATGTAAAAACAAGAGAATGTAGAAGTAAGGCTAAAATAAGATACTAAGGAGAGATTATTAAGAATTTAGGCTAATCGAAATTTATGAACTATACCATTTAATAAGTATGCTGGATATTCATATAATTTACTGGTAATTATGAGGTTATTTATGTGCAAAGCATGAAATATTTTATCTAATAATCTATAAATTCTAAAAAGTTGATTAAGTATAATATTTCTAAACAATTGAATCGAGTTGCAGGAATTAAAAGGTAATATTTTATCAATATTGAATTTAAAAAAAATCTTTTTTATCATATAAATTAGAAACTATCCCATTAGTAGGTTCTATAATTAGATTTAAATCCAAATAATTAATATTTTTATTAATAGTAGTTTCATTAGGTATTAATTCCAAATTATCCGGATAGAAATCTATATCTATGACATAATTATCAGTAAATACTAAACAAATTAGATCATCTACGTATCTATAAATTTTATAATCTGTAGAAATAAAGAATTTTTCATAATGATATAGGTATAAATTAGCTAACATACTGCTACTACAGTCACCTTGTGGAACACCTGAGACTTGTAAGTATAATTTATTACCTTGAAAAATATAATTATTGAAAAGAACAAAATGGAGAAATTTAGGAAAATTGGTAAATTTAGGTAGGTGAGAATGATTAGTAATATAGGCATTATATAAAGCTAATATGACATCATAAAGATCAGTGATTCTATTATTATTAAGTAGATCTTTAAAATCAAAAGTGTGAAATCCTATTATTTTACCTAGTGATGTTAATTTATTTTTTAATTTTTTACTATTATTTAGAATAATGTAGTTATCACTAGAATCACGTAAATTACAATTTAGTACATTTAAATAATTTAGTAATAATTTACCAGCAGTAGTAGAGTATGAATTATGACCACTAGTTACAGTTCTAAATTTAATAGGATTTTTATGAAATTTAGGAATAAGCACAATATATGGAAATTTCAAAAATTTATTATTAATATCTAAATCACTATACATATTGATAATTTTCAATTTGATACTATTAACAGAGTGTGAATCAAATTTAAGTAGACTATTATTTTTTAAATAATCTAACAGATATTGTATATAGATTTTTTTTACAGATAATAGCATAATTATTAGAGGCTTTATCAACATAAGTAATAACAAAAGATTATATATATATATATATATATATATATATATATATATATATATATAATATATATATATAATATATATATATATATAATATATATATAATATATATATATATATATATATATATATATATATATATATATATATATATATATATATATATATATATATATATATATATATATATATATATATATAAATAATTAAAAATGAATGTTACCACAAAAATTCGTAAACAACTATTTTTTATTATTACATATTTTTAATATATATATATATATATATATATATATATATATTAAAATAGTATTGGCGAAAAAACAAACGAGCACAAACCTCAGCTCAGCATTTGGCTGAACATGGAAAGATATACTCGGCAAGTATGGAAATTTATAATATATTATTAGGTTGAATACTTTTAAGTAATTATCTATATAAAGGAACCAAACTGAAAATTGATCATTTATAATATATTATTAGGTTGAATACTTTTAAGTAATTATCTATATAAAGGAACCAAACTGAAAATTGATCATTTATAATATATTATTAGGTTGAATACTTTTAAGTAATTATCTATATAAAGGAACCAAACTGAAAATTCATCATTTATAATATATTATTAGGTTGAATACTTTTAAGTAATTATCTATATAAAGGAACCAAACTGAAAATTGATCATTTATAATATATTATTAGGTTGAATACTTTTAAGTAATTATCTATATAAAGGAACCAAACTGAAAATTGATCATTTATAATATATTATTAGGTTGAATACTTTTAAGTAATTATCTATATAAAGGAACCAAACTGAAAATTGATCATTTATAATATCTAATGCAAATTATGGATACTTTAGTGGCAAATAATTAAAAAAACATATCAAACACTATACATAATATAATTCATACAGCATATATAAAATTTATTTCATGAAAAGGAGAAATAATTGAGGAAAAAAAGGTGAAGAGGGGGTGAATAGTAATTAAAAATTGAAGTTTTCGTAAGTGTGAGGTGTTTATTTTAATACGATTTAAACACTTTATTAAAATTTTGAAAATATATTCCAAAATTATTTATTCTGGATTTGATAATGTTGAACAATTTCAAAAATTATTAATTTCGCTTTTCATTCAATCCAGGTCGTATATAAAGCCGTACTTTTTTATCACCGTGTACCCCTTTAATAGCAAAATCTCTCTTAGAAGCCAAATCTAACTCTTAACTAACGTTTTTACTTTTGTGTGTTGCAAAATGAAACAACACTTTTAATTTAGTAGAAAACAAAGTTTAGCTTATATGTATACGTTTTGGCACTCGTTCATACCATATATATAATTGCGAATAATTTTGGTCGATTTGAAATAATTTAAAAATGGTAATGCTGAAACATTCTATGGAATATTTGTGTAGAACTATTTACACATTTTTGAAAAAACAAGGGAAATACTTTTTGCAATATGATCATTGAAATTCTCTCGAATACTAAAACCTTTGAGTAACTCCACATAAACACATGCAATACACATGCAGTAGGTGTGCAGTGGAATAATGCGATTCTCTGCATTGCAGATAGAGGAGACTATAGCATTATATTAGCAGTACAGTTAAAATAGATTAAAGTATGTTTGCGTTATAACACTAATCATGGTTTCCAATTCAAACCTATGCATGAACTTGAGAAGCTACAAAATGTATAAGGAATCCCATGCAAATAATTGATTAAGTGCAATAATTAACATATAGTGTTGCTAAATCTAATGAACATCGTCGATGAATATATAACTGTGTATTTATGTGAACCTTAAATAAAATAATATATTATTGACATGTATGTTTGCAAATCATACTTATGACAAATTTAAGTGATATTCTGTTATTTTTTGCCCATTACTGTTTGCTTATAAAATTGGGACTTTTAAGCACTTTTATTAAGGTTGCATCAAGTGTAAAATATAATTTACAAATATATATATATATATATATATATATATATATATATATATATATATATATATATATGTATATATATATATATATATACATATATATATATATATATATATATATATATATATACATATTAAAATACAAACTATTACAGAAGGAATCTTCTTTCGTAAATGGAACGAACTAGATCCACGAGAATGATGCTAAGAAATTTGTCACATGATATTACATATGAAAAGTGAACACATTGCCACATTTCCAATAGTTTGCTTTGAATACTTTTTAATTATATATATATATATATATATATATATATATGCATATATATATATATATATATATATATATATATATATATATATATATATATATATATATATATATATATATATATATATATATATATAAAATTAATAAATTGTCCAAGTAGAAATAGTTTATAGATATAATCTATCTATTTCTTCAGAAACATACATATTTTGTGTCTGCTCCGTCAAAATACTTGGAATTGAGAATGAATTTTACGAATTGAACATTTCCATTTCTTTAGGCTTAGCCCTTTTTCCACGTGTATAGCGATATAGCTTGATTTTTTAAGTTTTTCTTTATTCGTTTCCATACCTTTGAATTTTGTTGATTTTCTGTAACTTGATAACTCGTGTTTTGTATTTTTTTCCATTTGATTGATGATTTGCTGTTTTATATTTTATTCTGTGGGTGTTTCAGAAAGTTAGGTTTATCGTGTTGCATCTTCTTACTTTTCGTTCATTGGATTTTCAAACTACTATTATTATTATTATTATATATATATATATATATATATATATATATATATATATATATATATATATATATATATATATATATATATATATATATATATATATATATATATATATATATGCATATATATATATGTATATATATATATATATGCATATATATATATATATATATATATATATATATATATATATATATGCATATATATATATATATATATATATATATATATATATATATATATATATATATATGCATATATATATATATATATATATATATATATATATATATATATATATATGATAAAAAAATAATACGAAAAACCAATGAGAGAATGGAGAGAAGTTGTAACTTATAAAACCCTAACTTAAAATATGCCAACAACTTAAAAAGGAGTATAAAATAGACAATCATCAATCAAGAGGAGAATAAAATGAATGTCTAGTCATCAAGCTAAAAAGCTAAATATATTCAACTTATAACAATGGTAAGAATTCAAAGATGGAAAAACAAAAAATAACTCAGCATTAAAACAATACACGTGGATAAGCACTAGGACTAAAAGTGTTCGTTTTGACAAAATTCGTTTTCGAGTCCAAGTATCTATTCAAAATAAACAAAAACAGTTTGTTTCTGAAGCAAGATATAGATAATATCTATAAATTATTTCTACTTCTTTCACAATAAGATAAAATATTGAGAAATTAAAAAAAGAATAAAAATACCTGAGAAAATACTGTAAATGTCCTATCCATACAAGCAACGGCAATAAATGACGAGACCACTGTTGCCAATCGCAAGAGATAAAAGTGAAATATTGTATATATATATATAATATATATATAAAAATATTAAAATCGTAAATCCAATGGTAGAATGGAAGAAGTAACTCATAATACACTATCTTAATTTTTTTTTTTTTTAATTTTTTTTGCCTAGAGAATACAATGAAATGAAATGAAATTCAACAATAAAGAGGAAATTATAATACATATTACAGTTCAGAAAGCTAAAGATATTAAACAAATGTCAATGGAGAGGAATCAAAAAAAGGAAGACACATAATTAATAAAGAGTTAAAATATAATTATTGAAGAGAAATAGTGAAGCATCCATAACAAACAAATTTTTCAAATACCAACCAGAAAAAATTCAATAGGACGTCAGTCATAAACATTGAAAACCGAGGAATCACCCATAAAATTTAAAACAAATATATTAAAGAAAAATGGAATATCAATCAATCGAATGAACGTGATGTAATAGCAAAATCTGCAGGGGGGCTACTACTATACATCAGCTTCATTAGCACATTTCATCTATTGACTTGTTACTGTGAAAAAATTGTCAATAGACCCCCCCTATGTGCCGTAAATGGAAAATAATTGAGAAATTTGAAAAACTAAAAAGGATTGAATAAATTGAAAAAATAGAATTGACTTACACGTGTGTAGAAGTTCAAACAGTTAAACCAACCCAACATAACGTGCAGAGGTATTGTCAACCCTAACGAGTAATGTCTATGCTGCCATTTTTAAAAATTGTAAATAGTAAATCCATTCTAAACTATTAGAAGGTATAAATAACAGTTATAACATATTATTTTAAAAACTTGAATAACAGTTATCTAATACTTACTGAATGGTATAATTTTCAATATTAAATTAATGTTAGTCTTGCATTTCAAAGATCAAACTGATTCAGTAGTTGATGGTTACTGAAAATGTTTTCAGTGTTAGAATCTTTGACTAATATTGAGAGCAGATGGAATAGTGAGTAACCTGAGAATTTCATGAGAATTCAACAGTTGAGGTTTTATTATTAAAGAAAATCATGTGTTTAGCCCAAATATGTTTCTTTTAATCTATTAGATTCTAAAAATATCTTGATATAAATATCTATTAAGGAAACGAGAGCACAGTGATCAACAGTATCCAAGTGGTTAGCGAGACACTAAATACGGATAGTTTAATATAATTTCAAAGCAAATAAAGTATTCAAATTATTAGACTGTCATTAAACTGGTCTACGATCACAACTGCAAAAGCGGTATTCACGCTTACCATTTAATGTTGTTAGTCTAATTGGAAGATTCTCCCAGCAAAAAATATCCTTATGAAGTTACATTCTTAATCCCAAACTCTAAATTTTAATGCCCTACCCAAGCTCGAAAGAAACTAACATTCTCTTTAGCTCTAAATTTGAGGTCGCTAATTCTTGCAATCAATGACGTTTTTATTTTTCTCCTTAATTTCATTATTATTACACTTTATTCATTTCGTTTACCAATATTTGCAATATATCTCAGGCACTGGAATAAAATCAAGTGTGGGGGAAAACTTCAACCCCTGGCCCTTTAACCTTGAATCATGAAACCACTGCTCTACTGACGTAGCTGCGTGGACTCGGAATAAATTCCCATATGTTCTCTGGCAGTTCACATACTATCTATACCACTTGCTATTTAAATACCCTTAATAATTCCTGACCCTTTAACCTCAAATTATGAAACCGCTGCTCTACTGACGTAGCTGCTCAGAAGAAATTCCCGCATGTTCTTTTGCAGTTCACACACTATCCATACCACTTGCTATTTAAATACCCTTCGCCTTATGTATTCCAAAACAAATACTGGAGCCCATATGTATTCCAAAACAAATACTGGAGCCCATATACCGAAAATTCAGAACCGGCAAAAGAATCATTCCCTTTCCACTTATACTGATTTGTATCAACATTTCATTTCTGATTTCAAAGCTGCGTGAATAGATCACGCATAAACGCCGCCCTCACAGTTGAAGAATTTTTAAAAAGAACATTATAACTCACACTTTAAAAAATATATTTCAAAGAAGCATATTTCAAATTCTTTAGAAAATGTATTTCAAACCGAATATAACTTTAAGATCAATAGGCGTTTAAAGTCAGAGAGAGAGCTCCCATAGAAAAATTCCAAAGAGCAGAAATCATTTTAACAATCACAGATATTTCGCGCGCTTTGATGTGTTCCAGTGTTGAAAGAATGAGACGTTTTCTAAGCAACCTGAAAGACAGCAAATATTCAAGCCAAACAAATGCAGCCGGATTTTGGCACCACTATTGATTGGCAGAATCTCTTTCACCGAAAATTACAAGTTCGAATTTATTGCTTCACCCTGATTGATTATTTTGAAAAATGAAGCCGAGAAAGTTGTCGAGCGCTTCTGAGCAGTTTATCTGAAAACCCAGATTTGTAGCATCCTGACAGTGCTCCTCTGCAGTGCGTAAACCGTCTTGGACAATATTTTCACGTCCCGGCACTTCGCCGGTCCATTAATCTCGGCCAGCGAAAATAAAGGATCCCAGCAGATAGCGCTGTGCCCAAAAACATCCTTCTTAATTCAATAGATGAAAAATGGAGGCGCTCTTGCATTATCTCAGCCGTCCTATTTTTCAGATGCGTCCCCTATAGAAGCCAGTCTTTCTCAATGTCCATATATACTTTCACGAAGAACTTAAAAATAGAGCTTAGGACAAATCTTACCGTCCCCTTAATACGTTTACCAATAAACTAACAATACGTTAACTTAAGGGGACAGTGGATGTTGAAATACAACTTTTTAATTTTTTATCAAATTGATATTTTTTGTACATATACTAAATGTATCATACATTTACCAAATAAAATATAAAATTCATTTAATTTTTTAACTTAAAAAGAAGAGAAAATTAATTTTTAAATAACTTTCAAAATGTTACATGTGCAACACTTAATTTTTTTTCCCGATTTCACATTATATCGATTTACCAGAGTAAGATGAATAAATTTGTGGATTAATTTATCAATCCATCTTCAGGTTATACTTATTCCTGGATTGGAAATCGATTTTTTCATTAAAATTTTACCTGTCACTTAAAAGATTCAGATTCGAAAATACATGCACGATTTATTTATTTATGCATTTTTTCCCTTCACCTCTGATTGGTAATTTCGTTTATATTTTCTTGTGTGGCAACACTGGTTTTATATTTTATTTTTTATGTTTGGTAACACCAACTTTAAACTTAATGTATGGCAACAGTAATTAAGGTATTACCATTTATACACATGTAAGAGGCTTAATTTTTTTTTCTATTTTTGTAAAATAACCTCTTTATTTCTCTCCATTATTATTCATGGATTATTTCATATAGTTCATTGGGGTGTAAAATAACCCTTTTGTTCATTATAACAAGGTTATTTAATAAAATGAACTATTCATAGAAGGCACATATTTTGTATACACCTCCTGAGGATTTACAATTTCATTGCTTTCAATCCATTGCCATGCATTTTATTTTTAATTATTATTATTTCCTATGGATTGTTTTCCTATGGATTTTTGTTCTGTTTACCCCAACTATTTATACTTTATTCACGTGCATTTCAATGAATTCTTAATTTAGTACTGATTAAGAGTCCTTTAATTAGTAACAGGCGATATACAATGTTTCTTCTTTCTAGTTTTTGGTTAAATTATATATATATATATATATATATATATATATATATATATATATATATATATATATATATGTATATATATATATGTGTATATATATATGTGTATATATATATATGTGTGTATATATATATATGTGTGTGTATATATATATATATGTGTATATATATATATATATATGTGTGTATATATGAGAGAGAGAGAAAGAGAGAGAAGAGTCCTATAAATTTCATGTAATCATGATAAAATGAGAAGGGATGGAACACTTTAAAGCTATGAAAATATTGAAAATTTCAATTTGAGTAATACACATTTAAAGTACATTTTTCAACGCAATTTTTAGTGGATTAAAATTTTCACATGTGTATCATTTTGATAACAGAAGTAATCGAAGTGTCATTCAATTCAATTCATTTTGATTCGATTAGTTCATAATCAAAATTAACATTAGATTGGAATGCAGTTTTTTGTAATTGTTGTAAAATGGTGGTAATAATAATATTCTGCCATAAATGATTTTTGCATAATTTTGTTAATTTTTGCTCATTTAAACATGCACTGCCCCTTCACTTCCCTTCCTTAATTTTTACACTACTTAAAATAAAGTTTCTCTTGTATTGTGTTTCTCGCCTATGACTTTTTGAATCGGTTCCACAGAGAAACGCGAAACCGGAGTTTCACTGTAATAGCAAAATTGCAAAATGTCATTAATTATTTTCATTGAAATTCAGTTATTATATATTATTTTATTTATGTCTTTGTTAAAATGTTCATCATGAAACTTTTTATTTACTAATTTTGATCGATAGTTTTATGCCTCGCCAAATTATTTTATCACTCTTCGCCACTGTTTATGCTTACGTGAAACTGTGTTACGTGGCTGTTTCTTCGATGGAATGTCAGACGTGTAATAAATTTCTTTCTGAAAATATTTTTTTCTATTGGAAAAAAGTATTCCTCCACCTCTCCACTTGTGGAAGGGGGGGGGGATATTACGACACTCCTGGAGAATATCACTCATCCTTAGCTGTCCATCGGTTGGGAATCTTTGCCATAGAGTGTATCAAGTGCTGAGTGTTGAAAACCCAGACCACACGACCAACCCGAAGGCTTATGGTAGCAAGATGTGTGGCCGGAGTGCATCAAGTGCGTAAAAATAGATTCCATACTGAAATATTAATAGTGTTTGTTGTTAATATATTCAAACTGCCTTTGTGGGTGATATGCCTGTAAATGCCCGAAGGGATTAATCAACGGTGCTGAAAGCTGAGACACGTTATTACAAAGCAGCATGGCCAGCAAAGAAATACTGGGTATACGCTAGCACGTTATGATATTTTTATTGTTCTGTAAAATTAACTGGACTGTAGATGAACTCGACTTTCTCATACCATAATTCATCTTAAAGTAACTTGTGATTATTATTATTATTGTGATTATTATTGCAACTTGTGATTATTATAGCAAAATTTGCAAGGGAAAAAAATTGAAAAATCTGTATTTTTGGTCCAAATGATTTCAATCATGGTATGTTACCTTTTATTTTAAAGGGCTTGGAAAATATTTTGATTTATTCTAAGTTTGACAGTGTACCCAATTAGGGGATAACTTGTACTCCCTCCCCCTTCCACCGAGGGGGCTAAAAACGTCACGAACGAAAAATTGTATCGGCTCCATTTTTCAGTACGATGATTGAAACAGTTAAGTTTCTCGATTATTGAGCCCTTTCATGCATAAAGTCAAACTTTTTACTATATTGCCATGCCGAAAAAATATGAAATTTTGAATAAATTTCGAAGTTTTTGTCGATTTAAAAAAAAATCTATTTAGTTCTATATTTTTCTTATAACAAAGTCGTATATAAAGTTTTGCGAAACTCCCTTAATATTTGTGTACACAAGAAATCGACCATAGATAGGCATTCAGATGAACCTCACTCTGAAAATAAACAAAACGTGCTCAGGAAGTTCTAAAAGGCATCAAGATCTTGAAATCGAAAATTTTCGTGAAAACAGTACTTTCTCTATACTTTATTCTATAGTATGAGAAAGTAAAAATAACATAATATGGAAAGTCGATCCACTTCCGTATATTATGTAGTGGAATAAGTGTTTCCAAAGCAACAACATAAAATTCGGATAAAACACGACCAGGAATGTTATTTTAACTGAGTTTCCTATTAAAAGGAGGATATTTTTTTTTCCCTGTCGTTTGTCTCATTTGCCCAACGTTAAACTTTGGAAAATAGCCACAAAGCTCGTTAGTTTAGATTTTAGAAATTTTCCGATATTTTTGCCAAACATAGTTACTGAAAATAGAAAGATTTATTTATATCTTTTAAATCTATAAAATAATTAGAAGTATTTCAAATAATTTTTTAAAGTGAATGTACTTTTTGATACATATTAAAAATACTTCTAATTATTTTACCGACTTTTTTTATTTACCTTTCTCTTTTCAACATTTGTGCTTGGCAATAAACAGGAGAGAAATGTTTTATAAAAACTAAACTAATTAGAGAATTAGGCACTATTTTCCATTGGTTAATGTGGGGGGAATTAACTAGAGGCTGGAAAGAGAACGTCCTCTTAAGTGTGGCCCATGTTTGCCCGACTAATTATTTGCATTGAAATTAAAAAAAAAAAATGAAATTCGCGTTTCTAAAACCAACCGGTCGTAATAAATGAAATTTTAGATTTAGAGACTTCAAAAGAAGTAAATTAAGAATCGATTGTGTAAAAATACTATCCTTTTTTTCTGGAGTAATTATTTTTTCTCGTATATTTTACAGAATTTCTAAATTTACAAATCCAGTTAGGAAAATCTTTGTTACAGCATTTCCTTTGAGCCATCAAACTGTGAGTAAGTATAATTAATTGGTGTGTGGTTCAACTCGACTTTCCCATACCATAATGCATTTTCAAGTAGCTTGTTTTTTTTGTTTTTTTTTGTTTTTTCAAATTTTACAAGTAAAATTTTGAAAAATCGGTATCGTTAATCCAAATTATTACAATTATAGAGTATTACCCTTCACTTTAGAGAGCTTGACAAAATCTTCCGATTGATATCATACTTGACAATGTACCACCGGGGTAACTTGTCCCCCCCCCCCCGAGGGGAGCCAATGACTTCATGAATACAAAAATTGTATAGCGGCTATTTTTGACAACAATGATTGAAAATATGAAGTCTCGTGATTATTGAGACATAATCCCTTTTATGCATGGTTATGTAAAATTTTGTCCTATACTGCCATGTTTAAAAAATATAAAATTTTGAATAAATTTCAAAGTTTTGGCTCGAATTAAAAATTTTTTATCTAGTTCTAGATTTTTTTTATAACAAAGCCGGATATTAAGTTTCGTGTAAAATCCAATAATGTTTGTAGCAGCTATTGTGTTTACAAGTAATCGACCACAGGCATCAGACAGACAGACGGACATCACTCAAAAAATAGTCAAAACGTGTTCCGGAGGTCTTCAAACATATATTAGCATCAAAAGCTAGAAATCGAAAATTCTTGTGGAAACAATACTTTCTCAATATTACGTATGAGAAAGCAAACATTTTTCAATAGGTAGGTTTAAAAAACTGTATAGCTGAATGTATTTTTATTTTTCCGGCAATGCATGGTAATATACAGCGTATCCAGTGCTATCGGTGCCTAATGGCTATTTCCTCAACCGTTAGTCACAGTGATATACATCCAATTGCAAAAATGTTTTAAATTTTAAAACCTATTATCTTAGAAAAAAGTTTTTAAAAATAAATTCATTTTGAAAGAAATACGAAATATAAATTTTTATACGGTCCCCCGGTCCTACCAGTTATATTTAAGAAAAGCATCCTCATACAATTTCATGCAAAATAAAAAAAAATCTTCCTTTTACGACCAACACTCACCGAGTTATGAAGCTTTAAACTTTATGACTTAAGTCGCGTTTCCCATGATTAAAAATGTCTAGTTTCAGGCAACCGACCAATCAGGGACCGTATTGACCATTTCTAAGCACAAAAAGTGCTCCAACTTTATACAGCAATAAGTCGGTCAAATTTGGTCGTCAAAGGATTAATTTTTTTTATTTTGCATAAAATTTTATGAGAATGATTTTCCTAAATATAATTGGTAGGACCGGGAGATAGTATAAAAATTTATATTTCGTATTTCTTTCAGAAATGCATTTATTGATTTGAACTGTTTCTAAGATAATATATTTTGAAATTTAAAACATTTTTGCAATTGGAAGTGTATCTCTGTGACTAACGGTTGAGGAAATAGCCATTGGGCACCGATAGCACTGGACACCCTGCATAGGGAGAGTATTGGAATAGTGTCAAAAATCAAAACTCGAGTTTTTGACGTATCGAGCACTCTAAAATCCGAAAAACTATTTTTGGCGTGACGTCTTCGTGTATATATATATATATATATATATGTATATATATATATATATATATATATATATATATATATATATATATATATATATATAAATTTTATTAGGGTGGATTATATTTTTGTATAATGGTGTAATGGTTATAAAATTACTTTAGTAAATTCCTTTAGGGCAAAATAATTACAAGTTAAATGGTGATTTTAATGATGATTACAAAGAGGGAAATTACGAATTAAACACTCGTAATTCAATTTAGCGTTATTAATTCATTCATGATGTACAAGGTGTTTAAAAAAAAGGAACAGAGGGAGTTTTTCTTAACCGTTGGTTGTAGAAGCATAGTTCAAGTTGCAAAAATTCTTTAAGGTAGTTATGAAATAGTAATTTAAATAATGCTCAATATTATTGTAAAAAAATAATAAAAAAAAACTTTTTATACAGCCCCTCTAACGAAAAATATAAAATTACAAAAATTTTATTAATACCGTATTTAGTAAAATTGTTATAAATTTGACTGTAATACGATTAAATTTGGCATGGTTACTTTAATTAAACATTACTAAAATTTACATTAATTAAAATTTCCATTGGGAAATAAATGGGCATATACAAATCAATTTCGGTTGCAAAGACTTACTAAAACTTTTACTACTTATTCAAATTTATTTTATGCAGATATTTCAGTAAATCTATTGCATCCCTATTTCATCGATTCACCGTTTCTATTTAAGCATCCAAGTAATTCTACTTCATAACTATAGTTTCAACTATGGAACTATTTAGCACGGCAAAATTCTGTGAAATGATTAAGATTTATGACGAATTCAACCGATCTCTTAGTTTTAACTGCAAACGATTTAAAAATTAAAAGACATGTTTATTTTCCCATTGATTCTGCTAAGAAAACATCTGATAGACTTATCAAATTACAATTATAAGTTTTTCGCCTTATTTAAGCGTTAAAATGAATTTTAACCAGAATTATCTGTCTGTCCTTAATAGTTATAAATATAAACTGCTGAAAAAAATCGCTTCAAAACCCTACTAAATGATTTCTGTTAATCAGTTCAATTTGTGAATGACCCCTGGATTCTTGAAATGAGGCGATTATAAGGGTATCGAATAGCCACTATAAAATGGTTTAAGTCAGGAACTTTGACAATATATGTTGCCTTAAATTTGTACTTTTGTGATCCAATTATTTTTTTCAATTTGTCTAAATGAAGTATGGACAACATTTTTGCAATTTAACTTTTATCTCTAGAAAGGCTGAATAATTTTTTTTTTAATTTTTTACAAAAATATTGTACATTACTTAAATCACTGTTGCAAACTTCCTACCTTGTTTAAAACATTTTTGCAATTGGAAGTATGTGCCTACAGCCAACGGTTCAAAAATCGTCAAATATTCACTTCTTTTTTAAACACCCCGTATACTGTTATATATAATTCATTATATATCAATATTTATGGATTCATATGAGTACAATTTTAATATAAATCGAAAAATCTATATGATACCGCTGAATAAACTGAGTGACTGACTAAGGGGGTGAATTGCAAAGGCCATACTGCTGAAAATAGAAACTTGAAACAATACATACACATGGACCTTTATTTATTGGTAATGAGAGAATTCTAAAATTTTGTTCCATGATTTTATGAAACGCGAAATTTTTTGCCCTAAATTTTTTTATTTATAACTCGAGAACGACTACACGCAACATTTATTTCTATACTATCATGCGCCGCAAAAAATATCCTGAATTTCCTTAATTAACTTTGGTGTGCAATCAACTCTTTTGAGATATTTTATTCTATATTTGCAGCAGACAAAATGTTTACTAGATTTCATCAATGAATCTATTTATAGTTTCTGATTCCTATGTGGTAACTATGGTAACCGAGTTATGTTTGAAATCCTGAAATCATTATTGGCTATTCTTCAAATCAAACTATTAAATAATAATGCTGTAGTTAATTGATTTATAGCTTAATGAAAATGTTTAAAATATGGTAACATACAATGATCGGAGATGAAATATTATTTTACATACCGCAATTTCCATGTTAACAAAACTAAAAAGGAAGCGGCATTTTTCTACTTAAATTTGGCTGTATAACAATTATTATATAACAATTTTGATATTCAGAACTTATACTAAGCGTGAAGGTGTCACATTTAGTAACCACTAGCTATTTTGGGTTGAAATACTAGCTAGTATTTTCATATATAGCAATAACTGGTCACATTGGGTTGAAATGGCTAGTATTTTCATATACAGCAACTGGTCACATTGGGTTGAAATCGCTAGTATTTTCATATACAGCAATAAATGGCCATTTTGGGTTGAAATGGCTAGTATTTTCATCTATAGCAATAACTGGTCATTTTGGCATTGGAAAGGCTATTATTTACTTATACAACAATAATTGGCCAATTTGGGTTGAAATGGCTAGTATTTTCATATACAACAATAACTGGCCATTTTGGGTTAAAATGGCTAGTATTTTCATATAGAGCAATAACTGGCCATTTTGGGTTGAAATGGCTAGTATTTTCATATACAGCAATAAATGGATATTTTGAGTAGAATTTTCTACTCAAAGGCTAGAAAGGCTAGTGCATATACAGCAGTAACTGGCCAGTTTGGATCCAAAACGCCAACATTTTGATATACAGCAATAACTGGCTACTTTGGGTTGAAATGGCTAGTATTTTCTATACAGCAATAACTCTAAAATTCAATTTTCAGTGCTCCAAAACATTCAAGAATGTGGCATTTTTTTCCATTTTTTGGACGGATCAAGAGATTCCCAGGAAAATTGATGCTTATTTTAATGAATACCAACAAAAGAACGACTTAATGAATCAGTAAAAAAATATTACACTACAGAAAAATAACTTACAGAAAATTAAGATAGAAGAAAGTTCCCATTTGAGGCATTATTTTCCGGCAATATCTATTTTTCTTAATTTCTAGGGAAAATTATGTGTTGGAACATTAAAAATTTTAAAACTAAAATTACCTCGTTAAAGGCAGCACAGATAAGGTTAACACAAAAATAAATTTTATACAAAAATGAGTTTTTTCTGTCAGGTTTCATGGTCCTATTAGTATGCAGAATTTTTACCGTACAAAATAAATTTTTTTTTTTTTAATCTTGTCATTTTTAATATAATTTCCATACTCCGTCTACAGCTGCAAATAATTTGTTGCATATGTTGAAACAAGAATTAAAACCACTTTGTGATCCTTTTAAGTATCTCTTTCACACTTGATCAAAGGTGCTTGTCCGAAAATGTAGCACTCGGTTTTCGTTTACTTACTACCACAGATATTCTCCAGAATCTACATTGAAGGTAACAGCTGCAATCGTAAGTAAACGGCGCAATTAAAAGCACATATACTAATTGCTTTGGTATGAGGGCTTTTAATTGAATTCCTTATTGGAAAAAGGGGATAAGTGCAAAAATTTGAAAAATGAAGTGAGATAAACATTTTGTTTTTTTAATATTTATATCTGTATTATCAGTGCATATAAGGAGCAAGTTCTTTCATTATAACTCTAATACCGGCCTATGAAACATATACGCTTGATTTAAAAAAAGGAAATGAGTCCAAGATCAAGTTCCGTTTTCTTTTGGTAAAAAAAAATATTAAATGAGTAGGAAAAGGAAAGGAAATAAGTCCAAGAGATTTAAGTTTCAAATGCAAGATAAATAACATTTTAAATTAAATGCTTTTGTGCAATCCATCTCAATCTGCACATATATTTATATACTCTGTATATGTTTTATTCGGTAATATTGAATCAAAAAAATTGAATCAATTAAATACTGGTAAAAAATTAAACTGAAAAATTAAACTAAAAAATTAAAATTGAACTAAGAAATTAAAATTAATCATCTTAATCTGCTTTTGAAATCATCCATGTATCTCAAAATAGATGGAAGTAAAATAAATAAGGTATAATTTTTTTTCAGTTTTAAAAATATCGGGAAGAATGGATTTATTCCCCTTTTTTCTAATTGATTATTCAATTAGGAAGTAGGTCTACAATTCTACTTTTTCCTGAACCTCATTTAAATAAATAATAATATTTTCGACAATCAACATTTAAAACAAGAAAGTTCAATCATGCATAAATCCTTGATTATGAAACACTTTCAAACTGAAATACAATTTTATTTAAACATCTCTAAAATGTCAAACATCCAGAACTCATATTTCTTAAATTATCACAATTTATTATACTTGGAAACTTAAAATTTAACCAAAACCGGCAATGCTATAAATCGTCTACTTCTCTACATAAAATCAATGAATATTTCATTTACATCACTTATATTCCAGATTCCAGAGCTAAATAATTTTACGTGATAAAAAATCAGCAATTCTTATACAACTTATCTTACAATCGCTTGATTTGTTTACATTTTGCATGCTATGGAAATTAGGCTTCGTTGTAGGAATAATCAAAGTTTAGCGATCATTTAAAATAAAAAATATTGCAATTGCGTTGGCACAGAATTTAGATACACAGATAATATGCAAAAATAAAGCGGTTTCATGACGGTTGCAACACTAAATATATTTAAAAGGGTCTTTATCACGATTTTTACACAGGGGGAAAATGGATGCCATATTTTATTTTGTAAAGGGTCACTTGATCACTTCATATAATATGGGTGTAATTATTATTTTAATTTTTATTTAAAAAACTACCGAACATATTGTGCTGAAAGTATTTTATACATTTTATGGGATAACTTAAATATTTTCTAAAATTTTCGAAGCATTTTGTGAATTTTAACTTCGCTTAAAAAATGCTTGAAGAATTAGATCCCATAGCGTTCAATGTATTTCACTTGTTCAACCTGGGTTAAATCCGAAACTAATTGGGTGGTTTTATACATTTTCATTTCCGTATGTCCCACAGACCGTTTCAACAACATGCTAACTTTTCATTTTGATAAAGTCATTTATACGGCAGATATTGTGCGAACGGACAGATAGGCAGAATGGATCAACAAAGTCATAAACAATTATGTAGGAAAATGTTAATAAAAATGCATTTCGTTATTTTTTATACATTGAATTATTATTTTTGGAAGTGGTTAAAGAAAACATAAAATATAAAAAATAATTCGCTATTCATTATAGTAATACCATTGCTCCCAAACACAAACGTACATTTGAAATTTTATTTCGCACATGCACATTTGGATAGCATTTTAGGAATCTGAATTTTTCAAAATTTGGAATAATCTATGTTCAGATAATACCTTATAATGCAGATATACGTATAAAGCTGCTTTGTAGAGTTCAGAATGCTTTCTTTTCAAATAAACATTTATGCTTCAATCGATGTCTTGGAACTCTGGAATCGGATTGAATTGGATTATTTTGGCTGTTATTATCATGTAAACGAGGGATTGACCTCTATACCGCCAAACATTTTCTTGGCATTTCTTTGCTGATAAAGAATAATTCGCAAAAGTCAGTCGTTTTCTTTGAGTGAATAAATTTAATTTCTGAACAATAAAAAAAGCTTGACAAGATATATCCCAAGTCACAAAAGCAGAGACAATCTTCTTACTACACTAAATAATCTCTCTGTGAGTTGCAAGACGCACACAGGGCTAAACTGTTCAATCTCTGATCTTCCGATCCAGGAAAACCGATTTTGTATTCTGGGTATGCATAAAAACCTTGATTATCAGTACATGCTCGTAATTTTTACTACTTTAAATCTACATTAAATTTTGGGTATCGGTCAAATTTGTCATGGGGTGCCTAGAAAGAACGATAGAGGGTCAAAATTATCAGTTTAAATCAAATTCGAGAGCTGGAAACATTGATGGAAGAAAGTTTTCCTGATAAATTATTTAATGTAGTAAGAAAACTTTCTGCTTCCTACAAGCAAACGGAGTTATTGCTTTCCGCAGGACAGTTCGGTGCACATTTTTTAAAGCTTACATATAAAAATGGATTCCAAATCATTAAGAATTTGTACACACTTTTGGGGTTCCTCACTTGTATCTAGAATTCGTACGATTTCAAGCATTCGGATAGATTTCGAGATCAGAACGGAAACGAGATGATTCAAAATGGGCCTTGAAGCTCGCTGATAGCCCCTATAAACATGGGCGTATGCAGGATTTTTCCCAGGCGGGTGCTAAAATTAATTGCATTCAAAATTGAGAGATTACTATTAACCTTGAAATATGCATTGTTGCAAAGTATATTTGAATAGATGGTATGAACACCACATTTTAAAAATTAGTGTGTATAGCAATTTTAAAAGTTAGTATGCACCAATTTTTAAAATTTAGTGTGTACCACCTATAAAAAAATATTCCCCCTTTCATAACAGAATTCTAACCTTCCTGGAGACAAAGAAACTAAATTAAAACATTGGACATTCATACCAAATGCAATAATTCCAAATTTTACATTTAGGTATAAGTTTAAATTGTTTTTATTAATATACAGGTGGGAGAAAACACACATTTGTGGTCGTATGTTCTAATTACAAAAAGCATTTTTTCCCTCTCATATTGGCTTTTAATTAAATTAACAATTTTCCAGGGGTGCCTTGGCACCCCCCTGAGCCCCTTAAATACGTCCATGTCTATAAGTATGTCTGTGTTTGCGACTCTTATAAATCCCTTGTTAAGTAGTATCTTAGATTGGATATATTTTTCGTTTTTTAACAGTAAACATATTTTTTTTCTTTTAGGTAAATAGACCGATAGGAAATTTTTACAATATATTTGGAAATTTTTTATATGAGATTTTTTATTGAGTGCACAGGGGGATGTGCTTTTGATACCTCGCCCATTTAAATATGTAATATCTAACTTTCTATGTTTATACTAATATTTGCTTTTATTTCGTGTCACATTTACTCAAACTGAGGAAATTTTCTTCAATACAGTTTCGACAACATGCGTACTTAATTGTACTGTTTACTTTCATGATTTCATGATTTCTATAGCGTATGGTCAAACAAAAAAATCCAAAAGACTGACAATTGAGATGCCAAATGCTGCTTCTGTAGGATTTGTAAACATAAAATCGACAAAAAAAAAATTGGAAACCATTATGATCTCCCCCCCCCCCCCCCACTTTTTTTGTTTACTAGAAACCTCTGCTCCAAATAGAGGCTTGTCAATCTATAATGTTTTAAGACTAAAGTAAATGTTTATATCAATGAAAAGGGTGTCTTTCTACTATATTAAATTTAAAAAGTATTGAGTTTTTAACACTTACTTATTCTTTATCACATCTTCTTAATGAAGATAATAATTTAACACAACTCATAATTGTTTACTGAAAAGCAGCTAACTTCGGTAAAAGAATTTTTTTTTCTCTTTTTGTAGAAAATTATTTCAAAATTTCACGTACGCGCCATAAAAAATAAAAGAATATTCATATTTATTAAGTTTATTGTTATTAACTTAAAAACAATATGTTTACTGGTATCCACTAAAGTGTCCATTTTTTTTTATTCACTTGAAATTTGGTTCATAGTCTTTGATAAAATATATATATACAATTTCAGGGGCATATAAATAATAATCCAATTAAAATAATATGGATTTCAACAGGATCGTTTGAGCTTGAATCTAAACAGAAATCCTCTAATTTTATTTTTCTCGTTCCATTTCGTTTTCTCTTAAAAAAATATCCTACATTGCTGCTCTTGGTTTATAGGTCTATGAATCAAGCAGAGAATCAGAAGTCCGTTAGATTATAAGTGCATACCACAAAATATAAAACTGATTAATCAAAGTAAAAATGTAATTCATATAATATTCAGTTTTGTCTAATTACTCACATAGTCAATCCACAGTAATTAGGGAAAGCTCTAAAGCTCTTGAAGTTATCCGTAGAAGTAGAGATCAAGCACACAGACAAAATCCCGAACTTTAGCTTCAGAGGACCACAGAGTCTTAAACAGAGGTAAAGGTACCGGTAATATATTGATACCATTGGTTGGATCAATACGGAACCAGAAGGAACACACCTTGAGTATCATTTAGCTTCAGAGGACCACAGAATCTTAAACAGAGGTAAAGGTACCGGTAATGTTGATACCATTGGTTGGATCAATACGGAACCAGAAGGAACACACCTTGAGTATCATTTAGCTTCAGAGGACCACAGAATCTTAAACAGAGGTAAAGGTACCGGTAATGTTGATACCATTGGTTGGATCAATACGGAACCAGAAGGAACACACCTTGAGTATCATTTAGCTTCAGAGGACCACAGAATCTTAAACAGAGGTAAAGGTACCGGTAATGTTGATACCATTGGTTGGATCAATACGGAACCAGAAGGAACACACCTTAAGTATCATTTAGCTTCAGAGGACCACAGAATCTTAAACAGAGGTAAAGGTACCGGTAATGTTGATACCATTGGTTGGATCAATACGGAACCAGAAGGAACACACCTTGAGTATCATTTAGCTTCAGAGGACCACAGAATCTTAAACAAAGGTAAAGGTACCGGTAATATTGATACCATTGGTTGGATCAATACGGAACCAGAAGAAACACACCTTGAGTATCACAGGAACACCATTCGACCCACCAAATAGTCAGTGTCGACAGTTACAGAAAAGCTTGATTGAAAAGTGGTCTCGGTTCACTTTTGAAAAAGAGGGCCGTGTCCTTTAATGAATGTACCAGTAGAACTGGTAATTATGTTAATAATACTTTTAAATTCAGAATTTAATAGCAGATTCGATAGTAACAGGAATTTAAACACTCGCCACTCTTCAGGAATCCAAACTCATTCACTGCACATGGAATCCTGTAAAACCAGTACACGGATTGTAATTGCACTAAATTGAGAGAGATGGACTAGTATCACCATAAGAAACGACTGGAAAAGTACTCAACGCCTCACGTAATCCACATCAATAATTATAGGCAAAACCCAGTTCCGCAGAAAAACAGTTATGATGGAGAAATGGTTCCAGTTCACTTTATATATTTAACTAAGGTTTCCTAAGTGTATACCATTATTAGATAGTAAATATACTAATTTTTAAAGTTTATATTTCAACATCAAATAGTAGGATCATTAGTAAAAAGCAAATAATGACCAAAGATTCTATAGGCTTCAAAACCGCAACATTGAGCTGCAGTAGTCTTTCAGATGGCCTCTATGGAATAATACAATACATGTAATCACAATTTAACTTAACATGGCCACGGTATCACAATTCTTTGAAGATCCATTTATGCAATTTAAAACAACTTTCACATACCTCCAAAACAAAATCGGTAATCTCCACCTTCCAAGGATTACTCCTATATTATTCTTAATGCTCACATCATAATTTTAACATCATTTAAATACTAATAAACTTTCTGCCCAAAATCAATACGCCGCCATGATTGAAAAACAAGTGGGAAGTGTCAATTCTTCTTCTTCTTTTTCTACTTCTTCGTCCCAGACAGTCCGACCTACCCAAAAGTGTATGGTATCCGTTTGGACGGCCGGGAAGTGCCATCTAATTTAGACCGAAACATAGGGGGGACGGCATCCACAGGAACCGCACTCTCCTTCCCCTACAACCAATCTCTCGAACGGACTTATGGACTCACATATTTAACGTAACCGTACTGCGCGTGAACACGGAGACAGTTTGGGTAGAACCTATAATCGAACTCGGGCCTTCTGAGTACAATCCTTGCGCGCTAACCACTGGTCTGTCTCACCCCTGTGTTTGGGCTGTCTTACCCCTGTGTTAACCTTTCCACTTCTTCGTCCCAGACCGTGCGACCTACCCAGAGGTTAAGGTATCTGTTATGACAGCCGGTATGTGCCACCTAATTTAAACCAATTATGACCACATTCAAAATACAAAATCAGAATATCAACACTTCGGAAGCTAATGACTGAAAAGTCGGTCTGTGATTTGCCCAATTTAAGGCTCCCAAAGCCTTACCAGACTAGCCAAATTGGCCACCCTACAGATAAGGAGACTAACTCCAGTTCATCAAAAGCAAACGGCAGGATACCAAAACAAATAAAGGCAGAGTTCTCGATAAACGAAGCACATAACCAGAAGTTCATTAGATTATAAGTGCATAACACAAAATATAAAATTAATTAAACAAAGTAAAAATGTAACTCATATTATATACAGTTTTGTCTGATTTCTCAGAGTCCACAGTAATTAGCGAAAGCTCTTCATGTTATCCGCAGAAGTAGAGATCAAGCACACAGTCAATATCCAGAACTTTAGCCTCCGAGGATCCCAGAGTCATAAACAAAGGTTAACAGAAGTCACTGGTGAAGTTGGTACAACTGATGGGATTAGCACCGAATCAGGTGAAACACATCTTGAGTACCACAGGAGACCACAGGAACGCCACCAAATAGCCAGCGTCGATAATAACAGAAAAAGCTGTCCCGCAGACAGAACAAACTTGAGAGAAAAGTAGTTCCAATTCACCTTTGAGAAAGAGGACCGTGGCATTTAAAGAATGCATCAGTATAACTGATAATTATGCTAATTATTCAGATTAATTATGATAATTATGCTAATAATCAGTATAACTGATAATTATGATAATTTTTTTTAATTTAGAATTTGATAACAGATTCGATAGTAACAGGAATTTAAACACTTGCCACTAATCAGGACTCCAATCCAAACTCATGCACTGCACCTGGTACCCTTCAAAACCAGTGCCACGGGTTGTAATTACACAAAATTGAGAAAGACTCACCAGTCGTACCATAGGAGATGACTAAAATATACTCGACGCCACATCAGTAGTTGTAGGAAAAGCTGTCCAGCAGAAAAACAGTTAGGATGGAGGAAGGGTTCCAGTTCACTTTATATATTTAACTAAGATCTCCCAAGTATATACCATTATTAGGTAGCAATTATACTAATTTTTAAAGTTTTCTATTTCAACATCCAGTAGTAGAATCGCAAGTAAAAAGCAAGTAGTGATCGAAGATTCTATAGGCCTCCAAGATCCCAACAATGACCTGCAGTAGTCATTCAGATAACCACTATTAAATAATGCAGTAAACGTAATCACAATTTAACCTAACACGGCCACGTTATCACAATTCTTCAAACAATCATTTATGTGCTTTAAAACAACGTTCATATAACTCCAAAACTACCTCAATCTCAATCTTTCAAGGATTGTCCCTATACTATTCTTAATGTCCCCATGACAATTTTAACACTATTTAAATTCTTAATAAACATTCAGCCCAAAATCAACACACCGCCATGATGGAAGAACAAGTCGGAAGTGTCAACTTTTCTTATTCTTCTTCGCACCAGATCTACCCGAAAGTGTAAGGTCTCTATTTGGACGGCCGGGAAGTGACACCCAATTTAGACCTGAACATAGTGGGGGCGACATCCACAGGGACAGTACCCTCCTTCCCCTACCACCAACCTCTCAGAAGGACTTACGGATCTACTTATTTAACGTGCCTGCACTCCGCGTGATCATGGGGGCAGTTTAGGATGGCTCAGAATCGAACTCGGGTCATCCGAGTGCAATCCCGGGCGCTAACCACTGGATTGTCCTATCCCCGAAGTGTCAACCTTTCTTCTTCTTCTTCGACCCAGACCGTCCAACCTACCAGAAAGGTATGAGGTATCTGTTTGGACGGCCGGGAAGTGACATCCAATTTTGACCGGAACCCAGTGGGGGAGGCATCCGCAGGGACAGTACCCTCCTTTGCTTACCACCTAACTCTCCGGACTTCCGGCACCATATGTTTAACGTGGTCGTACTCCGCGTGAACACGACGGCAGTTTTGGCAGTGGTGGGAATCGAATCCGGGCCAACCGAGTGCAATTCCCGCGCGCTAACCACTGGGTTGTCGCGCCCCGAAGTGCCAACCCTTGTCGAAAGTCATAATAATCATAAAAAATAATTTTATAGCATTTCTCGTTCTTTAACAGTCAATGTTCACGTGAAGGTTTACATTTTAAAAAATCGTCTGCACTGAAAGCTGATATTTTTGGTATTGCCACATTCTGAAAACGTAAATACTGACCCTCGTAATATTTACTGGATTCCGTCTCATGGTCTGAAAAAAAAATGATCAAAATTTGAACAATATTGAATTTAGAAGCAAAAATTGAAATGTATCCTATTATTTAATAGATGGCTAAGAGATAAATGATAGCCGTGAACCAACACTACTTTCAGTCTTTCAAATTCAAACTATGTAGTCAGTCAAACATATTCCCCAATGTGCATTGTAATTCTATTGCTACCATTGCATGTATCGACTATTCCTTGCCAACAAGCGCATAATAAGAGCAAAACCGGTTCATGGATGTTATTTTCCATAAGCTTTAAACAGGAACTTAGGCTTATAAAGATTTTAGAGGGGGTGGGGCTCACTGACCCCTGCTTTGTATGTGCTTATTAAAGCTAGTTACTTACATTCAATGTACTGTTAAAAAGTTTTTTTGCATCTCGGAGAACTCGTAGCCTTTAAACTTGCACACTCGTGTCCAAAAGCTAAGCATAGTTGCTGTTTATGTGAACATTTCAGGAAATCTACATCGGAATGGAAGGAAACGCGGTATGCGGGTGTAATAGGGTTATAGAAGAAGTAAACAATGAAAAACAAGGATAATAACGTCTTTTATTATCCAAAGAAAAGGGATGAAAGAAAAAGGATCACAATACGAGTGTCAACCTCAGTGAAACAGAATGATTAAAACAATGTGATGCTGCAGTTTAATACTGCGTGTGGGAACCTCGGGTAGCCACGCATTCTGCTTAACGATTTTTCATACTTCCGATGAGAGTTTGGATGAGTTGTGTGCTCAAAGAGTTCCAAGCCTCACGGAGAGCAGTTTTCAATCCAGGAACGGAGCTTGGTGGGTAGTGGAGGTCTATAAGATGTCTCCCAAACATATCCCACACATGCTCTATTGGATTCAGATCAGGAGAGTTGACAGACCACTGCATGTGCTGCATATCTTCAATTTGAAGGAAATCGTCGACCACGGCCGCACGGTCAGGAGGCTCGTTATCATCCATGAATATGAAATCAGGACCAACAGCACCTCGAAACAATCCAACGGTAGACTCAAGGACTTCGCCTGTATCTTTGACCGGTAACTGACCCCGTTATAAACGATGTGGAGATCTGTGCGGCCGTCCATCATGATGCCTGCCCAGACCATGACTCCCCCAAACGGAAAACGATGTCTTTCCGTGATGTTTCCCGAGTGAAAACACGTTCCACGTTCTCTCCAGATCGTGGTATGATGAGAATCAGTTTTTAGGCTAAACCTGGATTGGTCACTGAACATGACATTGCCCCATTGCTGTCCACTCCATTGCCGATGTTCCAAACTCAACTGTAAACGCGCACGTTTCTGTGCAGACATCCGGGGGGTGCAAACTGCTGGTCTACTGGCTTAGAGACCAACGTCTCTGACTCTCCTGTAAACAGTTTGTCTCGAAACAGTGACTCATGTGGCGGCTGTTAGGGCTGAACCCAGTTGTCTGGCTGAACGGTTCCTCTGACATCGCGCAGTTATCACCAAATATCGGTCTTGTCGACCAGTTGTTACCCTTGACTGACCTGGTACTGGTCGTCGGGTAACATCTCCAGTAGTTTGGAACGTCTGCCTCAGTCTGGAGATCATACACTGAGGCACATTCAGAATTCGAGATGCTTCGGTTTAGGATCGACCGAATTCCACCGTTCCAATAATTCGTCCCTTCAAAAACATGCCCAGTTGGCATCTTTGTGACAACATTTTTTGTCCTTTTTGATTGTTAACAACGCTCCGTACCACAGCAATTGCGAAATTTTGCCTCAACTGGCCATGTCGTTCGAGAATATTTTATACTCTTTCCGACGTGCGCCGGTGCTTTGCGCATGTCGACGTCGATTGAACTGTTTTGCATATGCACAATAATTTACCTTCGTCCCACGATTCTCCACCACTGATTGTGAACCATTGTATCTATATTAACTCCGAATTTTGCGCATTTTACGAATTATGCTTAACTTTTGGACATGAGTGTATACGCCACTGGTCTTGAAAGTCTTTTTAGTCATTTTTAGTCAAACTTCTAGTCATTTGGTACAAATGTTCCTTTTTATAGTATCTTGGTGAATGTGTGCGTGCCTTGTATTGATGTTTTCTGGACAAAATATAGTAGAGTATATTTATTTGAAAGCATAAAATTACCCTAAAATGTTCATCGGCTATGGTGAATCGATAAAAAGTGCTGTTTTCATCTGTTACTACAGGTATTTTAACACGAAAAACAAACCGCTGCTTGTAAGGCAAGAACTTTCTGAACTTCCTTGCAAAAAGCAGTCATATGCCAGTTAGGTGACTACAATTGCTACGAGGGTGTTATATAAGCCACCTTTTTCAGGACAAAACAGCACAGTTAGAACAGTATGCATCCTTAACAAAAGCTGAGAGTGAACTGACTATATGGAAGTCATTATTAATAGTTCAGCAAATTTACCGTACTGAACAGTAGTGTATATGGTCTATTGTAGAGGTCGCACCTCCCATACCAGTCCTCCCATACTCTGTCACCAGTCAGCACCTGTATATAATATTCGATAAAAACAAACTTCTAAAAATAGGCCTAAATCTTTAGCTTTGAAAAATGTGTCAGCCATAAAAATGATCGAGATGAAGAACTATTGCCAAATTTATCAAACTTGGTGTGTAAATAAAAGTATAGAGAGGAAAATTTATTGAATGCATTTCGTAATCAACTTGCAAATTTACTTTATAACGTTATATAGAGATGCAGAATATACGCAGTTCTAGTTTTATTAACTCCTATCAATTCATCTAAGTTCATTGCAGCAAGAAACTTCTTTGGATCAAGGAGGTAAATTTGCCAAGTTTATTACGAAATACATCCAATAACTTTTCCTCCATATACTTTTCACTCATTAAGTTGCAATTGTTCTTCATCTCCATCATTTTTATGATTTTTATGGCTGACACTTTTTATAAAGCTGAAGAACTTGACTTTTTATTGCAAGTTTATTTTTTATTGGATATAAGTTCTTTTTGCAGGTTGTTTTTGTTTCTTCAGCACACTTGGCGCAGCCAGGACTTAATATATATAGAATTGCAACTGTCTGCCGTTAACATGTGTTCTGCGGAACTTTAGTTGTCTGAGTTCTCTTTTGAAAAAAATAAAGAAAAATTTGCGAAATTTTAACCTGCCATCAGGATATTGTAGAAATTAAAATCTTCATATTTTGTAATTTTTCCTATAACGATACCTTCATAACAATCAGCATAGAAACTTCCAATTGCTTAACTTAAGCACATTTCCTGTAGAATTTTGATTATAGGTTACTCTTTTTATGGGCAAAACTGATAAATACGAGATTTGCGAGATTTCGAATAGTCATTGAAGTTCCTTAAAATTTAATAATTTTAAATTTTATGATTTTTTCCCCTTATAGATAGATTTTTTTTCTTTATAGATCTTTAAGACACTCCACATTTCGAATTTGAACTATGTATATTAAACAGATTTTCTGTATAATTATTATTTAAGTCACCTTCTTTGAGAGAAAAACTGATAAATACGACATTTGCTAAATTTTGAATAATCATTGCTGTTATTTAACATTTAATACGTGAGGAATTTGTGTGTTTTTACTTAAGAGTAGTAGTGAAATAAATTCTCAACATGACGAATATTGAACTTATGACTCTATTAGTCGGCTTTGGAGTGTAGGTGCAAAAGTGGAAATATCATAGAAAAACGAAATGTACTATCTTTGAAGCACTGATGCAAGAAAATTGGATAGGGCAAAATAATTCAAATTAATAACATCTTGTACCAACACATCTATCTATCAGAAAATTTAAAAGTCAACATTCTATTCCTTTTAGTTTCTGATTGTGGAATAGTCACACAATGGTTCTTGTAAAATATGTCCATTAGAGTCGTTGACATTAATTTTTGAGCATAACTTGGCTGATGCTCTGTCACTCACCCTAATATTTTTACAGAGAACACTAAATGAGAATATTAGTAAATTATATTTATATGCTCTTTTATACTCGAGAGCACTTTCAAGCTGTTAGACTATGCATACCAGAGTTACAGAGCCTTCTTCGAAAATAAGAGCTTGTAGTTTCGTCCCAGTAGCTCAAAGTCGGCTGGCCAGTTCGAAGATCCAGGGTTCGATTCGTTGGTGCAACAAGGTTATTTACAGAGTCACATACGATGGTCTCTAGTTTTAAGAAACCCATGCAAACCAAACATATGACTTCTGCTGTATGCCTCATATATCTAGGGTGTTTCAGTATAGTTGTTCTCGCTATTACAAGCTTCGGCAATACGTTTTAAACATATGCTTCCAATTTGAAATTTTATTAAAATTAAATGTAAAATTCTTTCATATAAATATTTTTCTTGAGGGTGGTATTTTTATGAAAATAAGGGTGTCTGGTCTAAATTTTATAGAGTCCTTTGAGATGAAGAAATTCAATTTGAAAAAGTTATGCTACAGTAACTAGTCAAAGGGGGAAAAACCTGGTGCAATTTTCAACATGAAGATACTTACAATCAAAGTAATGTAAAAAAAAACTATAAAAAATAGGCTAAAACAAAAAAAATTGGAATTCGATTATCCCTCGACTTTGACTTGTGCTGCAGGGGATGACTGCAAATTGAAACCACACTTTGCATAAAACGTGTCGGTGCAATTTTATTTGTAGCTGACTCGGGATTTGTAGGGAAAATATCCCCAATGTTTTAATAATCAATAACTCACCGATTATTTCCAGATAATTGCATCAGGTTTTCTTCCTTTATACTAGTTACCGTACACCGCAACCCTTTCTAATAGAACATTTTTTGATCAAGGAGTGCTGTAAAAATTTATTACCCCTATTTCCATGAAAATACCGCCCACTGGAAAAAAAATTCATGAAACATTTTCGCATTTAATTTTAGCAAACATTCAAATTGAAAGTATGTGTCAAAAACCAATTGCCAGAGCTCGAAAAGCGAGGGCAACTATGCTGAAACACAATGTATATTCGTTGTAATGCGTTGTATTATTTCATCGCTAAAAATTGCAAATAAAGAATTAAAATTACATAGCAAATAAAGTATTAGACTAATTAATATTATACGTAGGTGGTTCAAAAGTAAGGTAACAAGAGCTCTCACGGGTGCACAAATTTGGCATACGAATTAAATTCCAAGTCTAGATAGCCGAAATGTGTTGTTGCACGACAACGCCCGACCGCATACGGTCTCGGTTACACGTGATTGGGTACAGCGTTTCCGATGGAAAGTACTGGAACATGCATCCTACAGCCCTGACCTCGCACCAAGTGATTTTCATCTCTTCGGACCGTTGGCGAAACACCTGGCAGGTCGCCATTTCACAACCGATGCCGAAGTTCAGGAAGCCGTCGTTGAGTGGCTCCGCAACTTGGACCCTGATGTTTTCTATGCCGGTTTCGATAGATTGGTTTACCGATGGAACAAATGCTTCGACAACCATGGTGACTATGTGGAAAAATAATATGTACTAGTGCCTTGCTAACTTTGTGTATCTCTTTGATTTCGTGAATAAACCTTTTCTCTCACAGGACTTATTACCTTACTTTTTGAACCACCCTCGTATTAAAAAATGAATTGACCAATTGAATGATATTCGAATTTCAAACAGTTTGCTTAAATTAAAGAAACCTAAATTAAATATTGTAATGTTTGTTACAGCATTAAAAACTAAATTTCATTCAATTTTTCATGTAAAATTACACTTAAAAGAGTATTTGTAAGTTTATGCTTTGGTTTTTTTGTAGGGCATTTAAAATGATGTTGCCACTTTTTTCTATTCCCTACAATGAGAAAAATAATACATGAAACACATAACATTTTCCTTTATGAAATACAATTTGATACATTATCTAAATTTTATTCTTAGAGAAGCCACCTGTCTTCCAAGGTACTCCCAAAGGTGCTCTATAGGATTCAGGTCAGGGGATCGAGCTAGTCAGTTCATTCGTTTCATACATTCGTTTCATCATGAAGATACCTGTCGACAAGTCTAGTCCAATGAAATCGGGTGTTATCTTCCATTAGTATGAAATCATCACCAATTCCACCTTCATACGGTCTTATATAGGGATCCGCCATAGATAAGTCTCTCCATCGAACATATAGAGATCGGTGTGACCACCCAAAGAGATCCCAGCTCAAACCTTTATTCCACCCCTCTAAAAATGTATCCTTCAATAATGTTGGATTGTTTGTATCTGGTGCCTTGTTTTCTCCAGATCAGAACACGACTTGAATCACTCTTCAAAACCTGGACTCGTCTGTGATGAGTACAGACCTCCACTGTTGTGTGGGTCAAGTGACGTGCTCAATGTAATCGGGCAAATCTCTGTAATCGGTTAAAAGGAACACACACAACCGGTCTTCTTGCATACAACTCTCAATTATGAAGACGTTTTCGCACAATAGTAGGATATATTCGTGTGACTGTTGCCACAAAATGATGTGCAACGAGCTGGGGCATAGTAGTGTTTTCTGTTTTTCGGGCCGAAAGAGCTAAAAAGCCATAGTCAGCCGGGGTTAGAACGCATGACCGACCGGGAACAGGTCTTAAAACTGAATTTTTGGTTTTGAACTGATCCTAAAGTCTTTGGACCACAGTGCGAGAAACATTAAGTCGTCTGGCAGCATTAGCTTGTGATAAGCCCATTTCTATCTACCCGATAGCCCTTCATCTTTACGAATTAAGCAAACTATTTCTAAACCAACAATATATTTGTGCCAAAAATTTAAGGTCAATTAAAATTAATTAGAGAAACACAAAAATGCAAAAGTGTCACATCCAGAGTTACCTCTGGTTTTCAAATAATGTCTAATTTTTTTAATGGTAGGTATAATCTTTTCATTTTATTTTATTAACGTGACTTATTATCCTTTATATAAACTGTATTTGTTATCTTTATTTTCATTCTTTTAATGATGAGGATCAAATAATTGGTTGTAGGTTAACATGTGGATGCCAGTTTATGTTAATACTTCAAAACATATTTTGAAATATCTATTTCCCCGGATCTGTTATAAATAAAGCTTAGATAATAAATGATATGGATTTAACATGAAATTAAAGTGGGGTTGGAGGGTTCATTAAGAATTTGCAACCCGATTCTGAAGATGTCAGACTATTAATTATACTTTGTTAAATTATACATAGCGTAGTATAAATATCACCCGGTACTAGATGCGTACTTCCAAATATAATATGTATTTCAAAAATTTCAAAATGACAACAGTTTTTTTCCCTTTAGACATTTTATTTGCACAGTTTATACATTTCTCTATATTTTACAGAATAAAATTCCATTCAAATTATTAATCATTTCAAAATGAATTATTAAAATTAAAATGTCACTACGTCATTCAACTTTAAATTACCATCATTCATTAAAGATATCTAAATCAAAGTTAATCACTGAATAAGCGTCTGCGAGCTTCAGCAGAGCGTATTCATAAATGTCTTGAAAAGAGCATTCTTTGGACCAGAATTTCTTGTTCAGAAGTTATACAATGATAGGAAAGTTCCTCCGGAGGCCTTTGAAAAATAAAAATAGAATTATTCATTAGAAAGTCTTATAAGGGAAAACATACTTCTGAATAAAAAAATATAATAAAAATACTAACAACTGACAAAAACAAAAAGAAAAAAATTGTTACTCTCCAAAAATATATTTATGTACAGAAAAAATCTAAATATAAAATTGAAAAACATTTCAAGATTTTGATACATTTCATCCTTTATTTTAGTATACAGGGTGTTTTGACATAGTTGACCGCGTTTTCCGTGCTTCGGCAATTGGTTTTAGACAAATACTACCAATTTGAAAGTTTGTTTAAATTAAATGCGAAATTATTTCATATATTTCTTTTTCCGGTGGGTGGTATTTTCTAAAATAAAGGGATCTAACTTTGTGTAGGATTCTCTAAGAAAAAATGTTTAATTAAAGAAAGTTGCGCTATACAGAAACTTGTCTAAAGAAAATATTATAAAGAACGTAACGTCAATAGAAGTAACTTAAAAACTTCCACTATAGGGAAAATTGGATTCGGATTTTCCATCGATTCGATGATTTGGCGATTTTCCTTTGATTGCTGGTTCGTGCTGCAGGGCCATGCTTAAAATTAAAATCAGACTTTGCATAAAACTTATCTGCACAATGTTATTTAAAGCTGCCCCTGTATTTGCAGGGAGGAAATTTCCGTTTTTTTTTTTTAATGAGCAATAACTCGTCAAATAATGCAGATCATTGCATCAAGTTTTATTTCGTTAGACTATTTTCTGGATAGCACAGCGTTTTCTAATTTCTTTTTTGTGCTTAAGGAACGCCATAAACTTTAGATATCTTATTTTCCTGAAAATACCCCCTCCCCCACCAAAAAAATATTATACGAAGGAATTTATGATTTAATTTTAACAAATTTTCAAAGATGTAATATATGTGTCTAAACCCAATTACTGAAGTACGAAAATCCATGTACTGAAGAGCCTGTAAGTCATCATGTTGGTATAACTATTAGCTGAGTATAAAAATATCTTAATGGGCACTGCAGTAAAGGTTGCATATTTAAGCTTATTAATGCTTATATCTTGAATTTAAGCTTATATCTTGATTTGTTACATCAATCGTTTAAAACATCTGATTTTGTTTGTTTTTTTAAGTTCGCAACTAAAATTTTCCTTGTATTTCCAAACTCATATTAAAATTGTTTTATTCAAAAATGCGTTACATCCTTCTATTTATCTTACAATATACTTTAGTCCACAAAGGAAAACCTTTGTCAAAGTTAAAATTTCAACAACCAAATTTTAGTGAATCTGCAGATTTTGATCATTCCATACATTTTGATCATACATCAGCCGGTTTTTAAATATCTGTTCATTCCTATATGTCCGTCTTTGTATAAGAAGTCCATCAAATTAAGCGGTTTACTTAAAATTTGGATTGCTGTCTTCAATTGATAAGCATGAGTGCTTATTGATATTTAGCGTAATCTTACGAGGGAAAGACTATTTTTAACACTTTACAACAAAGTTGAAAAGTGTTTATGACTTTGTTCATTCTGTCTGTCTGTCTGTCTGTCTGTCTGTCTGTCCGTTAGCACGATGACTGCCGTAAAACTGAATCAAAATGAAATTTTAGTATGTTGTTCAGACGGTCTGTAGGACCTATGGGAATATAAATGAATAATATCACCCAATTAGTTTTGGATTGAACCCGGGTTGAAAAAATGAAATACATTGAGCCCTATGGGACCTAATTTTTCAAACATTTTTTAAGCGGATTTAAAATTCACAAATTGCTTCGAAAATTTTAGGTAATAGTCAAATTGTTCCATAAAATATATAAAAAAAAATTCAGCGAAATATATTCAGTAGTTTTTTAAATAAAAATTAAAATAATAATTACACATCTTATATGAAACGATCACGTGACCATGATATGAAACGATCACATGACCCACTTCAAGATGATATATGGCATCCATCTTGTTTCAAAATCGTGATTTTTTTAAAGTCATTTTTAATTCATATTGAGTGTTGTATCCGTCCTAAAACTACTTTATTTTTGCTTAAATTCTGTGCATCTACATACTAAAACAACACAATGACAATATATTTGAGTTTAAATTCTCATTCTAATTTGATTATTTCTACAACTAAGCCTATTTTTCACCTATGTAAAATGTAAACAGCAAAATATGTAGAATGAGTTGTATTAGAATTACTGTATTTCTTTAACACAAAATAATTCAGTCCATGGAGTCTGCATGGCTGATATGAATGAAATATTAATTGATTTTATAAACAGAAGGACGATTTGTTTCGATGAAGTTTTAAGCATACAGTTTATGAATTGTAGCTCCATGGTCTTAATTTTTAAATAAAATAAATTATTATAGTATTGTGATGAATGAAATGAATGTAATCCTGCTTTTATAGACAGATCCAGGCGTGTTATTTTTTCTATGACGTCATTTGAATTTATTTCAGTTGTTTTCGATGAAGTTTTCAAATATAATAAATTATCGTAGTATTATGATAGTTTTAAAAATATTACCGTGGAATGTATTGCATTTTAGAGATATTTAAACCAGGCAATTTATATTTCAATGCCGTCATTTGAATGAAGTTCATTTTTTTCAATGAAGGTTTAAGTTTTCAAATATAATAAATCAATGTAGTATTGTGATAAGTTTTAAAATATTACCGAGGAATGTATTGCATTTTCGACTTTTTTAAATAAAATTGCATTGAAGTTGGAAAGTGTTTCATAATCAATGCTTTAAGCATGATTGATCTTTCTTGTTTCAACATTTCCCCAAATCGAAAATATCGTAAGAAATTACTGACCAATAATATTAAGTAAATAGTGATTTAATAAGTAAATTGAAATTTACAGAACCCGCTACGCTCCACAGTTAGGATCACGCTTCCACTGTAGAAAACAGCATCCATCAGGGCCCGATTATGACAATCGGGGACCCTGTGGATAAAGAAATCATTGGGAGCCCCCGCATGAAAACTTTTATGAATTTATAAACTTCTATAGACCTCCAATGAAATAAATTATTACCCGCTAATTAATGTATTTCAACATTCATTAACATGTAAGCAGTTATTCATTCTGTGAATAGATTTTGTAAAAATGTATAGACCACGTACAGCCCACGTACAGCCAGTAAGAAAACAAATTGTAGCATGTATGTAACTATAAAAATAATAATTAAACTGAATTGAGTAGCAAAATACGCCAAATATACATACTACTTACCTGTTACTCTTTAGGTACCTAGAATAACTCTATAATAATAAAACCTCTTAAAACAATTGTTTTCACATTCTTACTCTTTTATAAAATATATCATCAATATTTTGTAATAATTGCCAAATAAAAAACCCAGTTGTTACTGATTAATGGGCACTTTAAGTGCAATGCCCGATAAATTGTAAGTGCAATGGAGCATGACAACAGAATAGCAATTGGCTGTATGCTATCACTTAGTTGCTATGATTGACTCTACATTTATAAAAAAAAAATATCAAATTTCACACACACATTTTTGTTTAAAGCGATCAAATTTGTCGTATAATTATAAAATAAAAATTAATTTAATTTTGGGGGTTTTGGGAGCCCCCAAATTTGTCGGGCTCCGTGAAAATGCCGATCAAGTCTATGCTATAATATGGACCTGCACGTACCAGTTTCGCACTTTTATGTTCTTGTCAGTAAAAAATAGCCAATAACTGCAATGACAGCAAGAAAACTTGCTCAATTTTGTAAATATCTATGGAGACTAATACATTTAATCCTAATACACAACCGGCATCAAATTTCTTATCAATGTTATTTCCTTTCAAATTTCTTGGTAGAAATGAATTTTTCGCAATGAATTCAAAAATTTATGGCGCATTGCAGGTATTGTCTATTCCATACTGTGATTTCAGATATTTCATGCGTGAATTGAAGGTATTGCATGCTAGAGTCACAGGTACTCCATGATGGGTGGGATAGCCCTGCGGTTAAGGTACGGGGGGTTGCACTCGGAGAACCCAAGTTCGATTCTAGGCTATCCCCGTGTTTACGTGGAGTACGGGCACGTTAAATTTGTGGGTCTGAAAGTCTTTCTGAGAGATTTGTGGCAGGGGAAGGAGGATACGGTCTCTGAGGATGTCGCCCCCACTGCATTCGGGTCTAAATTGGGTGGAACTGCCTTGGCCGTCCAAACAGATACTTTACAATTTCAGGAAAGTTGGATGGTCTGAGTTGAAAGAGAGATAGGTATTCCCTGCTACTATTGCAGGTATTCTTTGTTGTCATTGGAAGTTGACATTTCCAGGTATTGACTAATCCATGCTGATGATATGAGTGTTGTTATCTGCAATACAAGCGCGCTGTAATTTGATATTATAAAACGGATAAAACTATTATATGATGCTAATAAGGATTATTCTTAAGATGTTATACTATCTTAAGCTTAACGGGAAAAATAAATATTCCTCTGCTATAATATTAAATATTTTATATTTTATATGTACGATTCATCAGAAATTGATTAACATATTTGATTGAGTTATGAGCGTTTTTCTCATACAGTGCGTTAGTAAGCGAGTACTATATGACTCGAAAGATTTGAGTAATTATAACTAAATTTGCAAGAACTATTTTGATTAGCTATTATAAGAAACCTGATTAGCTGTGAGATTGAATCATAGAAGTATATTTGCTGTTGTTTTTACATAAAATCAAACAATCGTTAATTTGCAGAGAAAATATGTGTTTTTCAGATCAGGTATTTTGATCTGAAAATACAAAAATATGTTGTAAATGTCTTAATTATATAAATCGTTTTGGTGTTTTGAAACTTGATTTAAAGGATGCCAAATTTATTTGACTTGACAAAACAAATAAATTATGTTACTGTGAAGAGAGTTAGTTTTCAAGCTTCTTAATTGAGGCTCACTATTGTTGTGTAAAGCATAGGCAGGGGCCCATAACGTTCCCCTATTGGTGGAAAAATTAAATTAGATTTCCCATGGGGTTCCCATTAGAAAGTGGAATTTAGCAATGCGAATATCCCGCATTCGGCCAGCTCCTTCTTTCCTAGATTCTGGCTGAGCTATGGTGCAAAGGTATTTGCGGCTCACTTTAACAAAAAATATCTCCAGTGCAACTGCTTCATTTTTCTGTGGAATTATGAAAGATTCATTTCAAATTGAAAATTATTCGCACATTCCTGTTTTTCAAATGTGTAACACTCTAGGAACATTAACTTTCACTGATTTTAAAGTATTATATTTCTACACTACCTAATTTCAATGTCCTCGCAGCTCATACTTGGCCACTGACCTCACTTTGAAAAACACCGACCGAAAAACCCTGTATGAAACATCTTCAAGGGTATGAAGATCGTATCATACAGGGTTCTTCAGCATAGTCTACCTCGCCTCTCGTACTTTGGTAATTGGTTTTAGACACATACTTCCAATTTGAATGTTTGTTAAAATTAATTGTAAAATTATTTCATATATTTGTTTTGGTGGTAGTGGTGGTGGTGGGGGAGGGGACTATTTTCAGAAAAATAGAGGGTCATAGAGGGCCTTGAGCAAAAATAGTTCAATTTTAAAAAGTTCCGCTGCACAGTTTAAATAAAAGAATCCGGTATAAAATCCACAATATTCCACAAGTTATTGCTTATTAAAAAGTTGGGAATTCTTCCCCTTCAAATACGGGGTCAGCTGCAAATAATACTGAGCAAATGCGTTTTACGCGAAGTTCGGTTTCAATTTGGAATCCGCCTCTACAGAACGAGTCAACAATTGAAGAAAAATCTGTTTCTAATGTTCCCTATGTTGGTAGTTTTTTACGTTATTCCTATTGTAAATATCTTCATGAATATTGCAGATAACTGCACAAGTTCCTTTTCTTTAGAGTAGTTTTGTATAGCGTAACTGAACTTCTTTTCTTTAGGGTACCTTATAAAAAGTTAGACCCAACCCCCCCTATATTTTAGAAATTATATGCCACCGAAAAACAAATTATATGAAAGAATTTCACATTTAATTTAAAAACTTTGGAATTGGAAGTATGTGTCTAAAACCAATTGCCGAAACACGAAAAGCGAGGTCAACTGCGATGAAACACCCTGTATATGTTCAAGTTACAACCATACAAGCTCGTAAATGAGAATGTTCTATTATAATTCACAATTAATTTTATTTTAAATATAATTTTAGTACTTTGTTTTGAAATTTGTAGTTATTAATAAACTAAATTTGCTTGTAAAATACTATACAAACAAGCTCAAAATGGATATCATGGATATCCTAAGCATCAACTTAGCATAATGCTGTTATTGCCCTTTGAAAATACGAGCCTAAGAAATTAGTTTCCAGATAAAAAAAGTTTACGGAGAACAGCGCTTTAGTTTCATCGGTCCATAAATTTTCTTTTTAGGGTTTGGGCAATCTAAGTTTTGTTAAAATGTCCTTGAAATGTCGACCTCAGGCGAATCTTGTTTCCTGGATTCAGCCTCACCTTGACTTTCATTTTTTGGCCTTCAACGTTTTGACCTCGGTGAAATACTTCCGGTTTCATTTTTTTACAAGTATCTAAAATGCCTTTTTTTTTACTTTTTTTTATACTGTGGCATAAGAGTTGGGTAATATGTAGGTCAAGTGATTGTGAACGATGTTTTTCTTGCCGAGGTAAAGTTTTTAAAAGTGTGATTCAACGAGTTGCATGTTTTTGTATTTTAATAAGCATATTTTTTTTATTTTTCTAATAGAGATTTCGGAATGAGGTTCACTCAGATTTGAATACACGCACAAAAACACGCTGTAAAGATAAAACTCAAGGTTAAGGTTTCTGCATAATCTTGTTTTCATGTTCAAAATTCCTTTTCGTATTATTTATTATAATAAACGTAAGTCTCTATAAGGTCTAAATGAAGGTTTTATGTCAATAATTGAGATTTTAGACATATTTTATAACTGCTATAAAATATAGAATAATTAACAATCCATTTAGTATTGAAAAAGCTGATCGTCCGTCACAGGGGTTGTTCAATTAAATCTTTTGAAATATAAAACATAGAGTAAAGTGCATTATTTTTATGAACACATACGAAGTTATTTTAATTTTTTATCTAGGTTTATATGTATTGCAACCAATCAAATTAAAATTTTAAAATTAGAAACAGCATTATTATTAGACACATTTGGTTGTCTTAACGGCTGTTTAACATGATCCGTGCATCCGAACATTTTAAGTATATATAATGACGAAAACAATTGTTTAAATTTCCATTTGTGTTAATTGTTAAGATGTTAAAAGAAATTAAGAAAAAAAAAAGATATAAATATAATTTAAAAGAAAAAACATTTCCAACGCAGACTATTAAAATACTTCCAATGGAAAGTTTCTATGAATTTAGGAAGAGTAAAAGCATATTGTTCATAAAAATATGTATTTTGTTAAAAATGCATGCTACCACGTATGCTTTATGCATGCTTTGGATTCGTATCTTATAATAAAGTCTTGACCTTCTCCTATTCTACGCGAAGTGCACCAATAAGGTTAGATGCTTAAGTGATAATCCTTTACCACCCGGAGATCATGGTTTCGTGGTTATTGTCGCTTCTCAGCACGGTGAGGAGTATGAAATGATCAGTAATCACAAAATTCCTTACAGAATGTATTTTAGAATTTTTCTTGTAGAAATAGTCACTTCAGAATGATACATATATCTGCTGCTGATAGAGGTCGGAGACGGGTAGAAGGGTTTGAACTCTAAAAGTTTAATTGCTTGAATTTTAGAGATATAATTTTCATTTTTTACGGGTCATTATTTTATGATTATAAGTACTGAGTCCGAAACTGCGAAAATCAGATGAAAAATCGTTGAGATAACATTTAATTCTTAATTTTTATTTCTCACGGAAAAGGAACTTTACTTTTGCAATTTCAAGTACTTTCAATTATTACTGTCATCGTAGTGTTTATTTTTTTATTAGCATAATATTCAGCATTCCCATTTACATGCGCCCTATGCGCTTATCAATGCGTATCAAAGGATCTTAGTTAAGGGGTATTACGACCGCACTGCACAATTGTCAAGGTTGCTCGTAGAAAAAATGGGGCATGGAAATGATTTTTATTCAAAGCAGGCGAGTTAGAAATTTAGTGATGTTATCTGTATCTGCATTATTTACGTAGCAGGCGTTATTTAGGATTTTGGAAACGCCAAGTGATTTGCTTTTAATACATATATATAAATGTCAGCATTTAAGTTGTACTAGTCTTTTATCGAGCGTACACTGCATAGCAGAGTCGTAGCTAAAAATGTGGTAAGAGTTCTCAACCCTTACTGACTAACAAGTCCATTATTGTACATTGGCTAGGCAATAAAAATCAGCATTGAATCTTCCATTCTACCCCTCTTCCTCCTTTATTCTTCTGATATCCTGGTTAGGCTTGTTTCTACGACATACACACTAAAGGTGGGCCGGAAAATCGAACTTCGAAGAAACTCTTATTGGTAGCGCGGAAAAGTTGTGAATCAGCATTTTTAGCTAATACTGTTTGTTCTGAAAAAGAGATAGAAGTTTTGGGAAATCTTGAAATAAACATCCAGAGTAAGTCAAATTTTCAAAATATATTTTTTTTTCGCGCGATCAAATTGCAGTTTTATGGAAATGTTATATAATTTTATAACCAATATTTAATGAAAATTTATGTTAATTTATAAATATTTACTATTTTGCATAAGAAAACGAAAAATAATTGAAAGCCAGTTTCTTGAACTTCATTTTGTTCCAATATTTATTTATCCAAAATTATCAGTTTAAACTGATACTATTATATTTTTAACTGAATTTTCCTATTTTTTTTGCAATAAATATACTATAATATTGATCCCTTTTCATACATTGAAATAACTCAAATCTCACCAGATAAAGGTACCTGCACGCCGAGTTCCACATAATCAATACTCACCCAACTTTCTAACAATTGACTTACACTTTCTTATATTTCTTGTTAAAAGGTCTTAATTTAAGATTTGCAAATCATCCATACAATTATTCATCATTTAAAAACATTATGGAATTTAACCTACCGCTTTGAAAAAATCCCCCTGTTGTTTGTAATCTCTTTTATGTTCAAAGATCGGCATCAAGCTGCATGAATAGTTTGTTACTGAAACAAAACCATCACTTTTATTTTATCCGCATGCACTATATAAAATGTTTCTGCAACAAGTTTAACTACGTTTTTTTTTTTTTTTGTTTTTTTTTTAAGGATAATTTTTAATTTGAAACGTAGTAGGAATATAAACTTTATATATTCCATTAATATTTTCAAAGCAAAAAGAAAAGGTTTCAGAGTAAAAACATAGAAAAGTATATAACACTTCTTATAAAACAGCAAAAAATACACAATAAAAGTGTCAACCATTTTCAAAGACAAAAACAGCTATCTTCTTCAAGACAATCAAAAAGTCAGACCTACACTCATCAGAGAAATAATCACTGTCGAATCACTTGTCAGATTCGGATATTTCTCCAGTGAGGGTAGTCGCGCTTCTTGATAGTGCTGAAGAAGATGCTGATTTTTGCCTTTGAAACTAATTGACGCATTTATTTTGTATTTTATGCTGTTTTATGCGAAGTGCTATATACTTTTCTAACCTTTAGCGGGAGTTTAAGCTTTACGAATTGGAAACATAGATCCTTAATACCTTGTTTACAGCTGTTAGCCAGCGACCAATTTTTAGCGTCAATCACGTCTTTCAAGTTCAGGATAGGTACGTACCTGCATCGATGTGGCATCTCAAAGTGAAACCAATATCTCGCTTTTCTAACGTCTAAACTAATCAGCCGCTATTGAATCAATCATTTTGGAAGCATCATGATTCACATATTTATCGATTTTCAGATTTTTTCCGAGTAATTTAAGAATATAACTAACCACTTATCCTTTGTATGTAGATGCATATGAAAACACCATTCAGTTTATAAAATCATGAGTCCGGCACTCGTGATATTTCTCGATTGAACACACCCTACCTTGGCGCTACAGTCGATCCTTATAACTTACTGAAGTCTGAATACGAGCGCAGATAGAGTTAACACCCCCTAGTATATGGAGATGGCTCAAAAAGGAGTAAATATCATGCAATATCTATTGATTATAATTGTCCATTTTAAACCGAATTTGTGTCCTATGTATTTTAAGAATACATGTATTATATACACATTGTCTGTAATCCATGAGTAAGTTGGTGCCGAGAGAATAGACAAAATCTTTGACGTTTACCTAATTTTTGGAAGTATGGGTCACACCAAAACCGGGCTCTGTGATCTGCTTTAACTTTATTGTAGGATTGACCAAGCACACATTTCTTTGGGCAGAAACGTATACCAAATCTTCTTTCCAAATCACTATCAATCCAATACCAAATCACTCCTTGCAAGATTTTTCCGCAGAAACTTGGTAAATGGAAGACCAAGAAACCCTAAGAAAATGGGAAATATCAAGCCGTTGCTCTAATACCATCCCACATGAGTACTTATAGCTAATTTTACAGCGCTTTAGAATGGTCTACTTCCAGAAAGGAAATCAATGACTTAAAAAAGCTTTTTTACACAATAATATGTTTATTCACTTTTTTATTTTGTATGTTTTATTCCAATAAATAATGTCATTATTGTAACAGTATTATTGTTATTTCCAAAATTTCTACTTTCAAGCATTCATTTTAAATACACCATTAGTATAAAACTAACATGTTAATATACAATAAAAATTTAAAATTTTTTTGCATTTAGACTAATTTAAGATGCATTTAGGTAGTTAGTCAATAATGCTAAATAGAAACTGTTTTTCTTGGCTATGTACGGTTTTCTTGTTTCCTGAACAATTTGCGTTATGGAACGGATGATATTTATAAAATTACCGATTCAATTGAGTGTTTGGAAATAAAATACAAAAAGAGTGTGGATTTGAATATGATTTTGAGCCCATTTTTCTATCGGCTCTGTTTTGGAAACTGTGGTAAAGTAGCATTAAAAATGGTTACGCTGGTATTTATATAGGATTTATTTAATATATATATATATATATATATATATATATATATATATATATATATATATATATATATATATATGATAATGATAGGAATCTCCGTTTTGTCAGTAGACACCTAGATTGTCAAGCAATAAAAATGATATCAGCTATGTCTAAATTTGAAACAGATTTGTAGATATATGTTTAACATCCTGGGGCTCATTTAGAAACAGAATAATATTCTTCCATAAGACAAAATTATTTAGAAAATCTTATGAATATTTAATATAAATTTTATGAATATTTAATGAATTTATTTTATTTTATGAATATTTAAGATAAATTGAATTCTAAATTTGTACAGGCAGTATAAAAGTATAACACCATTAAATTGATAGTTAGATATAAATGTTCGGTGGAACAAAATTCAGTGCAAATTTTAAAGATTGTTTCAATTCTAATACAAATATATAGAAATTTTAAGGATTAAAAAATTTTTACGTATTAAAATGAAATTTCAGCAAGTATTATTTATAAAAATACATGACATTTATATAAATTCGCAATATGATGGGGTAAAAATGTTATTTGGAAAATGGTAAGTAATTTTGGTATATTTTCTAGTTTGTCCGTTTGAGCTCTTTGCCAGAACAGACTCAATGAATTGAAAACATTAAAATGTTGTACACTTCTTAATTAATTTTACACACACGTTGTTCAACCACTTTTACGCACTGTACGTAAGAGTTTTTTCTAAATTCTATTTTTTCGGTCTGCCCTAAAGCGTATCCAAAGGTGAATATTACCTAAGTTTGTAACTTTCTAATACTACCTTGAAGAAAGAAGGCATAGGAAAAATAGGTGGCTATAATTGTTTTTAGAGCATTTTGAGCCCTCTTCATCAGGTAAAAACAGTTAGCAGACTCTAATAAACAATTGTAATTGTTTCTTAGCGTCTCGTACACTGTTTCTGGAGCACCATGTTTTAGACCTGACGAAGAGGGCCATCCAAACTTTTGTAATCACCAATTTATCCTATGCCTGATTTCTTCAAGGAAGTATTAGAACGTTTTCTTCTCACAAGCAGCAGTTTTATTTATGGTGATTACATAAGTTATTGAAAAATTTTCAGGAAGTCTACATTATTTATTCACGTAAAAAATAGTAAATTCGAAAATTTTGATAAAACATATTCTGCATTTATTCTGCAAAAAAGTGAAAATGACACGTATGCATTTTTTTTTTTTTTATTTTAATAACTTTTTTTATTTTGAGGTTTTCTTTTGGAAGTGAATTATTTTGGTTTCTCGTCAAAATGGGGGAAGGTAAATCTTTAGTGCCGGTGTTAAGTTTCATCAGGCAGGAATGCTCTTTTATGACCTGGCACATTTACTACATTAAACTTGCACATATTACATTATTCATATATTAAATTTATACTAAAATATATTCATTTGTAATTTTAAAAAATGAGAGGTTATTTTTATAAAAATCAAACAAATCCCAAACTATGATGTTACATGCTTAAGGTGCAAATTACACATCCGTCACTACTAAAAAATGTAATATCTCAAGAGAATTACAAGGAATTTACTTTTACTTGCAAACTTTATAGATTTAAATCCATATATGATCATTTTCATTGTTGTGATAAATTTTGATATTTTATGAAAAGCCTTTCAAATCAAATATATCAAGTTACTTTATAGTCATTGTTATATGCAGGCTTATTGAACCAGAATCAAATTTACGACAATGGATTTTATTATCTTAATGACTTTAATTTTGTTCAAAGTGGTCATCATTAACAATAACAAAGAATTCATTTTTGCTTACAAATCTTATATATTTAAATCTATACGTGATCATTTCTATTGTTATGATAAATTGTAATATTTTATGGAAAGTCTTTTAAATCAAATATAACCAAGTTACTTTGTAGTCATTGTTATATTTAGGCTGTATTAAATCAGAATCGAATTTACGGCAATGGATTCCATTATCTTAAAGTAATTTGCTCAATGTGGTCATCATTATCAGTAACAAAGAATTTCAAACGGGTACTGAACAAAAGAGCTAACATTTATGTGTAAACGGAAATAAAAGCAACGGTCAAGTATTTTGGGTGCATTGTGAATAGTATAAAATACTATACTACGAATACTATGCGGTAGAAATATGTGATCCTTTTGAGTTAAAGGGTATTTATAGTATAGAGCCATAACGGAATTTCTTAAAGGCCTGAGTGCTGAAACTGTTATTATGAAGTTAAGATAGAATTCCCTTTGATTGAATCCATAAAGTCAAGATTGAATTCCCTTTAACTGAATCCATAAAGTCAAGATTGAATTCTCTTTGATTGAATCCATAAAGTTAAGATCGAATTCCCCTTTTCGCCGATTGTTATTTTGAGTGACATAAGTTCTACGTGTAAACATTAAACGTTTCATTGTATCTAAAAGGCCATGATGTGCTATAACTTTCAGCTCGCATCAGACACCAGCAAACATTTTAAATCCAAATCTGTCCCTTCAATATCACTCATGGAGTCGTTTCCTTGATTACATATCAAGACGTTTTCGCCAAATAATGATTTTTCCCTAACATCAATTTATGACTTGGTATTATAAATTTGTAAATGAGAAAATTTCATGCTCAAATAAGTAACTATAGAAAAAATGAAATAACAAACCATATGAAGGAAATAAAACTCCTGCATGCGTCGGTGTGCATTATTACATGCTATGTAAAAATTTTTAACTTCTGCAATTTCAGTGTGATAATGGTATAATTGAATAAAACATGATTGCGAAATGTTAAGCTAGATTCATCCATTAATAAACTTGTGACTTTAACAATATACACTGCTGTCCACATTTAACTTTACATGCACAAAAACAATGATTTCTCAACTGTTCTCAATATAATTGAATGTATTTTTTTGGAGAGGGGGGGGGGGGTGATTTACATAGCATCATAACACATAAATTCAAACTGAAAATCAAATATGAGTGCTTACGATACAAAACTAATTATGAAACAATTTATCACTTCCTTCAATATCTGTCCAGCCTCTGAACTGCCTGCTGCTCGCCACCATTCAAAGATTCTTTCCAAATAATACTTCGGAGCCATAAAAATGTTTTGAGTTGATAACACCAAAATCAAATCCTGAATTGAATTTCGCAAAAGAGCATACTTCATGATCAGAACTTGCGCCACTTATTTTTATGTATGCAACGATAATGTTGGACACCAGTATATATAAAGTGTATTTGCTAACATTACATAAATATTAGTCGGCAATGAAATCAAATGTGTAATATGTCCTTAATGTACATAGGACACGCATCATTGGAGGCGATGACAGATACCATAAAAAATTTTGAAAATTTTTGTCTTTAAACATCTATCTCTCAGGATATGGTTTAAATAGAGCTTAGGTAATGACTGATACGGATTCATAAGTAATTCTGGAGAAGACAAGGAGTTATTAAGAATTTACACTTCCGGGTTTTTTTTTTAATTTCCGGTTCAAATTTTTTCATTTTATTTGAATCATTTATTTCTGCAGGTTGACTATAGATAAATTTTAGGTGATAACTGCTGTACAATCTGCATCAAATTCTAAAAGAGGTTGGGTGGTTCACTAAGAATTTCCACTTACGGCTCAAAAATCCCTTTAAACAACTATTTCTCAAGATTGGTCATAAGCTCAGATAATAGCTGATATGGATTTAGCATTAAATTATGGAAGTGGGCCAGGGACTCACTAAGGATTTCCACTTCTGGCGATGGCACTTCCGGTTTTTTTCGAAATTCCTATGACTGTACGGAATAACTATGCAAAAGGAATAAAACTGTTTAATAGTTACAAAAAAAGTGTACCTACCATTTGACGTTATACGACGACTCCTTCATAAATTTATCGTTTACAATCATGCTTATTTGATACATCTCTAGCTATTCTAATTTCAAAAATTAAAATATTTCATATTAAATGCATACCAAATGGATTCTGGTATGAGAAAGTCGAGTGGAACCAGTTACTTTTTCTACCAAATGTTTTATCAAGATCAAAAATATGTAACTAAATTCTATGTCTCATTGACCTCTAATTGGGCTGAGTTTAGAATTACTACATGAAAACAGCTTAGGTTGTAAATATAATTCTCTTTTAAATTTGGAGGTCATTCCAATACACTGCATAGCACTGGTTTTTGAAGATAAGATTATTTTACGGAAAAACTTTAAATTATAGTTTTAGGTAAAACTTTCTTTATTAACAATCAACTAATTATAGAAAGCAGATACATATTAGATAGTTCAAAATTTTATAAAGACATTTAATGCTAACTTGTGCATTTTGGAGAGGAATCTCATAAAATTATCTTTTATACATATTAATAAGCTAATGTTAATGGTCTAGTAAAGTTTCAATTTTCAGTGCCCGATGTAATATTCTGAGTAAAAATAATTGATTATTTTTACATATATTGATTATTTTCAATATTCATTCCGAAAATATATTAATTATTTTCCCTCCAAAGTATAAAAATCGCACCACTAACACTTTATACTTCTTTTAATGATTTTATCAATTCTAAGAAAAAACATTGAAAATTTAAAATTTATAAGGAAAATAAAAGAAAAAATAATCATCTCTAAAATTTTTGCTTCTAGAGATAAAATAGCAAGTCCACGCATTTTGCTTCAGCGATCAAATGAAATATTTTCTTTTATATAATATTTTTGGATTCTAATATTTGGAATGCTCCCAAAGATAGCTTTTTAGTTCTCAGTAGTATCTATTGAAAATAATAAAAATATATTAATTTATCATAAAGCAAAGAATTTGTTAAAATCCTTTATTTAGCTGAATTTTTTCTATAAATGATAGCATAAAAGTATCTAATTTTGAAATGCTAAGAATTAGCCATATAAAGTTTACCTTTATTTGTAATTAAGTTTGAAGATTAAAAATATATAAATAAACAATATTAATGGCTTTTAAATGTAGGCAAATATTTTGAAACTTACAAAATTTATCATTAAAGAACTTACATCCTAAAAAAATACTCTCTTGATGAAAAGACTGGCATAGCTTGTAAGGTCGACTTAGTTTGAAAGAATGTTTAATATTAATAGGAGAGAGCATTATTGCAGTCTGTTCCTCAGTGAGTGTTATTATAAGGAGAGCAAATTGGAGTTATTTATATACAAGCACTCGGAGCCACTATAAACAGACTGACAAGGTGTTATAGGATTTAACAAACAAGGGAAAGCTTTTCAAGACATTTGCTTGAGAAATATGCCGAGGGATACCAAAAAGAGCTTATTAATGTCAATTTAAAAATGACTTCCCTAGAATGATAGCGAGTTTATCAAATCAAATTAAAACTATAACTAATATTTTTTTTCATGTTTATAAATAAACAGTATGAAATAATAGTGTTCAATGCATCAATTCAATTAACAGATTAACGTGCATTATTTATCAAAGAAAAACATCAAGTATTTCAATTAAAGCATTTGTAATGCAATGCTTTTAAAATCTTTATCAATTATTTTCTTACTTTAAATGTAGCAAGAAACGTTTCAGTGGAGCAAGTACTGCTATATGATGGGCCTTGAGCAAGCACCTGGTGAAATGGCTTTTGAAAAAGGAGTTAATGTTTAGCAGATTAGAGTTTTGTTAATATCATCTTCTGTTTCGAAGCTATTGCAACTGTAGCTTATTGAATATGGACAAATTGTATATAGATGTCTTGTTATGCCATGTACTCAGTTCCGTATAGTCCCCCAAGAAAACAAGATCCTTAAAAGCGTATAATTATTGTGGTTTTTGTCTAACACAAAATCCACATCTATACTTCCAGTCTATACTTCAGCTGTTTCTTTTTTTTATTTTTGAAACTGCAAGCACAATTAGAATTATGTGTTATTTCTTTGAGCTTAATTTTTACAAAACTTTATTTAAACTTTACAGTTTAGATATATTTATTTATAAAAGTTATATTAATTTAAGACATACACGTCCATATGAACAAGGTGTGGAAAACTAGTTTATAGTTTAAATACATTTATTTATAACAGTTTAAGATTTTAATTGTAATAAACAGTTTAAATATATTTATTTATAAAAGTATATTTATTTAGGACATACACACCTATATAAACAAGGTATGAAAAATTAGTGAAGTCTGAATAGTGGAACCCGGAATCTTTGTTATCGTGAAACTCTTATTTTAACAAATTAGTTGTTTCTTTTCACCTTAGAGTTAAGAAACTTATATCTTCCACTTTCAATACAGAAAATAAGAATATTATCCCAGTAGCTCAATGGATAGAGCATCGTTTGGTCATTGAAGATCTTTAGTTTTAGTCCTGGTTGGAACTTAAGTTCTTTATATTTGCGCATTAAGTTTCAGAGAAGAATCTACAATGCCGCGTGAACAATTTAACCTTGCAAGTTACATGCGGTGACATTCAGGTCAAAAAATGACAAAGTTCCAATTTATCCAAGGACCTTGTGTTGCGATTTACGGCATTCATTCTCAATTCATGAGTATTGCAATGTACAGAATGCTAGCCTGTATAAAAAATATAGAGAATGAGGAGGTCGGAAGTTTTACTTAGATTTGAAATCTAAAAAAGTACTAGAATCTTGAATCACTTCAAACGTAGAAAATATTGACATTGTTCCAATAGCTTAATGGATAAAGCGCCATCTGGCCAGCAAAGATGCATCATTCAAATTCCGTCTTGGCTTGATTTTATTACAAGATCTAAATTATGATCACTATGAGTTTCCATATAATGTATATGTTAGTGTAGTACATTCACCAGCGCATACTTGTGCTTATTTTATAGAAATATTTAGAGAGTAGGATAAATCCAAGAAGGTTTAAAATTGAAAATAACCAGTTTCTTTAATTTGTAATGCAAAATCATTTAGAAATAATTTAGATGTAAAGTAAATGTAATTAATGGCGTCGTTTAAGACATTCGGAGATTAATTTTGCATTCACAGAATCCACATTAAAAAATAAATTGCGTATCAAATTTTCTTTCTAAATATTCTAAAGTTATATGAAAACAAATATATCTCCATAATTTAAAGGGATTTTTATGTTGAGTCAAACGCAAATTTTAAATCACAAATGAATAAATTAGTACCTTTCCTAAAACCGCAAGTAAAATTTGAATTTTTAGTCTAAAGCAAATTCGATGCAATGTTCAGATAGCAAATACGTATTAAAACGTTAACTAGGAAGGTGTTTTATAAAGAGTCCGAAAAGTGAAGTTTTATTTTTCTAAAATTAAAAATAACCTTTAAACGTGTGGGTGTACAAATGTAACACTTCACAAGATTTTTGTGGGTGCACAAATTCAACTTTTTACAAGATTTTTGTGGGTGTACAAATGCATTTTTTTACAAGATTTTTGTGTGAAAGAATGTGTGATAAACTCTGGATTGCACCAAAGCTTAATTTCTTTACATTGGTTAGCAAAAATTACTAAAATGTTTCTGATCTTTTTTAATGATTTCGTATGCGAAATATGTTCTTTTAAAATCACTAATGGACATACCAAGAAGTTGTTTTCTCACATGTAATAGACACCGACTTCCGGGTTTTCTTGTTTTTCGAAACCTTGAATTTCAAAACGAATTCACTACCCACTGATATATGTTTGTTGTCTGTCCAGACTGCCAGGCATTTTTCTTATCTTAAACGCGTCGAAAAACATTTCATCTAAAGATTAATCTGTTGGAAGTTTGTATTAAGAATTTTTTGACCCTGTTTTGCAAGCGTTTTATTATTCTAGTCTCAAGTCATAAGTAGAAAGGTGATTTAATGCGCTTTTAATTTTGTGTAGAATGTCCGTGGAAAATAATTCATTCTCATTGCGAAACTCTATTTATAGAAGTGCGTTTCTTTCAAAGAAAGTTTTTCTTAAGGAATTTTAATGAATAATAAGAATATAAGTTAAAATTCCAAATACCGTGAGTAATAAAGGTACACAACATTAAAATTGTCACCGAAAACTTTAGAAGAAATAAATGTTTTCTAAAAGAGAATTTAATTATAAGTAGATATTTAGCAATTAATAAATATTTTTATTCTGCACATCCATAAATGCATTGTGTTTCTGAAAAGTTTTACATATTGAACAGAAAAAACACAGTATTGCCCAGAACTAAAAATATACCTTTAATATATAAACTTATGTAAATGGCCAAAATTTTATTTTATTAGAAGATATAACTATATTTCACTTACAATATTTCAATATTTCACTTGAAAATTAACGGTCTCACAGTAAACACACCTCAACGATTGTGAATTATTAAATAATTCGACTTTTGAAGCATGACATTTTAAAACTGTTCACCCATGACCTAATTTACAAGGCTCTAACTGTTGTCTAAAATACCATCTTCATTTTAAAAATAACCATCTAAAACCGAATGTAAATGTATTACTGGTTTCTGAAGCACAACGTAACCTCCTACAGGATTACAGAGTAGGAAAGTATCAGTACTACAGGCCTCCAAAACCAGCTGATTTGATAACCGTACATTTTTATTTAACGGAGATTTTAACCCATTGATATAATTTGATGATAGTTGATCACTGATATCCATTAATGTAACTTTAATAAATTTGCTAAACACTTTTCTAAATTTGTCAAATGCATTTTTTACCATGTATTAATTAAATAATTAATTATTTTATTTTAAAATTCAGAATTGATTCATTTAAAGAAATTAACTATCATTGACAAAATATGAATTATTTACGTTATTGAAAGAATACTACCCGAATACCCGTTGAAAATCAAAGGTTTCACAATAATCACACCTAAAAAATTATGAATTTTTAAATAATTCATTTTTTGAAGTAGGACATTTTAAACTGTTCACCCATGACCTAATTTATAAACTCTATCTCAGTTGAGACAGGCTATTTCTCATTAGTTTGGTCAATCTAACATTTTAGAGTGCACAACTCCTAAAATACAAAATATTGCAACATAATAATGCTCTTTTTATTTTTCATTATATGACCTATACCGTTACCCAATTTCAAGTTTCTATATCACACTTGTAGTTACTTTTTCAAACAGTTCATATTTTAACCGTTTTGATGCGGATTATCCTCTCCTCTTCAAATTTATATTTAAAAATAAAATATTTTCCCAATGTGTTGTATTGAATTGTTAACCCGTGTGCCAAATTTTGTGTCTCCATCTCACTAAAAAGAAGGTGTTTCTCATTTATTCTGCAAATAGAATATTTTAGTCTGTTGCACTCCTACAGCAATAAATATTGGGAAGCGGATATTCTACGGTACTTTTCTTTTAGACAATCTACAATTACACTAAATTTAAATTCTCTATCTCACTGCAAAGCATGTTTTTCTATAATTTAAGGAGGTATGGTATACAAAAAATCCCGAAGAATCTCAATATTTTTATTGTTTAAAAAAAAATTCATAATTTTCTGATTTCAATGACACCAAATTCATCTTACTAAGAACCGATTATATTGAAATATAGAACCAATAATAGAATAAATAGAACCGATAATATTGCAATATTAAAAATTGAACTAATGATATTGTCACCAGCCTCGCCCATATTCGCCTGCTTTTTTCTCAAATACGTGATTTTCGACATTTTTATAAATTTAAATTGATATAAGTCAAATTCTACTGCACGGATATGAATGAAATTTGGAACAATTGTTATATATATATACTTTTCTTTAATTTATCTTCAGAAATTGCTGAAATATGTGTTTGTTTTTTTATTATGATTTTTGAAAACAATATTTGTTGTGTAAAATCACGTTTTTTCACATTATTTTTTATTAAATTTTTTCTGATTCATATTTACAAAAACTGTGAAGGCAATTTATTTCTTACATATTTTTATTTTAAAAAATGTTCAAATTAAAATTTTAGAAAAATTATTTTTCTACTTATATCAAAAAGAAAACGTGTCAAATTTTTGAAATTTTAATTTTTTTTAAATATTTTTTTTTAATTTTTAAAATTTTGAATATCACATTTTGTTTACTAACTCGTGTATAAAATTTCAAATCTCTACATCATTTAAAAGAAGGCATTTCCCATTTATTCGATAAAGAGAACATTTTGGTGTGCGGCACCTCTAAAGTAGCAAATAATAAAAACATAAATCGTGCATTTTACATCTTTCGAACAATCTATCATTGTATCAAATTTAAAGTTTCTATCTCGTCATGAAGTATCATTTTTTATCATTTTACTTTTCGAACGTTTTGTTGTGAATTACGCCTTCACCGAATATTTTAAACATTTTTGAGTTTTAATTGAAAATTTTTAGTTTGAAGGTTTAATCGAATGAATGACCCGCGTATCATATTTCAAGTTTCTGTCTAACTTGAAAGAAGGCGTTTCTATTTATTCGGAAAATTTCTTATTTTTGTGTGCGGCACCCCTAAAGTAACAAATATTGGACAGCTAAATCTTTTCATCTTCTTTCCATTGAAAGATTTAGTCTTGCACCAAAGTTTAAGTTTCCATCTTACCGCGTATCTCCCTGTCATTTTACTATTCGAACGTTTTGATGTTGACCATCCTCCCCCTCTAACAGCATTTTTGAAACTTTTGATTGTTCTCGAGGGTTTTCTCGAACCATATATAAAATTGCAACTCTATATCTCAGTTACACGAGGGCGTTTCTTCCTTCGGAAATTCTAACAGTTTGCCGTGGGGCACCCCTAAAGTAGGAAATATAGGAATACTGAAATTGTACACTTTATTCTTTTTAAACTGTCTACCTTTATACCAAACTTAAAGTCTCTATCTCATTGCTAAGCATTTTTATCTATCATTTTGCAATTCGAGCATTTTGGTGTGGAGAATCTCTTCTAATAAACATTTCTGAAAAATTCAATTTCTCTCAGAGGTTTTATTACACGGCGGTTAACCCGCATACCAAATTGCAATTTTCTATCTCACTTAAAAGAAGACGCTTCTCACGTATTCGGAAAATAGAACGTTTTGGTGTGAGGCAACTTTAAATTACCAAATATGGAAAAACTGAAATTGCACACTTTCTTCCTTTCAATATATCTACCTTTACACCAAATTTAAAGTCTATATTTTATATCTAAGCATGTTTTCTTATCATTTCGCTTTTCGAACGTTTTGGTGTGGAGCACCCTTTCTAATGAACATTTTAGAAAAAATCGATTTTTCCCGTGAATTTTATCGAAAAGTTGGCCCGTGTACCAAATTACTGGACTTCATCTATTCTGGAAATGGCGTGACGGACAGACAGATGGACACTTGAGTATTAGTATATATAAATAAACATTTTAATGAACCAAATAAATTACATATTTTCGTTGATTGAATTTAAGCTTCATGCTTGATTTGTAAAAAATATAATCCTTTATACTGACGTAATAACATCTTTAATAACGTTTACAAATTAAGTAAGTTCAAATATTGTTTCAGTAATATAGAAAATTACACTTGTAAGCGTAATTTTGCATGATTTAAAACAGTTAATACATGATTCTGCATTTGCCAAAAGAAAAAGGATCCTTCGGCTGCGTAAACTGAAAATACAGCTTCGATTCTGCTGTAATTTGGCGCAAACCATTTTAAAATTTCATAATTTTTTTGGAAGTCAGCTTTTGTTTTAAATTTGAGACTCTATAATATATAGAGATAATAGTAATCTATAGAGATAATAGTAACAGGTTACGGCTTTAGATTACCATAGAATTCTAGTATATAGCAAACATATTTCTTTCACATGAGTGATTCGAATAGTATGATTTGATTTTGGGGTATTAAATTATTTTAATAAAACATTTAAAATTCACGCAAATGATATACATTTTGCATATAAAAACTTTAGAATAACAAAAGAATCAGGAAAGTTGCCTTACATAAAGTTTCCTTACTCAGTAGATAATGTTCGTATCTATATAAATGCGACCTTTTCGTTTTAAATTTATGCATTTTAATAAATGCAATTAATAAAAGAATCTATATCAGTTTGAACAGTTGAGTAATGTATATAACAAGAAATCTATATGAACTTATACACCCGTTATTGGTAAACCAGAGATCTAATGCAACCCATTACAGACTTTTAGCTCTTGAAGTTGTTACGGACTTTTTTGTATTTCTTTTTGTAGTTGTGTTATTATTATTGTTGTCTGCTCCAACTCCATGTATCATCTATGTGGTGTATGGAGGTCTATGGTGTATATCCAAGTACCTTGCCAATAAAAAATATATGTATATGAAAGTGAAATACGAACTACAATACAATATATAACTATCACAATCCATAGATGTGTGTCAGAAAAATCCATAGATGTGTGTGAAAAAATAAAATCAATAGATAATTTGAAATGTGTATTCAAAATAAAAATTGAATTCGGGGATTATTTTGTTTATCTTATAAATATACTGATGGATTTAAAAATTCTACGCTTATTTGACATGCATATAAAAAATTTTATAAGTAACGTACTATTAGTGCAATATTTAGATAATTTTTTAAAGCTACTGAGAAAATCTCTTATCTCTTAAAGTCGGTCGGTAAAGAAAATCTCTTAAAGTCGGTAATAAACTACTTTAAAAATATGAAAAATTGATATTTTGCAGAGTCCACTTCAAAAATAAGAGCTTGCAATTCTGCCCCGGTAGCTCAACATTAGAGCGTCAGCTGACCAGTTCGAAGTTCCAGAGTTCGATTCCCGGTTAGGGCAATAAGGTTATTTACAATGGCGTCCAATCAAATCAACCCTGTTGGTTCGATTCCCGGTTAGGGCAAGAAGGTTATTTACAATGGCGTCCAATCAAATCAACCCTGTTGGTTCGATTCCCGGTTAGGGCAATAAGGTTATTTACAATGGCGTCCAATCAAATCAACCCTGTTGGTTCGATTCCCGGTTAGGGCAATAAGGTTATTTACAATGGCGTCCAATCAAATCAACCCTGTTGGTTCGATTCCCGGTTAGGGCAATAAGGTTATTTACAATGGCGTCCAATCAAATCAACCCTGTTGGTTCGATTCCCGGTTAGGGCAATAAGGTTATTTACAATGGCGTCCAATCAAATCAACCCTGTTGGTTCGATTCCCGGTTAGGGCAATAAGGTTATTTACAATGGCGTCCAATCAAATCAACCCTGTTGGTTCGATTCCCGGTTAGGGCAATAAGGTTATTTACAATGGCGTTCAATCAAATCAACCCTGTTGGTTCGATTCCCGGTTAGGGCAATAAGGTTATTTACAATGGCGTCCAATCAAATCAACCCTGTTGGTTCGATTCCCGGTTAGGGCAATAAGGTTATTTACAATGGCGTCCAATCAAATCAACCCTGTTGGTTCGATTCCCGGTTAGGGCAATAAGGTTATTTACAATGGCGTCCAATCAAATCAACCCTGTTGGTTCGATTCCCGGTTAGGGCAATAAGGTTATTTACAATGGCGTCCAATCAAATCAACCCTGTTGGGTAGTGCAAAGATGTCGGAGGTCTGAAAGTGACCGTAGTACGACTTACATGGATTCAGTGGACGATGGGGTATGGAACGTCCATATCCCAGATTTCAAATCGAGAGAATAACGACCACCCAGGAAACTAGCTTTGAGGATAAAAATAGCATCAGGAGGCTAACGTGAAGTAAAAATAGCAATAAACAACCAATAGAAGGTGTAAAATTCAGAGTTTGCTTCAAAGATCAGAGCTGGTAATTCTGCCCCAGTAGCTCAACGGTAGAGCGACGCTTGGCCAGTTCGAAGAACCAGGCTTCGGTTCCCGGTTGAGGTAATAAGGTTCTTTACAATATGCCGCAACATCCTTATTATAAAAAAAAGAACCAATTTCCCGCCACTCTGAATAAAGCAAAAACACACATTTTTGGATAGGGGTGACACCTCATTTGGAGCCCTTTAAATTTGCTAGGTCATGCATTACTTATAAACACAATTCAATAATTTAAATAATATATTGCTTCAATTTTTAAAAGCGAATAATTGTTTAAACTTTCGGAAATAAAAACTCGAAAAAATTTACAAGCGAGTTTTCAAAATCCTAATAATGCGAGTTTAAACATCCATTTATCAAAATATTTACACAGGCAGAATTGAACTTTGTTTAGTTTAAGATGGAATATAACAAAAGCAATTTTTCCGACCATGTACGTAAGATGGAATGGTGAAACGTAGAGTATTATATAAAAGGCGTCAGTGAAAATATCTTCACTTAAAGAATAATGTCTCTTCCATTTTCAAGTTCTACGTATATCTCTTCCAATAAATATCGAAACGTTTGCGTCTCTAATCGTATTAGTGCATTTTTTCGCTTCGAAGCTTTGCACATTTTTGCAGCATCGGTAACTGAGGAGATTCGTTTGTACATGGTGAATTGCAGTTTCCCTTATCGTATGGAGTTTTGAACAAATTTAATTGCGCAAGATTATTTTCTTGTTTCTCATCTTGAACTTATCACGTATCTTCGTGACAAGTGCTTCTTTTTATTTAACTGCAAAAGGGAATTTCCAGTTTCATTTAATATCTTGGTTCATTAAACCAACTTATCAGTTTTAAAATTTGTAGAATGCGTTATTACATTCATCGTTTGGAGAAAAATCGCAATACACCATGTAAAGCATCACTTGATATTTGCAATCTCATATATAGAGATTAGAACCTGAAACTCCAGAGTTTGAGACTACTTTTCAATATAAATATCGTTAAAAATTCTGCAATGTTTTTTAAAGTTTGCATGGTTTAATTTTCAAATGGATTTAAACCACACACACAGACAATCTGTAGTCCACTGGCTACATGTGAACTTGTTTACTATTTAGTGTGGCTCCCTTCTTGAATATTTCATAATTTGTATTTTAAAGACACTTGCAAACATGACAAACAGATCCATTCTATTTTAAAATTTTGATACTTTTGGTACTTAATCAATTTATTTTTTTAGCTAATATCAATAGATTTTTTAAACTTATTCAAAATCATTACACTTTATATAATTTTGTTTATTTGCTACAGTGAATAAATCTTATGGGTGAATATATGTTTCCTTTATCGTTAACATTTCCTAGTATTGCACTGCTTAGTCAATGCTCAATTGGTGTGTGTCCACGTGGTAATTTTTGCTATAAAACCTTTGAAGAAATAATCATTAAGCTTTAAAATCACTTTTATCTAGGATACACACCTCATTTTGATCATTCTTCATAGACAATTACAAACAACAGCCAGGAAGCTTTTGACTTGGAGAAGGATGTTAAACCAAATGGTATACCAGAGATAATGATTTAGTAAAAATCATGATTTTATATGTTTGGAAGCACTTCGAAAATAAATTAATTAAAGCCCATTAAAACTGGGTGGGGTTGTTGGATATATATTTTAATTGTCTCTCTCTAGTCTATATAGCCCATATGTAGCTGCTGAAAAATGAACTGCTCAAATTATAAAGGCAGTTTGCAGTTTTATATATAAACAGAAATACTTAAACCGGAATTAGTATAGTAAAAAAAAACCAGAAACTGTAATTTGTTATGTACTACATGCTACAGTAGCACATAACAATATTGTTTGATAGTGTTGTTTAACGATAATCGGCTAGAAATAATCTATAGTTGACGTATCCTGATTGCTGAATTAAAAGTTTAAAAAACTGATTCTTCTTCTTCTTCAACCCAGAAAGTCCGACCTACCCAAAGTTGCAAGGTATCTGTTTGGACGGCCGGGAAGTGCCACCCAATTTAGACCGGAACCCAGTGGGAGTGACACAAACAGGGACCATAACCAAATTCCTCTACCACCAACCTCTGGGAAGGGCTTACGGATCCACATATTTAATGTGTTCGTAATCCGCGTGAATACGGGGACAGTTTGAGCAACGCCGGGAATCGAACTCTGGTCGTCCGAGTGCAATCCCCGCGAACTAACCACTGGGTTGTCCTACCGTTTCCAAAGACGAATTAGTTGTGTCATGCTTCCTTATATTACTAAAGTGAATACAACAAGGTTACACTTGTTAACATTGCTAAGAATTCATCTCATTAAAAGCATTTCCTCTTTGATTTTACATAGTAACATTTGTTATTATTTCATTTTTGTGTTGCTAGTATTTAAGCTTGTCAAAGCCTGGAAAACTAACACTTTTCATAAATTAGCTGCAACTTTTTAAAATAAGTTTTATGTTGTTTAATAATGCATGGTGCTTAGAGTAAAAAATAATCTCAATTGAAAACTGACCCACATATATTCGGCCCCGTGGTTGAGTATCAGCCTTTTACGCTCCTTTTGAGCCTTTTACGTACCTTTTATACCATTCTCCATTCAAAGGGGTGTTTGAGAGCCTTTCTCCCTCCCCTCTTTGCCCACTCCTTGAGATAAACTGAAAATCTGACTCCGTTAGGTTTGGCCAATGGTCGATACTATAAGTGTGCCCAAATTCAACCTTCTATGTCACCGAGGGGCTTCTGGGGTGTCTGGAAAGACAGAAACAAGTTAAAAACATTACGCAATATATGTATATTAATTTATACTCTGTAATATTATAAAAATAAATAAATAAAGTTTGAAGAAATTGTATTTTTAATTATTTTTCAAAAAATAAATATTTCCAAATAGAAAAGAGAAAAAGTATCAATCTGCGCTACAAAAGTTGAAACACTGCAGAGCTTGGAATTTTTATCCAGCATATATTTATCCGAAGAACATATTCTTTGTGTCGAATAATGAGTAATTTTGCACATTTCTAACATCGAGAACAGATGTTGCATAAAACATGATTTTAGCTCAATATCCGAGATTTTCTCCGATTAGATGGAATTCTTTCCAAACCGTGGAAACAAAGGCAGTGACTTACAAATCGATAATCAGTTGTCTAACTTCATTAAAAGAGAACAGAAATCGAGAAAAGCAATCTATTCTGCATTTTTCACGATTACTAATTTACACTGACATTATGCCATTCACGTTCAATTAAGGGAAACAGTTATCTCAACGAGTGTGTAATTTCAATTTCATTCCTTTAACTATTACAATATCTTTCAGAAGTTACTCATTGATTTATTCAAGGATGATGCTCGTGTGAGATTTTTCCAGAATAAAGCACTCGGCGATTTCTAAAGGTTGGGGAAATCCATTCCTCAAATATCTCAGATCTAATCTTAAGTATGTTCTGGCAAAAAAAGAAGAAGTGAACTTCGGTATAAGATGCATTGAAAATAATATAAATTATTCGTAACACGAATATAAATAGTTATATAAAGTTATATGTTGCAGATATGTGAAATAAGTATTATGATAAAAGAAAGGCTAATTTCTAGAGTACATATTTTATAAGCAAAGTAGCCGCAGAAAAAACTCGGCCAGAGTCAGAAATACATCTCAAGCCTCCCATAGATTGCAACCTGACGAGCTAACTACTTCACATCTCTAGTGAATAATCTGATTCTAACTTATGTGGGTATTGCACTATATTTGAGTTCGGGCGCAAATTGTAGAGTTTTAGACATAATTTAAGTCGCGGAAAATAAATCCGGGCCTATTGGATGGGATTATGTTACTTACCAGACTTCAATGGCCATATAAATAATTGTTATAATTGTCTTACAAATATTTTAAACTGCACATCATATTTCTCTATCTTAATAGCATGTAAATTATTCATTTATTATATTTTTCATTATAATTTAATTACCTCATTCAGTGTTTAAGTTACTTGACTAATCCAAGAATTCATTTTTTATAATATTACTAGAATTTGCGCAATAATAATACACAGATTAAATTAATATTGACATCACATTTAACACTACTAATTCCCACTCAATGCCAGTGTACATTTACTGATTAGTGTACATACACTGGTGCAATATAATTTTACTACTTTAAAAATTGTATTACTATAAAAATTGTATAAGTGATTTAAACCAACATTAATGAATATAAACATGTTTAGGAAATAAAAACAGGATTTTATGCTTTATTTTTTACTTCTATGAGTGCAATAGCTATAATGTAGTATACAGTCTATATGTAATAGTGATATATTAAACAGTGTTTTTAAATGTAAGTTAATATTTAAAGCATCAAAATCTATTCAGATTAACGGAAAAGTTCTGAACAACTGAATCACATAACTTGAATACATAGATACTTTTTAATACTTTCCAACATAGTTGAAAAGCGTTTATGACTTTGTTCATTCTGTCTGTGTGTCTGTCCGTTTGCACGATAACTGCCGTAAAAATGACTTCATCAAAATGAAATTTTAGTATGTTGTTAAGAACGTTTGTGGGACATATGGAAATATAAATAAATAATATCACCCAATTAGTTTGAGAGTGAACCCGGGTTGAAAAATGAAATACATTGAACCGTATGGGACCTAATTAATCAACCATTTTTTAAGCAAAGTTGAAATTCACAAAATGCTTCGACAATTTTAGTAAATATTCCAATTATCCCATAAAATATATAAAAAAAAATCAGCAAAATATGTTCGGTAGTTTTTAAATAAAAATTAAAATAATAATTACACCCATATTATATGAAGAGATCACGTGATCCGCTTCGAAATAAAATATGGCGTCCATCTTTTTTTCGCAGTGCAAAAATCGTGATTTTTTAAGTTTTTTTAAATTTATATTTGGCGTTGCATTCTTTTTAAGACAGCTTTATTTTTGCGTATTTTCTGTGCATCTATATTCCATGCCAACTTAATTACAACATTGAATTTAATGATCATCAAACTTTGATTATTTCTACAACGAAACCTAATTTTAATGGATGCAGAATGTAAACAAGTGATTGTAAGATGAGTTAGTTGTATAAGAATTGTTAAATTTTTTGTCACGCAAAATTATTTATCTCTGGAGTTTGGAATAAAAGTGATATGAATGAAATATTCATTGCTTTTACATAGAGAGCCAGACGATTTATATTTCGATGACGCCATTTGAATAAAGTTCATTTTTTTTGGATGAAGTTTTAAGTTTTCAAATTAATAAATTATTGTAATACTGGGATAATGGAAAATATACCAGAGCTTAATGTATCGCATTTTAAAAATGTTTAAATAAAACTGCATTTCAGTTGAAAAGTGTTTGATAATCAATGCTTTATGCATGGTTAATCTTTCTTGTTTATATTTTAAAGGGAATGTATATCTAATTTTTATGCATATAAGCAAAACTGACATGACTTACTACAGATTTCAGCACTTATGCATATATATGCACTCCACCTTTCTGTAAATTTCTACCCCATCACTCCCTTTGGTGGGCTGTGTTGAACTAATAAACCATACTGAATTAATGAACCTATGATACGTTTTTAAGAAAATATCCTAAGTCATAGCTAGATATGTTCCATTAGTAAACTTACACAGAGTAGCAGCTTTCTATATTCAATGATGGTATATGTAATTTCCCGTCAAATCAACAGATTTTATTTTTATGAGCACTCCATCGTTTTGGATTCTCTTTTTAAACTTTAAATAGTGTCCAAAAATTTAGGTTTTCTTTCTCAAGCCGAAAAAATTGATATTTACTCATTGAAATATAAACTGTTTTGTAATTGCATAAGAAATAAATCGAATATTATAATGTAAATATATTTGATTAAGTTCAAGAATTCATATCATTTAAAACCTTTATACATCGAAAAAGACTATAGTTTGTATAATTTTTTTCAATAACATGATAAAATAACTCACCATTAACTCTGATATACTCTTTTTCGTTCCAAAGTCAACTTCATTGCAGCTCAATTTGCAGTACAATTTAAAATGTCCTAAATAGGAAAAAAATTTATATTTATTAGAGGTTTCGGTTTCAATTTTGTACGTAATAAAGAATTATTCAAATCTCTATTTATGCTTAAAATGTAATATGCACAACACATGACTTTCCCTAGAGATTGGTAAATTTCAATCTTTAGGAAAAATACAAATTAAAGATTTCTAATGTCCATATCTTTCTGAAAATCTGGGACTTGTTACTGAAGCTGGTAAGCATTCTTAATTTCATATAATTCTAATTCTTATCTTGAGATATATCGAACTCCCTGAGAAAGAAATACAATTTCAAATACGTCGAGAATGGCTCTTGATAACTAATAAACTATGTAATACAATATATATATCCATATAAATGAAATTGAAAATCTGTCTATTTGTCTGACTTTCTGTCTGTCTGTATGTCTCATCATCACGGGAGAACGGCTGAACCGAATATAATGAAATTTTGTGGGTAACCTTGAAATAGCCCCACTTAAAATTTAGTCCATGTTTCGAGAACAAGGGGTTGTTGAGATATTAATTAAAAATAAACAATTAAACCTTCCATAGAGATAGCATTATGCAGACGATCTTTTTTCAGCCAATTTGAAGAAAATTATATCTGAGTTTGGTTGGAGTTTATTACGCTTATATCTGACTTTTGAAAATCGCATATTGCACTCATATATTGTAGACGGGTAATTTTTACTGATACACAGGTACATATGTATAAGATCAAAAATCTCCGGACACCCCTGTAAGCGGTGATCATTATTTGCATAAAATTGGACTAGTTCATTTTCAGAACAGGGGTGTTCGATGAATTTGTAAAATGTCAATTTGTGGAAAGCCTCTTATCATCCAGGTACTTTCAGAAAGTCAGAGAAAAACTTATCACTATATGTTCGATATCTTTGTGAATTTTCACGATATTCCAGTGGATTTTTTTTATAGAAGTTGCCCTACATCATTCAGGACAAAATCATGAAAGAAAACTATTGCTACGTTTCGCGCCTGAGCAGTGAAATCTTAGATTCTTCAAATGCTTATATCTCATCGCATATTCAATGTTTTAATTTTCAATTGAAATATAATGCTCTTCTTCGACGTTGGCAAATGTTCTGTAAGTTTTGTGAAATTTGATTGAAACCCTATGGATATTGCAAGCAAAAAACATGTAACAAAATTTGGTTTTTTTTTTTAAGAAACGTTTATATTTTCATGAATATACGTTTTCGTGTTACGAAAATGCTTATACCCATTGAACAAAGCTAGTTAACTATTTTGTGAAAGTTACAATTTATTTCCAGCTTTTTATGATACAGGGTGATCAAATATATTTTTCCCCTTTTTCAATATCTTGGTGGTCCCCTAAATTCACAAGTCACCGAAACTTTACTGGAAAGCATGCGTTCAAGCATGTTTTTCACATCGCCAAAGTTACAGAACACGTCGCCAAGTATTTGTTGAGAAATTCGAAAGGCATTCTAACATACAAAGTGTCCGGATACTTTTAATCATATAGTGTATGTCTTCTAATATTCCATAAAATAAGCAGTATGGGTATATATATCTTCCCATACAACTTTAGCGCTTTTATTATTGCATATATTGATTTAATTCCATATTTTTGTTAATTTGTTTACAAGCGGAACCAAGATATTTTATTTTTCAGATCTACCCGTGAAGTTAATTTTGTATAGCGAGAACATATATTCTTAAGCTTCTTTTTAGGGGCATTAAATTTCATATTTTAACAAAATAATTTGATTAACAATGTCATTTAGTATACTATAGGAATTTGCACATGATTGTGAATTTAAGTTTTTTTATATACTCCGTACGAAGAACGGGTATGCTGCTAGTAACTAAAAACCTTAAATAACTAATACACTTTTATTTCTGGCTAAAAGTGCTTACAAAACACTCACTTATTTGACTGAAATGAACATGTTTATATATTCTATGACTTTTTCGATTTTCAATTTTCGATTTTTGACTTTCTATTAAAACATGAAATATCTCGAGTGTTGCACGTGGTATTAATCTTAGAAGGATATCATTTGCTTTTAAATAAGCAGTTATATATCAATAGCTGTTTATTATTTCCATAATTAATTTTCAGAATATTTTTATAATTCCCTAAAAAAACTGATAAAAATTGAAGGCCTTTTGATCGTCCGAGCTCCCTTAAACTAAATAAACCTCTCCCATTTATTTATGGAAATAACCGTATCAAATTGCACCCAGTTTGCTCAATGTCTTTGTGAAATATAACGCTCCCTGTCGAAAAATTAAAATTTCAATATCCCAAGAACGCTTCGTTTTAGATTAATCTTTCAAGGATGACATGTTAACATATTGTCATTCACTTTTGAATAAAAACACATCTAAAATAACTTCCTTGTTTTAAAATTGAGCATATTTACCATTTTATTTTTTTTTTCCTTTGATATTCGGATTGAATAAAAACACATCTAAAATAACTTCCTTGTTTTAAAATTGGACATATTTATCATTTTATCATTTTTCAACTTTGATTCTCGGATTGAATAAAAACACATTTAAAATAGGTTTCTTGTTTTAAAATGGAGCGTATTTATCATTTTATCTCTTCGATTTTCGGGGGAAAAAATGCTTGAAAAATTCCCTTATCCTGAAAATCAATAGGCTTTTGATGTTTACCGAATGAATTAATCGCACCAAAATTCTTTCTGTTATCAAAATTTGCTTTCCTAGAGATATCATCCTCATAAATTCACTGGTGTTCTAAAAGCGGGCTCCTTTATGCAGTTTAATACATTTTAGATGGGATTTTTTCATAGAAACTGTATCATTTATATATAAATCCTTTCCCTAGAATATCTTTATAATTATCGAAAAATGTCATTATCTATATTAAGAATGTATTATGAGATTAGTTAAAATCTCATGTATGAATAATAAAACAATTGTTGGTATGAAAACAAGTTTATTTCAAATGTTTTTAAATAAAGTACACTATCTCAATAATCATTTTTAAGATAAAAATAGTATTAGACGTAAAACTTTCTTTTATATGCAAAAATCTCAGACTTTAGAGTGTTTATTGAGAGTAAATTTTGGTCGTTTATTGTTTGAAATGTAAAACTCTGATGTGGAAAGCACGTGGCTTTCCTAACAGATTCATATTCATTTTCTTATTTTTTACGTCATGATGCATCGAGTTTAATTGCAAAAAATGACATGGATACGTTTCTGATATTATATCCAATTTGCCTTTTTAATGCATCTTCGTTTCATTTGGCAATTTAATTCACTTAAAAGTCTACAGCTCCTCACAATTCTAAAAAATTAAAATATCTCGAAAACGGTTCATCATAGAGTCGTGAATCAGTCTTATTCGCGTTGTTGTCAAAATTTACGTGAAGAACAAGTACTTAATTATTACGTTTAAAAATTTCCAGCATTTATTACAGATTTTCATGATCTTTACGGTTCATTTCGCAAAAATGGATCGGTAATATTTTTCCGAATGTGTCAAAATCTAATCAACATCAAAATAACAATCAAGGGACTTAACTACTAAATTTTAAGAAATTTCATTAAACAGATTTTAACTACAGTGAAAAACGTCTTCTCAAAATTAAAAAACTTAATATCTTGAAAAGGATCCATCTTAGAGTAATAGGGTTGGTCTTATTGATTTTGTCGTCCAAAATTAGATATAAAACAAGCATTTAATTAATATAGTTGAACATATGTAGTCTTTTGTTTCAGGTCTTGACGATTTTTGTGGGCCATTTTGCAAAAAAAAAAGAAGGGTTTTTTTATTATCCCGAATCGTACTAAAAATTAATCAGCATAAGGGTCACACACAGGTGACTTATCTACCAAATTTTATGTAATTTGATCCATTAGTTTTTGAGTTAGAGTGGATATATACATTAAACAGTCAGACACACATTCATACAGACGTCACTCTAAAAATAGTGTTATCGTATTCTAGAGTTCCCAAAACGTGTAGATCCGTCGGAAACTCGAGTTACGATTTTCGGTATGACTCCAATACTTTCCTTATACATTACCATGAAATGCAGTGAAAATAAAAAGGCTATTTCTTTCTTCTTCCCGAATCGTACTAAAATCTAATCAGCACCCACAAGTGACTGACCTACCAAGTTTTATGGAAACATTTTATGAGAGACCCATAGATACACAGACACACACACCGACATATCTACCTACAAACGTCACGCTAAAAATAGTTTTTCTTGTTCTAGGGTGCTCGAATCGTGTACATCCGCCCCAACTGCGATTTTTGACACGATTCCGATACTTTCCCTATACATTACCATGTATTGCAAGGAAAGTAAAATGGTTTTTTTTTCTTCTTCCCGAATCGTACTGAAATCTAATCAGCACCCACAAGTGACTTACCTACCAAATTTTATGAAATTTTTTTATGGCAGATACATACACACACAGACACACACACACCGATACACCTACAAACGTCACGCTAAAAATAGTTTTTTTTTTTTGTTTTAAGGTGCTGGAATTATGTAGATCCGTCCCCAACTGCAATTTTTGACACGATTCTAATACTTTCTCCATCATTACCATGTAATGTAGGGAAAGTAAAAAGGCTCTTTTTTTTTTCTTCTTCCCAAATCGTACTAAAATCTAATCAGCCCCCACAAGTGACTTACCTACCAAATTTTATGAAAACATTTTATGACAGATACATACACACACCGACACACCGACAAACGTCACGCTAAAAATAGTTTTTCTTGTTCTAGAGGGTCCTGGAATCGTGTAGATCCGTCCCCAATTGCAATTTTTGACACGATTCCAATACCATGTAATGTAGGGAAAGTAAAAAGGCTCTTTTTTTTTCTTATCGAATCGTACTAAAATTTAATCAGCACCCACAAGTGACTTACCTACCAAAGTTTATGAAATTCTTTTATGACAGGCACATAGACCCACAGACACACACACACTGACACACCTACAAGTCATGCTAAAAATAGTTTTCTTGTTCTAGGGTGCTGGAATCGTGTAGATCCGTCCCCAACGGCAATTTTTGACACGATTCCCATACTTTCTCTATCATTACCATGTAATGTAGGGAAAGTAAAAAGGCTCTTTTTTTTTCTTCTTCCCGAATCGTACTAAAATCTAATCAGCACCCACAAGTGACTTACCTACGAAATTTTATCAAAATATTTTATGACAGACACATAGACACACAGACACACACACCGACATATCTACCGACAAACGTCACATTAAAAATCGTTTTTCTTGTTCTAAGGTGCTCGAATCGTGTAGATCCGTCCCCAACTGCGATTTTTGACACGATTCCAAAACTTTCCCTATACATTACCTTGTATTGGGAAAAATACATATTTAGACATTTGTTTTAATTCTAGTATTTTTTTAAGCACCTACAATTCCACATAGTATAATGTAATGTCATTGAACGGAATGAAATCATATATATTCATGTCCATTGTATATATATAAATTTTTACCCAAACTGACGATTTGAGAAAACTAACATAGGGAAAAACCGTTAGTACAGTACACAATATTTAATTAATGGTATTAACCCGTTTCAAAGCCAAAAATTAGAGGCTTCCCTCTTCAGAACAAAAGATAGCACAGTCACACCAACCCATGCAAGATATGTTTCTGTCACCTGGTTTTTTTTTACGCGTGAACTGGAAAAAAAATCATTACCAAACGAAAAAATGAAAGTTGAAAACCACGGATAAAAGTGACAGAACTGGTAGATCTGAACACTGCATGAAAATGCCTCGAACAAACTAGAAGGAAGGAGTTTGACCTTTTCGGTTAAAAGGTTAATTATGGTGTCAAACAGGCGCCTGATTGATGTTGCCACTAAGCGAATATTTAAGTCCTGAAATCATAGAAGACACCTTGTCATACGAACTTAACGTAAAAAGAGAATGACTACAGTAAATGCAAAAATTTGGTGAATTAATTTGAAAACAAAATAATTATCAAAAGCAAGTTATGATTTTAAGTAAAATGTAAAATCATAACGCAATGCATTATATCAGTTAATCGCATTCCCTTATAATTTTGATTTTATATCTTAATTAAAATCATAACTTAATTTTGATAATGATTTTATTTTCAAAGCCCCTCTCTAAATTATATTTATCCATTCCTTTTTTTCTCATCATTATCGTCTTACGAGGTTGACTTCACGATTTCAGGATTTCGTTATTTACTTAGCGGCAACATCAACCAATCCATCTGTTTAATACCATAACTTATCTTTAGACGGAAAAAGTCGCACTCACTTCTTCAAGTTGACCCGAGGGATTTGCAGTTAGTCGGAATCTCTCAGTTCTTTCATTTTTCTCTCGAATTTTTACCTGTCACATTTTACAAGTTTCATTTGGCAACGTTTTCCCTCCTGGGGCACTTGTGGAAAAATCTGGTTTCAATAGTCTCTCTTGCATTTGCTGGCGTGGCTGAGTAGTTCTCTGGTCCTGAAAAATGAGGCGGACATTTGCTCCCAAACTGGTTGATACTTTTATCAATTATTGTATGCTGAATTAACGAGATTTTAAATTTCCATTGCATTATATTATTAGTTTTTACTCATTGTGGCTGCATTTGTCTCAAAAACTCTTCTTTGACTTTTGAATCCCATCTTCGTATATATATTCCACTTCGCTTAAATACAACTATATGTCCTATTTAAGTAAAGTAGAACAAGCAATTATTTTAACTGGAAGTCTATTTTCCTGTAGCTTAAATGAATTTAATCTTGCACAAAGCCAACTGGCTCTATCATAAATATGATGAGAAATATCATATATTAAAAATTGAAACATATAATATATTAAAAATATGAGACTCCAAGAATAGCAATTCAAGTATAGGCAGCACAGGATTATCCGCAAAATTAAGATTTATATAATGATCATTGAAATGAGAGTATACTTAAAATAACACTGAATTTGCTAATGTTAATTAATATTTCGTTTCACGTGTAGCTTTTTGAATGACGCTAAACTTCAAAATGCTAAAATTCAAGAAAACGACGGAAATGTGTTGATTATGGTTTATTCATTTCCCTACATAAATAGTATAATGTATAGGGAGAGTATTATGACGAGGTCGAAAATTCGAACTCGAGTTTTGGACAGAAAGGCACGTTGTTTCAAACATCTCTGAACTCAAATGGAACGATTTTGAGGTGGTGTTTGTTTATTTGTGTGTGTGTGTGTGTGGATTCAATATCTTACGGACGAATGGTGATATCTTACCAAACGTAATTTGGTACAATTATTAGAATTCGTGAATACTGAAAGCCCATTGAATTTAACCGCGATCAAACATTCTAAAGACCCCTCCCCCCCCCCTCAAATGTGTGAATGAATTTCTGAAAAATTGTAAGAGAATCAGGACATTGAATAATTTTAATTAAATAATCATTTTATACATAAATTTTAAACGAATAACCCAAACTTTAGAAAGCTAGTTCGAGCCATTCTCGAGATATTACACGTTTGTCAAATAAATGTATTTAAAAAATTACATAAAATGAAAAGTAGTAAGTATTTATAAAATATATAAAACTTGGCAGCAAATTTGGCGAAATATTGCCAACATTTTAGTGTACGGCCAGATTTATGAAAATGTCGCTAAATTCACAAAAATGGAACTAATGTTACGAAAATGTTGCCAAATCGATAAATGAATAATAATTAAGGGATTTTAATATAATATAATTAAGTATATTGCTTAGTAGATGTTAGAAGTGAAGTTACATTTGAGCAAAATATAAGTTAATTTGGTAATTTAAAATAATTTTACATGTTTCATCCAGAAAGCGCCAAATGTCAGTGTAATTTTCAATGTCAAAATTATTGTGCCCTATATCTTGTTCATCATTTTCTCGGGTTGAAAGAATTAAAATACTTGCATTGTGTAGAGAAAATTATCCCACATCGGATTTTCTTAACATAAGGGAAGGGATAAACGCGTTCCTTGTTTCCTAAAATATTACACAAAAGAAGCATTTATCTAATACAGGTGAATAAATTGATTATTTCATTCAATATATTTCGAAATCTTTTGACCGATTCAGAAATGTCCACTTTTATTCGTATTTGTACCAATTATTGACTTAAAGTTAATGTGAAAAATGCACAAACAGACACACACATAGAGGTCATGCTAAAACGAGTTAATTCGTTCTATAGAATACTTAAAACGTGTAAATTTTGATTTGCCAATCCTGCTATAATGTTTTTCCTTCACATATACTATACATTGTAGTAAATATAAAAACATATCTAACTCTAGTTATATTTTAAATGAAACTGCAAGTATAGTGGCATAAAAAACATCCATTCATTTCAAATTTATTGGATACAACAACCGTAGACATATATGCATATATACAGACATATATACACTGATTTAAATCACGTCAAAAGAATTCGAACAATTACTAAAGAGAAATATTTAAAAGAATTTGAAAGAATCTATACATACCCATGCACCAGAATCTCCTGTTTGAACTCAATTATCTATTCTTCGACTATATAATCACTTATTCCTCATTTTAAAATATATTAATTATTCTTTCCTATTATTGTTTACAAATTTCATTCCTTTTAATACTAATGTGTGAAAAAATAGCAAGTATATAAATATTTATCTTCGAATTTTATTTATTGAAAACAATAACTTGTATGAATATTTGCATAGCAGTTATATTTGAGGCATAGAATAGCTGGTATTAAACCTGTGCAAAAATTTTAATCAAGCCAGCTCGCCTGGCAGTGGTTTGCTAATGCGAAACGCACATTTCCCAAAGAAATGCCCTCTTGTTTCCATTATAAATATCTTTATTTTTCATTTAGGAAATCGCCTCAGCAGCGTAAATTAAAATTCCATAAAAGCATTAGTAAGTTTATGCAAATAGAGCAAAAGTTTAAGAATTGGAATTAATTTCAAGAACGCGATGGAATCTGGAATATTTCACAAATGCATTAAAATTTCAGTAGTATATAAGCAAACTGCTTTGTTTATAAAATAATATACACTTGAACGGAGAACAATTTTGAAAGTTAATTTTGTTCTTTTAATTCATAATTACGGTTTAACATAGGGAGCCTTGATATAGCAATATAGGTGTAAACATTAGTTTGTGAAATATGTTTTTAAAGTTATACTTGTTTTGAGAAGAAGTGGGAAAACTTTTACAAGTGATGGCTATAATGTCTAAAGTGCATGCATACTGTACCATGTTATATATTTCGAAAAATAACGCTTACCTTTAAAGCGTTTTTTCAATAAAGGTCAATTATAATAGTTACAACGTTTTTGAGTGCTACTTGTTTTATATAAATACACATCGATGCCTGTGCATGTGCATGTGTATGCATTCGTGCATGTGTATATATATATGAGCTTATGCATGTGCGTGTTTGCGTGTTTTTGTGTGCTTTTAGAGGATTTAAGTATTTTGTTCTGTCTTTTTAAGAAACAAATATTGAAGACTTTATATTTTATTACAAATTTTGATTTCAAATTTTTTTTTATTTTGTATTTTATTTAAAATCCTTGTGTGAAATATAACTATCAGTAACAATGTTTGTTGATAAAATATATTTAAAAAAATAGTTTTCCGACTGAAAGTCGGAAAACTATTTTTACAGGAAAACTACGTTTTTTAGATGACAGGAAATTATGCATTCATACACTTAAGATATATTTTATATTTTTATAGAAAGAAAAAAATTTTTAAATCACAAATTTTTACCGAGTCTACGAGTCTGTAAAATTACTGATACACAAATGAGAATGATTAACTATAAATGTTTTTACTATTGAATTTCACTGCCAATCGCTTGTCCTTTTTCTCATATTGACTTTTTGAATAAATTTTGGGGTATAAACGCAAGACGCCCTCGACACAATTATTGTCACCTGATTTTCCTATGACTGCTTTCTTTAAGGAAGTATCAGAAAGTTATATAATTTTTTGTACTTTCTTAAGGGCAGACATGAAAATGAGGTAACAGTAATTGTTTCAAGTTCATTATGAGCTCGCATCATCACAGAAGAAGCTGTGTATGTTTGTCCATTGTACAAAATACAGCCTCATTTATACTTTGGTTATGAACAAATATACATGGCATCTTTTGACCTGATGATAATTCCCTTGAAACAATTGTTATCGCCTTATCGTCAGCTATCAGGGGTAAAAATTTACACTCAACGAACAGCAGCTGTATGCATTGTGAATTGTTTCAGTATTTTTTTATTTTAAATATAGAGTTTCAAAATTGATGGGAAAAAACTTCGCTGTTTTGTTCCCAAATTATTATTCCTCTACAATTTTGAATTACAATTTTGGTTTATGTCTAAGATAGTCCACCATACTGGTACAAACTGTATGGTGGCTACCTGAAATACAAACAGTATAACCCGACCTAATTCAAAATATTAAGAAGCATTACGCCATTTATCAATACAACTTTTTAATTAAAGTGTGCTTAAAAGTTTTTGAAGTATCTCGTTTATTTATAACATTTACATCAGATTGAAAGCCATGTATATATAGATTAGCTGAGCAAAATATTTTTATTTATAATTATAATATTTATTAACAATTTTAATTATAATTTGTGATAACTAAATAAAATTATTGCATTAGCTGTGAAACAAAGTTATGCCTAATGTAATTGTTTAGATGCATAAGAGTATTCAGTTTGCTAAATTATCTTTTCAGTTCATATGTTTAGCAAAAGTAAGGGCCCTTCAAAGAAATCAAATCATTATGACAAAGTTGCTATTTTGAAATTTCAACTTTACATTTAAATTTTTCTAATATTCAGATAATTTTTATCTTAATGTTCATTATTTCGTATAATATTATAAAGGGTCGCCTAGTATAAAAAATACACAAATCTCTAATTAAACTTAAATATGTGAAATTTAAATTATCTATGATGTGTATTTGCATTAACTGAAGAAATGCTATTAACTGCAAAAGTACAAATAAGCAAATAATTGCAAAAATATAAATATCAATAATATTAATTGCTAAAATACAAAAAACAAATAATACATTTTTTTCTTTGTTATTTATTTTTGAGAACTTTTGATTTATATGTTTTTTATGTCTTTGAGAGAGTACTTGAGAAAATAATTTCAAAATAACATCTATTAATGTGGATAATTTAAAAGCAAATTTTAATTGAATTATATTGTTGCAAATATTTATTTTATAAATATAACCATCGGGTTATTTTTTATTTAAAATAAAAAAAAATCATCTTGAATGAGTTGAATGGGTTCCAAAAATCACCTAGATGTACAACAATTGTTGTATTTCGACGTATTAGAATGAAAATAATTATCTACTTTCATCAAATTTAAGTAAATAAAACTGTATAAAATGGATATTTTTGCTCATGCATTCATTCATTCACCGTCCACGAGGAGTCCACTTAAACGTTTTTCAACCTGACAAAGCCTTGCTATGGAAATTTACATTTTTTATAAAAAATGAAAAAAATGCTTATGAGTAATATATAAAAATGTAAACATATGAACTATATTGAAACTACGCTAGAACCCCTACGGACGAAAATTGTGTTCGAACTTTTTTAATTTTTTTATATAAACTCTCAAAAGTAAAAGCTAAAGGAAAAATTTATATCTTCTATCTTGCATTTCTATATTTCTTTCCATGCATGAACTTTGTAGAATAAAGGGTCGTCTCATATTTTGGAATATAAAAACAGTTTTCCTACTACTTGCAATGCCTTCCTATTTTGCATAAACATATTAAATCAAACAGAATTTATGATAAACATCATATAAATCACAAAACTAAGATGTAAAATATGATATTCATTAAAAAATTTTAAAGCTAAAATTTTTCATTAGTTGGTAAAAAATAAAATTATAGAACATATTTTTTTTAATAACAAAATATAAAATCTTCAATCACCTTATAAAAGAGTGCATACCATGTGCCAGAAACTTTATATTTAAAAAAAATACTTATTAATATAGAGACAATTTTACGGAAATAAAACAGTAAACTACTTAATACTCAAAATTAGTAAATCAAACTTTACCATTTTTCACCATGAACCATGTTTCAGATGAAAACAGGATCCATAATTAATCGAATATTTTTGACACATTCACGATTGAAAAGCAATCCGTACTACTACATAAATTTAGAATTCAGTCGTTGCTTACTAAAAGTGGTTAAACAGAAATAGTTTGAGGTGGAAAACTACAACGTCATTGCTTCTACAAGACGCCATGCTGGAAGAGCAGAGAAGATCGTAGCACGTCCATTTTCCGCCACTGACCATCGTCGGTGGTTGTCATATCGCTAAATTATCTGAAATCGAAGCACTAGATGATATTTGGTAAGATATTTTTGTTTAAATTGTTATCCAGAAACAAAATAGAGACAGAAGCTAAACTTAATGTTGTAAGAAATAAAATTCATCAGTGAAAATTTTATTGAAATAGCAAAAACATGTCATCCTGAATATCATTAGAAAATCCTAAGATAAGTGTAACAACTTTTTATTCTTGAAGAGGTGAATTTCACAATATATTAAACGTCTTCATTCGTATACATGTAAATTGAGTCTTGGTATTTGATTCCTAAAGATGTAGACAGAATCCACAATTATTTTTATTTTAATACTTATTTTTATATTAGTAACTTATTTATTTTAAAAAAAGATATTTTCTTTGAAAACAAGTTTTATATTGAAGTAACAATAAATTAAGAATTTTCCATCCGCTATTAATCAGTAGTTAAATAATATAAAATATTAATATTTGCAAATTATGAAAAATTTTAAATTTAGACTTATAACTATTATAACTATTCAAAAATGGAATATTATGATATGTATTAGCTATTTTTTTACAAGTTCAATTGTAAAACAAAACATTTATGCCACAAAATGTTAGAAACAAAATAAACTATTATACAGGCATCTATAAAATTTATATTACGTAACAATCAGTTTACATAACAAGTACAATATCAAAGTGTCGAAAACATAAATATCAAAGAAATGAAATCTTAGAGAAATGCAAAACAATATACAATTACTACAGAAATTTCAAACGCTTCTGATTTCTAAATGGCAGTTCTTACATATTTAACAAAGATAATATTTGTAGTAATTTAAATTATGACTATTTTCCTTCTCAGCTGAAAGCCAAATTAATCTTAGACCTGAAAACATGAAAAAAAGGCAATATTACAGTTAAAGTATGAATCCAAGAAGAAGATATCACAATATATGAAACAGAACAATAAATTTCATATATTAGTTAAAATGGATTTATTTGAGTCCATGAAACGAAATAATAACTTTAAAGTATGTGCATTAAAGTAGTGAAGGAATTCCGACTACTGAAGAATAATGAAAACTATCTTTAATTACAGAGTAATTCTAGTATTGTTACAGTTATAAACATGCATGCATCTAAAACAGTTTCTAAAGGCTTTTAGTATACTTAAATAATGTGATTATTGAAATTACAGAATATATTTGTGATAAGTCTGTAAAATCTTTAAGGACTATAAAAGACTTGTTCGAGGATTTCTGTTACGAAGCAACATAAAAATACTCCTTATTTAAAGTAAAACTATATTTAGATGGGTTTTTTTGACAGTTTTAAAACAGAAATATATAACTGAATAAGTGTTAAAGTATTATTAAAATTTTCAAGGATATTTAAATACTTTAATATGAAACAGCCCAATTTCTGATTTTATTCAAAGGCACATAATAAAAATTACCTTACAAAATATTACGATCTAACAAATATCTAGAAATGTAAGAAATATAAGCTATAAAAAAGTATATTATATAAATGCAAAAAATTTCTGTTCTGCGCATTTCGAGAACTTAGAAACAGATTTTAGATTGAAAATCGAATAATATCTTAATAAATATCAATTTTGACTTCTTGGTGTGGGTTAAACGTTCTTAATACGTTAGAATCTACTGTCAGCTGTAACTGACTATAAGTGACAAACTAATACACCTCTTTTCTGCCTAAATAAAATAAATAAAATATATTATAGCATATTTTAAATATTCCTTAGACACCAAGCAATCCACCAAAATTATCGTTAATTATCCTTCAAAAAATTGTTTTCTGAAGCCCAAGTTTTCGGATTGTTCATATGAAGTACGTTTATGCCTTTATAATACCGATAGAATATATCATATATAAATTTTTATATTTTTTAAATTTTAATAAGCATTTAAATTAGATTTTTATTAAAATATTTTAAAGGTGCAGCAGGATATATACATTATCTAAGTTGGGTGTTTAAATATTTATTTTTCATAGAACTGTTACCAGAAACAATAAAATGTGAGTATATTAAGGTAATTTATCTATAATTTAATATATATGCAATAACAAAATTTAGGAAATGAACTATCCGCGTTAAATATAAATTCTGAATTAACACGATAATTTAATATAAATTTTAAAGCTTTATTAAATTTAAGAAACGGGGGAATGTTTTTGCAAATATTTCCAGTAAAACAGTAAACATATTAAAGATGTAACATAAATTTCATAATTCACAAAATCATTTAGTTATCTAAAAAAACAAAACAAATTTAGTGTCCCGTATACATGATATTCTCTAATATACAATTCAGAAAGGAGCCTACAGTAATTTAACTCCCTCACCAAAAGAAAATACATCATTTGTTTCAAAACTATAATATAAAAATAGTGATGGTTTTAAAATTTTCGTCTTTGTCATTGTAATTTCCAGTATGCGCAATGCTAAGACAACGCAGTTTTTGAATGGGGTTTCAGATTACACTGTCTTAAAAATTTACATGCAAAACATGTATATTCTCAGTTTTTAATTTTATTTTTTTGCAGAGAATTTATCTAAATATTTCAAACTTTATCAAATCACAATAACAAAGTCATGATTTGAGGAAAAGGTGTAATGTTTTTAAAGTTGGATTATTAAAAAGAAAAGGCTAAAAATAATTCATTTCAAAATATTCTTGTCCCGCTGCAGGCTATTTATTGAATGAATATATATTAAGCTCATTATATGACGGAGTGCATAAAGTTATTTAAAAGATAGCCTCCCTTCTGCATTCCTGTAGCACTTGCGCTCTTCATATCCCATGACTTGTGAACCAAGCATATCTTCCAATTAATATTATTAATTAATATAAGACCTCTAAAGGAACATAATTGCGATATCATCTCACAACATTGCGATATCATCAGAAAACACCCTTAATTAACGACCCCTCACAGATCTTCTAACAAAACGTACCTGTACCGCAAACAGTGAACACACACTATATATGAATTTAAGAATAGAAATAAATAATAACCAAAAGACGACAAGAATTAAAAAAATTAAACTTAATTTTCCAATATATTGAATTTTCATCAATTTAATGGTATTTTCCAAAATCGGCAAGTTAACAAAATTTAGCCAAACCCGTCACCAAATCCATCACCCAGGTCGCCAAATTGTAGTAAAGTGGGACAGACAGACAGACAGCGATAACAGATTTTCTTACATAATATTTTTTTAACTCTTGCAAAAGTATCAATTTTGTACCTAATTTAAGGGTGTAAGGGAAAAACCAACAGAATCCAAGAATGGTATTATGGTATCATTATATCATGGCCTCATATGGACATTACTTTCATAGGTAATTTAAATATGTTAGGTAATTCAATCTATAGAGAGAGAAGTTATTCACGATTTAAAAAAATTCTAATGTAGGGCAAAAACCAACTGAGCCCAAATTAACCAGGGAAGTAATTAAATAATAATTTGCGCAAATAACTTCAAACCTACTGTTACTGTAGTTTCAGGCGAAACAGTAATCATTAAAACCGATGTCTAAAAATATTTTCTTATATAGTATTTTTTAACTATTACAAGTTTTATGTACAATTAAAGGGTGCAAGGAAAAACCAACAGAACCTACAAAATACGAAAACGAGATTATGGTATCATTATATTATGGTCTCATATGGACATTACTTTCATAGGTAATTTAAATATGTTGGGTAATTTAACCTATTGTGTAAGAAGTTATTGAAAATAAAAAAAAAACTAATACAGGGCAAAAACCAACAGAGTCCAACTGAACAGGGGAATAATTAAATAATAATTTTCGCAAATAAATTCAAACCTAGTGTTAATGTAATTTCAGGCGAAAACAGCAAGCATTAAACCAACTGTAAAATATATTTGGAAAAGGCACAAAATTTTCTGTATTTTAATTTTTGGAACTGAAATTTCTTTTTCCTGGAAAATTTTAGTTTTTGTTTACTGCTATAAGAGATATACATCTTTAAGAAGGTAATACTATCCTAACCTATATTTTTATGAAAACCATTCTACAATCAGCTTAATGCTGTGAAAAATGAGCCCATAAGAGGATAATTTAAAATCCCATATACTACCCATATTTCCTTACTGTGCTTTATCTATAAAATGTCAAGTGAAATTCTTATATTCAATTGATTATGAAGTACAAGCAATTGACAATATGGAAATTTCTATTCAGTATCTGGATGTTTCAGTTATTTTATATTGTAAAGATGAAGCAATATTTCGCGTATGAAACAGCCAATATCGTAAATACGCTAGTGTGGTGTTATTCATATTTTGACTTAAGTAAATATTTTGCTATAAACTTTTAATGTTGTAATTTCACATAGAATACCTAAGGAAGGATGTTAATGAAATATACTTATACAGCTAAAAAATATTAAAAATATTTAAGTTATCGGAAACGGTGCCTATCTCGTTTAAAATTGCATTTATAAAGTTTACACATTTTCTTAAAATACAATATTTTATTCATTTTTCTCCGTCGATTATAATATGAAATTCAATAACGGCTTGGATAGTTATTTTAAACTTGGAACCAAATATTTACTTTAAACATGTGTTGACTTAATGTTCAGAAATAACGTGTGTGTAAAAATTCCGCGCTCTTTTAAAATTGTTTTGTGCGTGGATATTTATAAAAGTCTTCATGCAATTTTCAAACGAATGATATAAATTCAAACTGAGGATTATGTCGTGAAAATGTGGTTTCTTAAATATGGGACAAAATTCTTGATTTTTTCCCTCAAAAGAGAGGTAGAGAATTTTAGAAGTATCAAAATTAAATTGTAGTCTTTTATCATATACGTTTATAGTCAGATTATAATTTTGTAAATCGAAATTTAAATATAAAAAATTTGCAACATTAGAATCGTTATTACTTGCATTTAATTGTAAATTATTAGAATAAAAGTTAAATATAATAGAATTATCATTATGTGTTATACATAATATATCATCTAAATATCTATACATGAGCATATTATGCAAAACGTGATTATAGTTTTTTTCATAGAAGTATAAATATAGATTAGCCAATAATGATGAGGCATACACCCCTTGTAGGATACCAAACTGTTGCTTAAAAGAAGAACCGTCATGTTGAATTTAATTCTCATAGAGAGTGAAATTAAGTAATTTTTTATAAAGGAATGATGAATATTTTAGGGTAATATTGTATTTTTTAAAAATTTCTAAAATAATTTTATGAAAATCATCTATATCAATATTATTAAATAAATCATAGGTATAAATACTATACACAATATGACTATTATTTGAAATGCCATCTGAAAAAAGAATTTCATTTTACATTTTTAGTAATAATTTACCAGCATTAGTAAGGTAAGAATTATGGCCACTAGTAATTGTTCGACATATACAGGGAATTTATGAAACTTGGGTACTAAGACAAGATATGGAATGTTATAACCACTATTTATGAGATTCGTTTGCTTATATTTGGCTGAAATTCTATTAGATAAGATTTTAAAGTTAGTGTATTGTGTAAATTATAAATAGAATTATTAAGAATGTGTGACTTAAGGATACTTATATAATAATATTTACAAATAATAGAGTAGTTACTACTAGCTTTATCCACATAAGTAATAAAAAATTTTTTTGAATGTTATAACCACTATTTATGAGATACATTTGCTTATATTTGGCTAAAATTTGTATTGTGTAAATTATAAATAGAATTATTAAGAATGTGTGACTTAAGGGTACTTATATAATAATATTTACAAATGATAGAGTAGTTACTACTAGCTTTATCCACATAAGTAATAAACATTTTTTTGAATTTCTTTTATATTTTTTTCGATTGAACTAAGTTTATATGATTTATTAATTTTCTTATTATATGTATAGTGATTAAAGTATTGCTCTATTAAAAACGCTCCAGGTTTTGAAGACTTCTACTGTAATTTGATATTTATAGCTAATTTTATAGATAAACTTATTAAACTTATATAAATCACGAGCAATGTTGACTATATCTGCTATTGATATAGTATTGTTGAAAGTAGAGTATTTTCAGCCTCAAAATATTTAAAATTACATTTCGTATGGCTTTCATTATTGGAATAGGGTTTTAAAGGTCTGAGTTACAGGTGCATTATTTTTAAAGATGTTTGTTAAGCATTTCCTAAATAATCTGGGTAAATATGACGAATATAGTACGTCGAAAACCCAGACCATCCGACTCGTCCAGGGACTAAGAGCAGCAAGATGGATGGTCGGAATATAGTACGTGTAATGCATCCTCATATAATAATTAAAGTCTATTTTTATTCAAAAGTGAGTTTTTCTGTCAAACATCATTCAAATGCAATTTTTGTGATTAGTGAATTGCTTTTGTTGCAGTTATTATCACCCATAAAATTTTAAATATATTATTTTCGGTTATTATTACACGATTTTGAAACTTATGTTTAATTTTAATCAATTAATGATTTTAATAATTAATAATTTCATTTCATTTCATTTCATTATTGAGACAAAAATTAATTTTAATCGATTAATGATTTTAATAATTAATAACTTCATTTCATTTCATTTCATTATTGAGACAAAAATCTAAGTATATATGAAATAGATAATTCAAATAAATATAAATCAATAGAGTAAAATCTGGACATTAAAATTTCGCATACTGCTTTTAAAGGTTTCAAAAGACTCCATTTTTTAGTAAAAGGCAGCGAATTATTTTTGTGGTTTAAAAAATTTTTTATTTTCAAATAAATTTCATTTATGTGTTTAAAATATTTTTTAATGCCAAATTTTCTTATTATATGTTATTTTTTTTGTAGAACTGTCAAATTTTTCCTAGAGTGAACTTGTGCAGAAAATCGATGGTGGAGAATGATAGGATGCATAGAGAATGATAACAAAAATTGAATGACAGTGCCTTTCATTCTAAATGACTAATAGGCAAGTATCTCTTGTTGGTATGTATGATAAAACTCAGTCACTATAAAATAAACACTTTTCATCTCCTATTTTTTAATTTAACTAGACGTTCTTGATAAATCTTAGCACGTCACAGTGGAAGAACAAAAAGTCTGATATGTCCTACACATGACTTTCTCTGAAAATTAACAAATTTAGAAAAATAATAACACAGATTAGAGCTGTCTTATAACATGATCTATAACGAAGTAATTATACTTTTAGATGCTACCTAATAAAATAGGCATATCAATGTTAATTTAATTCGCTCTATTAATGTCTAATACCACGAGAACAACTCGTAATAACTAATAAAATGTGTTTTCAATTTTGGACTAAAAGTACTTAAGAATATGTTTTTCATGTGATAATAGTGAGCATATTTAGTTTTACCAATGCATTTTCCATTTTATATCAAAATGGTGCAATATCACGCGCATGTTCTATTAAAGATGACATTGCTTTTAAAGCACTGATTTTTTTCATAAATTAGCCAATTCAGTAATATTTATTTTTATAACGCTTTTTCGTTTATTGAAATATTTTTAAATACGGTTATTTACTCTTATACACTTGCATAGTATTTATTTATAGTTAGAGGGGGGCTATTTTGTATATAATATATTGACAACAGTTTTCTACGGGAAAAATGTAAATACATAGCCAATGAAATTTTGAGAAGGTGTTTACTATAGAAGTACTCCATGTTCATAAGCCAGATAAGTACAGCTTTTATATGTGCATTTCAATTTCATTTTTTATTTTAAATTTCAGATTTTAAAGGAATAAAATATATCTTTCATGCGTTTTAATATTATTAAATAAACTCAAAATTAAAAGACCTGTACCATTTTATAAGAAATTCAGAAGCGTGCATATGGGGAATATGGAGGGATATACCAATACATGTACTGTAAAATGTATAGGTCCCAAAGGTCGTTTTTATCTTACTTAACACTCCCACGCATAAGGGATGGGTGACGTCTCTTAAACTTCCTAAGAGAAATTCCCATGCACCTATGTGCTAAGTAAGTTTACACTCTTAACGTGATACATCAAATTTTGTTCTTAATAGAATGTATTTTCGATCTTTAAAAATTATATTTAAGACAATTTCTGAAAAGGACAATATGCACACTTCTGTAAGTGCTCGCACGTATACCTCATGGTTGATCAAACAAAGAGATATGATGATATCGTTCATGCATGCTAAAACTGTATGTATAAGTATGTTTGAATGTATTAAAAGTATATGTAGCTATAAGTAACTCTTTCGGGTCAATTCTTCCATTTAAATCCCTTCTCATTTAAGCATAATCTTTTGTTACGTTTGCTAATGAAAATTCATCAGAACAAGCGATTTTTTACTTAATTATGCTTCTCCTCCACTTCCCAGGAATGCCAATCCCTTATTGGGCAATATCGAGCACTGAAGCGGTAAATTTCAAAGCGGAGTGGTGCGGGTAAGAATGTCTTAGTTCTGTGTAAATGATTTTCTTGGCGTTCGTGTTTCAGAAATGTCAATAGAAATGGTGTGGCGTGCAAGCCGGAGCTATCCCTGTACGGATCGATACAAAATAAGGCCAGTCCGAGGAGCAAAAACCCTTTTATCTAGAGGCATACGATAAATACTTCTCTAATTACTCAAACTTTGATTATGTTAAGCCCTGACGGTGACTTTAATTAATGCTAGAAATTGCCAGGCAAAGTCTTTAACATAACTAGCCACGCCCACCTCCCTCGTTCTGCTCTCTCATTCCCCCCTCTACTTTTGATAGGGATGGAAAAGATGGCCGCTGCCCACACATAATAAAATACTTCTCTCTTACTCGCAATCAAAATAAAAAATTACTCACCCTGTTTGCCTGAAAATTCTTGTGTCAGACTTTCCATGTTGTTGAGGTACATAAGAAGGTAAACTATAGTAAGGGAAAACCCTGCTATCAATTAAACAACTATTTTGAAAGTGTCAGTATACTTCAAACAGTTTCAAATTGTTTAAAAGAAAATTTATTCTTACGATTAATTAAAATGTACTTATTTGTATATATCTATCAAGATATTCTGAATATCCTATATTTGTAAATTAGTATAATCTCCAAACATCCTGTTATTGATGTTTTCTCATTGCTAAAAATTACAAATAAACTAATTAAATAAATTATTTTATTGGATTAACGTAAAATAAAATTTATTTTGCATCTGATATATTTTATACACCGTGATATACAAAATCGTGATATAAAAAATGAAAATTGAAATGCTACTTTTAAATAAATGCAAAATTAGTCAGTATAAGCACTAAAAGTAGGGAATAGTTCGATAAAGGTTCTAAATTTCTTTTACCTTTCATCACATGTCCTGAGAAATCATCCCTTTATTGACCACTATATGTTTCACACATACAAAATAATAATCTGAACTCCCGACCAAATAGAATATTCGGCAATTTCAATATAAATTTTATAAAAAAATAATTCTAATGAAGATATACGTAATAGCATTATTATAATCTATAAGATTGTGGTTGTCTTCTGACAGCAGCATCCTGTCTTTTAATCGCAAGAATTTTCATCTCAATGCTACACTTATAAAGGAGAAAACATTATTACATAGAATTTGAGCTGTAAGCAAGTAAATTGGCAACCCAAACCCTGACTCTCATTCTATAAATTAAAATCCAATATTTTGTACGAATTAAATACTTAAATCCTTCATAAATATAAAATTGTAAAAAAAATTTCTCACATGAAACTTTTTGCCATAAAATGCATAAAGAGTAAGTAATTTTTTGTGAGTAAAAATAAAATTATTACCTTAAACATCACAAATACTTTCATTGCAATGACACTTCTATAAAGGGAAAAAAACTTTTGCAGAGTACTTGAGCTTAAGTAAATAAATTGGCAACCTAAACTCTGACTCACATGCTACAAATTAAAATCCGCGATATTTTGTACGCATCTAACTCTTAAATCCTGCATAAATATAAAATTGCATATACTGCCATTATTTTCACACATCAAACTTTCTGCCATAAAATACGTAAAGAGGGGTTAATTTTCCGTAAGAAAAAATAAAAGTATTACCATAAACATCATAAATGCTTTCATCGCAATGACACTCTTATAAAGGAAAAAACACTTTTACAGAGTTCTTGAGCTTTAAGCAAATAAATTGGCAACCTAAACTTTGACTCATATTCTGCAAATAAAAATACAATATTTTGTGCGAATTAAATTCTTAAATCCTGCATAAATATAGAATTCCACATACTGACATTATTTTCACACAACAACAAACTTTTTACCATAAAATACGAAACGAGGGGTTAATGTTTTGTAACTGAATGTAAAATCGTTAATCTCCATGATACTCTTGTGAGGGAAAAGTTATTTTACAAAGCACTTGAGATTTAATTAAATATATTGACAACCTGAACTCTGCTTCATATTCTACAAAATGAAATCTGATATTTTATGAGTATTAAATTTTAAAATCCTGCATAAATATAAAATTGCACATACTGCCATTATTTTCAAACAGCATTAAGCTTTTTGCCATGAAATACGAAAAGAGGGATTAATTTTTCGTAAGTAAAAATTAAATTGTTACCCAAAACATTACACACACTTTCGCCTCAATGACACTTTTATAATGGTAAATCACTTTTATGGAGTACTTGAGCCTTAATTAAAAAAAATATAAAATTGTACATACTGCCATTATTTTTACACAACATCAAACTTTTGTCATAAAATACGAAAACAAGGATTGATTTTTCACAAGTAAAAATAAAATTGATGCCTAAAATATCATAAATGCTTTCATCTCAATGCACAACACTTTTGCCGAGTATTGAGTATATAAATTTGAGCATTAAGTAATTGGTAACTGAAATACTCACATTCTACAAATGAAAGTACGTTATTTTAAGTGAATCAAATGGTAAAATGATATCATGATATAAAACTGCACATAGTATATTTCTACGCAATTTCCATTCTTTTTGCCACGAAATGCGAGAAACGGTGGTTCATTTTTTCTTCATTGAAAATTAAATTGTTACCCAAAATATTTCATATGCTTTTGTCTCAATACTACTCTTAAAAACTATACTACACTCCTACAGTATTTGTACGAGCTACAAGTAAGTAGCTGATAACTGCAGTCCGAATATACATGCTTTAAAAATAAAAACGATTATTTAAGACAAGTATATGATAACATTAATGCAAAATATTAATTAATATTAACATAGAATTACACATATCATGAACATTTTAATACTATATCTCTATCTTTGTCATACAATGCGATTAATTTACAGTTATTGTTTCATCAATAAAAATAATACCCTAGATATCTCAAATACTTTTGTTTAATGCTTCTCCTATGAAAAAGAAAACGCTTTTAAAGATTATTTTTGTTTTTGAAAATATTGGTGATAAAATATCTTTCATTGGTTCTTAAAATTGAAATTCCGTTATTTTAAACGAAATAAAAAATGAAAAGCCACATTTAAATTGAAAATTACGCAAATAATGTTTCTCTTCATTTTGATTATATCAACATATTTTTGTTGAAAAATTAGACAAAAAAATTACGACTTGAAAGTTTCACTTCATCTTTGAATCAAAAGTGTTATTTAAGCATAAAACAATTCATTCTCACTGCAAGGGATTCAAACATTGAATATAAAATAGGATTTCGCCTTCATTGCAGATAACAGCATCCATGGACCGGTTTCGCGCTTTTATGCGCTCTTCATAATGGAATAGCAGATATATGCAATGACAGCTTACTACGAGTATATGCCATATTAGATATATGCTGTCTGCAAAAATAGCCATATTCCCTATACCATAATAGCCACATGCCAATATGCCATGATAGGAATTTGCTATATGCCATATAGCCAAACACTGCAATGTTACAAAGTTCTCTTGTTGTCATTTCAGGTATCGGCTCTGAAGAGAGCATAACACGCGCGAAATAAGTCCATGGATGCTGTTATCTGCAATAAAATTAGTATTCTAGCTTTGGAAACGTTCCCTAAGAACATTATTTTTTATTTTGAGTGATTAATGTTGGTTTGTTCTGAATAACTATAAAATAATTAAAAATATTAAAAAAGGGTGTCTTTAATGAAATTCTGAATTATTTGACTAAAATACTAAAACTATGAAACCGGGATGTTGAAAAGAAGAAAATCATTTTATAAAACGTGTATCAAATAATTTTATTGTATCGAATATGCGAATGAAGATACATTAATATTCTGTTCATTGACATTACCAATAAGAAACGCCATTTCATATATCTATATAAACAAGTTGTGTGTGCAATTGTTGTAATATTATTAAAATCCTTTGCTGTACAATGCCATTAATGTACGCTATGCAAAATTGAGCCTCTGTTCTGGATAAATAAACATACTTTAAAAATCTATTATATCTCCTGCTGTTTCAACTAAAATAAAAAATACATGTTCTTTATCAGCTGTAATACCGACATATCTATACTTTTGTTATGATTAAAGTAATGAGAAAAATGTTCTTAAATAGTACATCCTTATCATAAAACAAAATTGTCTGGCATAATTACTGTATTTTAATGGTATATTGATGTAGATTTGTTATATCAGAGAGTTGTATATCAAATAAAAGATGAAATATCTCATTTACAGTTTTCAGTATATAATTCCAAGTACATGCCATACACATCTCGTTTCATTAAATTTCATATAAAAAATTTAATGTGAACAAAGCATGACTTTCCCTAGACACAAATTAATGCTTATCTTTCTTAAATCATTTATAATCATTAACTAAGGTTTCATGACTCGAAATAATGCATAAAATTGGTGTTTTCTTCAAATTACGTCGAATTCGTTATTTCTAAATAAATGAAAAACTCAATGAATTCAATGTATTTGCAATTTTTAAATATTTAATGTAATTCTCATATATCTGAGAAATGTATTACGAGAATAAATAAGACAAGAATCCTCAAGAATATTTAAAACTTAATAAAAATATGTAAAATAAAAAATATTATATATTTTTAATAATAAAATATTTAGTATAAAAATATAAAAAATTATATAAAAATATATAAAATAATTGAGACTTTGTATCCACAAGAGAGTTGCCTAAAAGTGCAATTGGGCTAAATTTAAACCATATAAATCCAAATCTGAAAATACAAAATAACACATTCTGTATCAATATATCCAATATAGATAGACATTTATTCCATACAACAAGATTTATCATTTGTTATCGTTCAGTGTCTGTTTATATTTCTAAATCAAAATTTACGGAAAAAATCGCATTGAAAAATTGAAAATATTTTTATAAACTTCAAACTGAAGCTGTTATAAATTGTAATATGAAAAAATAGTCATTTGATTTGAGGTTTAAAATAACAAATTAAAATGGCTACGGGAAATGAAATTTTGCAGTTATAGAACCATAAGTATCTCATTTCGAAAACTCATGACCTAAATAATAAAATCTTTAAAAAAAAAATGTTTCCGCAGATTTTAAAGTAGGGTGTTACCAATGCGCACTTGCATAACACAGTGAACTTTTGAACTTCCGGAAGTCCCAAAATGGGATTAAAGTTTTGAACCCCTTTTCTTCATCCCAACAGCAGTTTTTTGTCCCTTATTCACTTGCAAGCAAAATGGCAGGGAAGCCCTTCTACCAATCAGGTGCTATATGCCTATCTAGTTAGAAGTTGGTTCATTTCCCTTAGATAAGTATTTTACCTCTCCAGGTAGAACAGAACGTAAGACTGGGGTTGGAACATCATGTCTGAAAAAAGAAAAGAACCCATTGTACAAAGCTGTTTGTAGTGCTGGACTTGCTTATTTTGTGTTCTTACAAGGTAATATGTGTGGCTGCAAATATTCTGACTAAAAAATATTAAAGAACAGCATTATTCAAAGCGATTAGAGTTGGATTTTTGGTTACTACATTTTCTTATGAGGTAAGATTGTTACATGTACCAAAATATTGGAAATCTTTTGCACATATAGTAATGGGTAAGGAGAAATTAATCATCGTAATTACACACAAATTGCGATATAACGCAGCATGCAGCTGCTCAAAGATGCATTAGGTCCTCTCGTCAGTGCCAAAACGACCGATAAATCCAAAGTCTAAAAGATGAAATGGTCTATTACGTAATTGTACTCATATTAAATATAATAATTAACTATATTCATATTGCTAATAAAAATAATGTATTGGACATCAAATTATTGTTTACAAAAATACAAAAAAAGTAGGCAGAATTGTAAAATGTTTATAATATACTTAATTCCCCCACCACCACCACCGCATTTTAATTTAAAATATGTGATTATATTACATGCGTCCCATGCAATTCTAATGTTTTAGAGTGATAGTATTATCATTAAAGCATTTAAATTATCAAAATCGTGTCTAAATGATTCTAAATTTGACCAAAATAACTTAAATTGCTTCAGATATTTCATATAGGAAGTGTATAGGAGAATAACACCGTTTTATAATCATCTTAATAGTACAACATCTCAGTATCGCATACATTTCTTGCAGTTTAATTTATCTCATATTCAAGATTTTTACGAATGGCAAAAATTAGAATACTGTATGAATTAGAAAGAAAAATCCATTTTCAGCAAGTCTAAAATTATCAAAAACTGTTCAAATACTTTGAATTTTTGAGATACATACATGCAATTTTAGGTTAACTAGGATAAACATATATAATATTGGTAAAATAAAAAATTAAATAAAAAATAATATTATAAAATAAAAATTTTACTATGCTGTGTGGTGTTTCTTGTTTTAAAGTTTTCAACTTTTCACTGAGCGCAAGATATCTCATTTCAAAAAATATAAATATAAATAAAATAGCATAAATTAAAGAAAATATTTAAATTTTAATTATAAACTTAATTTTTATATAACTTTATTTTCAATGCTTTAATTAATAAACATACTGTATAAAAACATTTTGCTGTATAATTTTTTCTGAAATATTGATCATAATAAATAAAATCCAGATAAATGAAAAATCATAAAACTTAAAAACCAAAATTATTATAGTTTTGCACATAGAAATTTTAGAGATTTGATTGATTGGATCTGAAGATAAAATGCGTTTAATGTTAAAAATACAGTTTTGAGACAAATGCATTTAAAGACCACAAACTATTTTGTACTTTAATTTTTAAATAAAAAAAAATTATTCATGTAGAAAAAGGTATTTAAAAAGACGTCATTAAGTATTGGAATGAAATATTGAAATGTGGCTGCAGTGCGTTTCGTTAAATATATATACTCGTTAAAAATATGTTTAAGAAATTTTTACTGGATCAATAAACCTAAAGTATGTGATTAATGAGAAAAACATAATTTGATCATGGTATTAACACTGTTAAAATACATGTATCCTCGAAATAGGGTGAATGAAAACATGTAAAACAAGTATATATAAAAAATATATTTTTTTTAATTTTACATTTTAAATTTGTTGCATATATTATGTGCTTTTTACAATTTGCGTCATAAAACGTCAATTTTATGGGACACATAATAAATCATAGCGACATCATCATCTTTATAGTTGGGTCGTCAGAAAATTTACAACAAAATTCATTGATTGATTCAGTAGATATCATACGCGCAAGGTCAGGAAACACAGTTTTGGGATAATTGCATTCAAAATTCAAGTTCCTTTATAAAATATTCTATTTAGAAAGTTTTAACTAAACATATTTTACACAGTAAATTAAAGAATTTACTGCTAAAAGAATGCTGAAATTTGTTGAAATAAAATAGCTGTTTAATATATTAAAATATACGTTCTAAATTTATGAAAAAACGTATAGGAACACATTTACTTGTCAGCTTTCCAAAAGCTCGATATTTCTCGCTCACGAATGGGATATCACTAAAACATAAAGACTATATAGCATACTATATAACTTAATAATATTAGAAAAGTTCAATTGAGCAATATTTGTTTAAGGTAAGAATCAACTCTTAAGAATGGAGCATAGGGTGAAATTGTAGATTTGGGGCACTTTTACTGAAAATTTTTGTAAGATAAACTTCTACACGTTACTCTATTGAACAATGAGAAAGTTAAATCCACAATCTGCTTTTAATCTGTTTTTTTTATTCTGCTGGATACAATCTGGTTCTTTTTTCAAATAGATACGTTATTGTACACGATTGGCCACAACGTATCTCGTTGAGTGACCTTAACTTTTTAGTAACCTACCTTATTCAGCGACAGCACTTCACTCAGTGACCGGCACTTTTTAGTAATGTACCTTATTCAGCGACAGCAGTTTACTCAGTGGCCGGCACTTTTTAGTAACGTACCTTATTCAGCGACAGCACCTTACTCAGTGACCGGCGTTGGAGTGGACAGCCAGAGATTTTCAATTAAGCTCTGTATAATATGTATGAATTAAACTTTTTTGCAATATGTTAAGATTAAACGTTTTAGCTTTCTAACACGCAACAGTTATTTCAGAGTGTTTTTCTCCAAAGAGATATTATGTCCAGAGCACTTTACGGAATACAAAATTTTGTGCAAGGCTAATTTTCTGAAATTAAGGAAATTTTGATTATGAAAGGAATGAGAAACGTTTATAACGAAGAAGTGAGAAATGTTTATGACAATTCTGTCAAGTGGAGATGTCCTTCAAAAAAATCAGACCTCACTGGATATATCCATTCAAAAGGTTTTTTTATTATAGATATTCTTTAATTTTAAAGCAAAATATATCGGTTTAATGACACACAGTATGAATAATAATCGTTTGTAATTCAATAACAAGAAATTGGAATCTGTACTTCGTAATAGTTGTGAGTGTTGTCTATCATTATTGCAGTTAACTTCAATAACTGCATTTTCAAGTTTAACATTGGCGATTAAGAAAAAGCAATGAAAAAATAAACGAAGCTGTTTAACTAAAATTCCTTAATTTCAATATTATAGCAATACATTAAAGTGATGTTTATTTTCTAATGTTGTAAATAAACATTAAAAGAAGAAATTCTTTGGCAAAAATTTGAAAATTAAAAAGAAAAATTATTTTCGTTCTCGAACTTGAATATAATAAATGAAATTCTACACAAGTTTTGAACTTTTAGATACATCTATTTAGTATTTAAAAGGTTCAATTTTTGAAAGTGTACTTTCTTACTTCTAAATAAAATAAAAATATAATAATAAAAATTAACAATAATGAAATGTAAAAATACCAAAAACTTCATTTTATATAGAAAAGATATAAAAAGTAAAATTACCATTTTTTCGTAACTTAAAAGAATATAAATTTTTATGCAATAAACACAGAGCCTTCTATAAATATTTCAAAGTGATTATTTCTATATTTGGATCTCTATAATTTAATTCTAGTAAACATACTTAGTCATACTAAAAAACTAAGAAAAACGAAGTGCATGAAACTGTTTTTATAAAACTATTATATTAACATCATTGGCAGTAAATGCTTGCATGTGAACTTAACATTGAATACTGTAATACATTGCAAGATGTTACTTAGACACTTGCCTTGCCATTTTCAAATAATTATTTAGATCGGTTTTAAAGAGTTTCCATGAAAATTGAATATACCTGGCCTTATATACCTGTTACAGATACATGTTACATTGTTGAATCAATAGTAAATTCGAAATCATAGAAATTTATCTATATTAACATTTTGATTTGCTTGTGTATGTATTAAGTAGATAGCAACTCATGAAATATGTAGGAATTTTAAATACAAAGCAATACTTTGATCGTTAAAGAGATGCTAAAGAAAGTATATATTTAGGAATGGGAAAAGTACATGAAGGTTCCAAGGAATGAGGAATATATTATCAGCTTCAAAACAAGCAGTATATGTAAATATGAAGTATATAGCAGCAATAAAATAATGAAGTTGTATAAAATAAAATATTAGCATGTATTTATTGCTTGTTAATTTCTTTTATCGTGTTGATTAATTTTTAATTATAATCAATATATTTGAGACATAATTTTTGTCAAATTATATGTAATGTTTTCATTTAGATTTCGTGATAAACAGAAAATTTTCAATGTTCTAATAAACCAAAAGTACCGGAAGTTATTTTTTGTAAAGAACCTAATGCCTCATAAGAAATTATAAAGATATAAAATTGTAAAAGAAACTGCATTTTATATCTTAACATAAATGCAAGAAAAGATTCAAAGAATAAACAACAAAATTTTCAGTTATGAGATTTTTAGAATAGTTGTAATTAATATAGAAAATGTTCTTGAATATTTGTAAAAGAAATTGAGAGTTAATAACTGTAAACAGAATGCTAAATTAATGCTTTATGAAATAACACATGGTGGGATGAAATGAATAAACAATGAAGAAGAAGTCAAAGAAAGGAAAAACGAAAAAAGAGAAAGAAAATCTAAAATGATTTTGAATTAACTCTGAATTAGTAAGTTTAGAAGACTGATGAATGCTGATATTTAATATAATACAATAACAGTAACTGGTAAGTAACATTGTCATGTAGTATGCTGCAGTATATTATAAGTCTAAATATGCTATTGATTGTTCTGGAAAGAGCCCATGGAATAAAGTTAGATTCATTTTTATGAAAGATAAGCAACGATTGAACTACAAGCAACTAACTAACGATATGAACTATAAGCAACTAACTAACGATATGAACTATAAGCAACGATTTTGAGGAATTCTATGGGAACTGACAAATTCAGTTCTACCACATAATCGGCTTCAAATAACGGTAAAATTTAGCTTGTGCTACAAGAAGATGGTACGCAAAGTTTATAGTCACAGTATTCGTCTGTATTCCAAAAATGCGGAATATGTTACAAATTGCCAAGTCGATGCTTACGAACTCATAATAAGCACGAAACCGGTCCATGGATGCTGCTATCCCAAAAGGGGAATGTATTAAGAGGTTTTGGAAACGTAACCTACAAACGGGTTTGTGACTTTAGAAATTTTACATCTAATGTTTTATAACAGTCATAGTCTATAAACGGTATTAGTCATATATTTTAAGAATTTTATTGTTTTAGCCAAAAATAAAAACGCTTGTAAGCGAATATCAAACAATGAAAGTTACATTTTACTCGAGTTTTTTAACAAAATTATGCTTAAAGGAATCATGCACCAAAGTTATGTTGTTTCCAATAGTTTTTTTAAATATTGAAACAAAATACTTAAACCGGTTATAAAACTTATGCAGTTGACCAATAACCAATTTTTGCAGTCACATCCAGCATGCCTTTCTGTATAATTCCTTAGAAAGAAAGTAGATGTGATGAATATTAATATCTAAATGCCTGTAACATTAAAAAAAACTTTGATTTGTAATTAAGTACATATTCAGAAATGCAATTCATATTTATTAACTATTAGATATTTTAATACCTTTAGTGGAAGTATAGATTCTTATAACTGTAGAAAATATTTGTCTCGATAACTTTAATGCAAGAATTAAAATTTTGCACGTTTGAGAGCCTCTGTTTACAGAGAGTATAATTTTAAACTATTTCTAAATACAAAAAATAAATAAATAAATAAATAGCTTTTAAATTTGAAATTAAAGTAGTTGTTATATACTTTACACTTTACACATACGTTAATATGATATGATAATAACCTTTTTTGCATGGCCTTCTTACATTTATGAAACTATTTTGTGTACCCCACACACACACACCACCACTATTTCAGCACATAAAATATAGAATACTACGAGTACAATTGAATCAGAATATAAAATACTACAGTTGAGTTATATATCTTTTTATTTTACTTTTCAACCCATCATTGAAATGAATTTTCGTATTTCAATTTTTAATATTGTAAATGTGGATTTTCATTTTCATTGTACATTGATTTAGCATTAGTTTCAATAATATAAATTGAAATTAAATTTTAAATCAAAATCAAATATCCGTTCATCCTGCAACTTTATAAATTCCTAATCAACAAATGAATATTTTATAATAATTTTCTTAGATTTAAATTTAAGAATATAAGATAATCATTTTTTGCAAAAAAAAGTTTTGGGGGAATTAGAATTGAATTTTCAGTATCTCTCTTTCAGAATTGACTCAACGTGCATTTTATCGTATTTTAATTAGAATGTAATTTTAAAAGAATAATATTTAATAGTATGAGTGCACTAATAGATTGTGATTATCGCCGATTAAAATAAAAATTAAAACTTGTTTTATAGGAACAAGAAGGGGTGATATAATTGAAGGGGTGATATTATTCGAAATCTCTCTTTTTTGGACATTTCAATTGCATTTCCTTACATATTTTTTTCCTGCGTTTATATGTAGTAAAATAAAGATATCTTGAAATTTGGAGTGATTCTTATAACTGTGTTTGCCAATGACTTTAAAAATTATTTATTCGGTTTTTTTAAACGATAGGTGCACTTGAAAAGTTTATTATTCAGAAATGAAAATTCATGCAAAACAACGCAACAAACATTTAAAAATACAAAGTAAAAATATACGTGTATTATCATGGATACAGCTAAAAATGCACTTCAGGATTAATGTACATACTAATTCTTTTAATTTTTTCTTGTTCATTTAACATTCTATGCTTATAAAATTACATTGATTATAATGTACAATAAATTAACATGGATTCTAATACGCACATAATTTTACAAATACTTTGAGAGAAGGTTTCAGGGCACTTTATTATATATAATTGAATACTTAAATTGTTTAAATTGAAAGATTACAGGTATAATTCAACTAAACGTTTAGAAAAAGTTATCGAAAGACCGCAATGAACCACCAAAATTAACCACCCTTGAAATATATTAAAAAACCCATGTGTATAGACATTGTGCAGTATAAGAGTTAATTTCACCTAAAATCTTAAATCAAGCGTGACCAATAATTGAATCTGCACCTCTTGAGTTGCACACAGTTAGGTTAGCAGCCCAAACACTCTGAGAATGTGACGAATTACCTTACATTTCTTTACAACTCTGCTTCTGGATACAATTAGTATGTATTAAAAATTAAGGTATTACATTGCGATAATTTGTCAGTATATTTCAGTGATAATAAGATTTATTTACTACTATTCCTGTTTAATAAACATAGGAAATTGAAATACCTGTTAAAAAACATTTTATATAGCTTAATATGTAGCTTTAAAAAGTTCCCACAAAATAATATGATTTGAATATGCATAAGTGTAAATGGCTGTAATTTTTAGTTCAAATTACACTTACCTAATTATATTTAAAATTACTCTAACTATACTTAGAATAAGTTAACAATAAACATCCAAATTTATAGTTTTATTACGGATTAAGAGGAAATATTTTCTAATACATTAAGAAATGTTCAAATAGTACAATTTTTAAATGCGGATTTTGCAGACTATTGCAAATTAAATACCCTAAACATACGAATAAAATAGCTATACATGTTTGTTTCACAGTTTTACCTGTGCAATTATGTCATATAACATGAAAAAGTAAGAAATGCCGAAATGCTATCAAATTTATTACCTGAAAATTATTAACTTATATTTTAATTTTCAAAACCCTTAATTTCCTTCAAAACTATTAATTTCCCTACAAGTATAGAAGACTTATTTCTAATGATTATATACGGCAGTGGTTTTCAAACTTTTGTTACCTAAGCTCACTATAGCAGTGCAAAAAGACCCCAACGTGAAAAAAAATAAATAAATAAAATTAAAAAAACTTGGCAGCTCAGTGGGAGCAGCCTGTTTTTTCTGCATAGTGCATCATTAGTAAAATATTAAATCTATATAGCTATTTTAATAATTTACTGAACTTTTCAACCATTTCCATAGTTTTACTATTCATATCCAATAAAAAATATTACTCATCGCCCAAATCATAGGTTTAGCCAGAATCTTGGGAAGAGATCGAATAAAGAATCGAATAAAGCGATTACAATGTTGAATTTCATTTTACAATATGGACCCCATAAAGAATTAATTAATTGTTTAAAAAATGAAATGGAATCACACCCTTCACACATATTCATTGAATGCTTGCTTTTTATGCTAATAATAGTTCCGTTCCTTATCAGATCCAAGCAGATTCCAGTTTTAAACTATGGAATATTCAGGAAAAATTTTGTTTATTTCCACCCTTATAGTTTTATATTCGTTCTCGATCCATTTATAGAACCCGTGTTGTGAAAGAACGCGATCCGAATTTTAGGGATGTTTCGATATTTTCGAATGTTCAAGTTTGCGTTCACGTTCCTTTTGACGTTCCCCTTTCATATAATTCAGAAAGCGTGTATCAAACCTGCATTATAGATACATTTTACAAAAATTTCCTTAGTGAATTAAGATAGTACTATTTCTAAAATAAATCTACAAATTCCTTACTGTGCAAGAAAATTTTGAATTTTGAAATGTTTTTCCAATTACATATATAAAATGTACTTATTATTTAATTAATATAAAATATTCTTTACATAATTTTTAATCAGGCAAATATCTAGTAAATGTTAATTGTATTAAATATAGAGTTATAATATACTTATTGAACCAATAGATTGAAATACTGGCGTTAGCACATTAGGATTCAAAATAACAAGAGTGCAAAGTTGTCACTAAAAAATTAAACTTTTAATATCATCTGCAAAAATAATGGTCCGTCAATAACAGTATAAACAAGTTTATAAAAGTATCAATCGGTTTTAAAGGCAAGAAAAGCCTCTTCCTCAGGATAAACCCAATAACCGCATCAGCAAAGGCAAGAACGCTTCTGTCCACGCGCATCAGCCTTTTGCTGATGTAGTTGTTCTTTCTATATTCTGACGAAGAATGCCATTTTTATACTTCAGATCCAGTTGATACCTTTTTTTAACATTTGGTGTTGTTATTAAAGAAGTATTTAGCAGATTAATTCCAACTGCAGTTTGAATTTAGGACGTTGGTCTTTGGGGGCCTTCTGTTCGTTAAGAACAGAGCTAAACGCTTAAATGCTATTAATCTCATCAGGTTATTTTTACGTAATACAAGTAATGAAACACAGAAGTAAATGCATGCAACGAATAATAAAATATTCAAGAAATAAATAATATACTCCATCACCTAGTCACTAAAAATATCTGTCAATATGGAGATAAAAATCGAATCCCAAGTCTAAATATGAAAGTTTGGAACGTCGTTCCTTGCCAATTTTTGGAGCTTAAACTTGAACGTCGGTGGAAGAACATGGATTCAAATGACCTCCTACTCTTTTTCTTTTATTAAAATAATTTTGATCGGTAAAGCGTTCTATTTCTTTTCCGGATTTTGATTTTGAGCGCTTACCAATTTAAAAGGAACGAACACAACACTGAACAGAACCTGGTCGGAGTTGGCAACGGACTAGTTGGCACGGACTAGTTGACACTAGTAGGCAACGAGCTGTACTTTGAGAACACTGATGCAAGCCACTCGTTATGAGATAATATAATGTTTACATTGACTGAAGCTAGGAATACTTTATCGATGATAAGACAAAGGAAAACTTGCATTTGCTACTTATAATAGGTATTTATAATATTTATGTAAATTTCAGATACCCCTTTTGCAAAATACCCAAATGTATGAAAGAAATTGAATAAAACTGTATTTAAATCAAAAATTGCCTTTAACAGAAAAGAACAATAGAACAGTATTTATTGCCATGCCGTCCAGCTCACCCAAAAGGTATAGAAGAGTTACAAGGGAAGGTCGACAAACTAAACAGTCTTGAAAAATTCAAGATATTGGACAATACAAAATTCAATATATAAAGATACCGCTATGTCAAAGTAGATTTTCTCTACCTATACTGACCCCAAGAGAGTATAACAGGGAAGCAAAGCCTAAAATAAAAAGAACTTAAAACGCAACTTTAGAACTTAACACTATACAATATGCTACTTTTGAAATAAATAATATGAAATTATCTCACGTTAAAAGTAAATTGAAATAGAAAATAACACAATAAAATCTAGTATTATTTGGCTACTGCATTACGATATGATAGAGTAGCCAATATTCTTCTTTTAATAATTCATTTCCAAAATGTATATACATTATTTGTTATAAACCAGAAAATTAAGTTTTAATGAATTAATTTATAGCTATCTATCATATTACAACATTATTAAAACTATATTATTTAATATAGTCCTGAAATAACCTGAAAAAAATACACAGTAAAAGATAGTACTATTTGGCTATTGTATTATGCTATGGAAGAGTAGACAATATTCTTCTTTTAATAATGCATTTCAGAAATTTATATATATTATTTGTTATAAACGACAAGATTAAATTTTAATGAATTAATAGTAATCTATCATATTACAACATTATTAAAAATGTATTATATAATTAAGAACATATATTTGTATGTAATATTAGCACGTGACTGTATAAAGGTATTGAAAATATGATACATGAAAATGTATACATGACAAAGCATCCTTTAAATGTCAGATATCTTAATGTCACACTCTTCATTTTTCTTCGCTACTAAACGAGAACGATTTGAAATAAATAGGGATATTTAAATTAGGTAACGACAACTATTTCGAATACGTTATAAGACCCCTTCTTCAGGCCAAAATAACAAACAGTATGCGCCCTTAGCAACCGTTGAGAAAGAACTGCGACAAGGCAAACGAAGAGCAATTCAAACAGAGTTAGAACACAAAAATCGAATGCTCGCTGGCGGGTGGTATCAGCCATTGAAAAAAACAACCATACACATATCAATATTGGCCGTAATGGGCCCCTCCCTCGCCCACGAAAACGAGGGAAGCTGATTCTGAAGATATTTAAAATAAAACAGACTGAAAAAAAAAATATATGAATCCTTAAATTATTGATAAAAGGAATATTGAAGCGTTTAGAAGGAGAATAAAATAGTCAAACCCTTATAATGGATGAAAGATAAAAAATTATAGGCAATAATTAAGAAGAAAATTTCTAAGGAAAGTAACCGGTTCCGAAAGTTATTGTCATCAATTGCACTACTATAAAATTAACAGTGGTTGAGACTTGGTCAAAAGATATAACACAGAAAGAAAGTAAAACCGGTTTCAAAAGACATATGAGTGACTTTATCAACTAAAAGAGAGATTATCAGTCAGTTTGTCTACTCAAAAATATCAGAGAATGAGACTGGAATTAAGAGTAATTATTTTTGAGCAAACTAAGCGATCCATACTTTACTTTAATTGATGAAGTTAGCTCATCATATATATATATATATATATATATATATATACCTAGTCTCGAAAACTGTTAATGTTTTAGCAGTTTGATTGATGAAATTATACTTATAATCAGTTACTTCCTTTAATTTTGTTATTTTCTTCTTCTACTGTTTGATTCCTTTTTTTTACAAGAGCTTGCCTATTTTTTCCTTCCTCTAAACTATCACATTCTTTTTACCAGTAAATCAACGGTGTATATATTTTTTCACTCTCTGTTATAGCATAGACCCTTCTCGGTCCGTGTAAATATGTTTATGATTGTTTATTCAGTGGCCGATACCACTCGATAGCGAATATCCGTTTTTCGTGTTCTAATTCTATGTTTGAATTGCTCTTCACTTGCCTCGTCGCAATTCGTTCTTAACTGTTGTTATGGACGAAGAATGTTCTATTGGCCTGAAGATGGAGGCTTATAACGCTCTCGAAACAATTGTCGTCGTCTAACTCATATATATGACGACTTTTTTCAAATAAGTTTTGTATGTTATTTTCTTGCAAGCAGCAGTTTTATTTATTGTACTGTGCTATGCTATGACAGAGCAGAAAATATGCTTCTTTTAATAATGAATTTAAGAAATTCATATATATTATCTGTTATAAATGACAAGATAACTTTTTAATGAATTAATAATTTGTTATCTATTATACAAGAACATTTTTGATATAGTCCTGAAATAAGCAGTAAAAAACACACTAAATCTAGTATCATTTGGCTACTGTATTGGGCTATAACATAGCAGCCAATATTCTTTTTTTAATTATAAATTTCCTAAATTAATATATATTATTTGTTTTTAATGACGAAATTAATTTTTAATAAATTAATTAATAGTTATTACATACAACACTATTATAAATATATCGTTTAATATAGTCCTAAAATAAACTGAAAAATTAACACAATAAAATCTAGTATTGCAGAATACACAAAAATGCATTATTATTTTATTTGAACTTAAATAGCTTGCTCATGTTTTTTTTTCAAGTCAAGTTTATAATCAAGTCTCCAAATAAACAAAAAAATAAATAACACAATAAAATCCAGTTCTATTTGGCTACTGTAATATGATTTATCTGAGTAGCCGATATTCTTCTTTTAGTGATGCATTTCCGAAATGTATATGTATTTTTGTATATGTGACAAGATTACATTTTAATGAATTAATTAATTATCTATCATAATACAACATTATTAAAAATATACTATTTAATTAAGAACATGCATTTGTATGTAACATCACATGACTACATAAACACACTGAACATATGATACATGCTTTTTTTAAAAGTCGGATATTTTATGCCACATAATAAAAATATAACTCTTCGTATTTCCTCACTACTATGACAATAAACATTTCAATACATAAAACTATACACATCCCTTTTCATTCGGATGAAAATTATATTTTATTCTTCTTAATTGCTCTAAATATGTTATACTAGTTTACAAGGGAATAATTGTTTTTTAATCTTTTGATACATAGTTTTGCATGCTCAAGATATTTTTTTTTAATTGAATGGTAATATAAATGGTAAAATAAAAGTATTTTATCCATACACGTAATAATATAATTTCCAAAACAGTGGATTCTTTAGATATAAGAAATTAAGACAGTTAACAATCCCGAAAGGAATATACCGACAAATAATATACATGTAAAAATGTGTCAGTAGATGATAGAATTGCTATATTTATATAAAAGGGGTTACTAAATGTAAGGCATATCAATTTGAATTACTTACTAAGTGATTTACTAATTGATTTAATTACTAACAACTGAATCGTAACAAAATAATTTCTTAAATATTTGTGATATTTCTTAGAAGATTCTCAAATGATGTCTTTAAATATTTTTATGGTGTTGATATATATTACCTTAAAATATTTTCATATTGTTTAACTCAGTGTTTTAATTTTCAGTTAAGGAACTAATTATTCTATTTCATTAAGTATTGCGTGTATATATATATATATATAATAAAAAGGTTTGAATGTCCAATGAAAGAAAAGTGAAAAGCTGTAACACGAAAAACCTAACTTTCTAACAGACTTACAAAATAAAAGTATAAAACAGCAAATCTTCAAGCAAATGGAAAAAAAATACAAATTTCGAATCATCAAGTCTAAGAAAAGTATCAAAAAACAAAGGTATGGAATCGATAAAAGAAAAACAGACGAAATCCAAGCACAAAAGAAAAAAATTAAATAAATTTTGCATTGTTATTCCCATTTACTCATTTTTTTACATTTGCATATTTGCAGAGTATCCTTAAATTTTTTAAGTTTGCTACGGTATTTATAATATATATATATATATATATATATATATATATATATATATTATAAATTATAATATATATATATATATATATATATATATGTGTGTGTGTGTGTGTGTGTGTGTAAGAAAAAAAATCATAGTAAAATTGAAAACATTCGATTTCAACTGCGGATTTTGGGGAAAACTGTAGATTTGTATATGCAACAGAGATACAGACAGAGAGACTTTTTATTTTATTTGTACCTATAGCATTATGGGAATGGAAAACATAAGTTGAGTAGAAGCAGGTAAACTGTACACATACATAATATATATATATATATATATATATATATATATATATATATATATATATATATATATATATATATATATATATATATAATATATATATATATATAATATATATATATATATAACATATATATATATATATATATATATATATATAAGATTCATATGAAAAAAGGGGGGAAATGACCAAATGCAAGGCATAAAATGGTAGAGGGGGATGGCGACCCCTCTTTCCCGTTTTATGCCCGGGCAACACTCACGGTGCCAATGCCATGCAGTAGCCATACTTCCGTAAGTGACATTTTACATTGACATTTTTAATTGACATTTACGGAAGTATGGCTACTGCATGGCATTGGTACCGTGAGTGTTGCCCGGGCATAAAAGCAGTCTTTTAAACGGGAAAGAGGGGTCGCTATCCCCCTCTACCATTTTATGCCTTGCATTTGGCCATTTCCTCCCCTTTTTTCATATGAATCTTGTATGTTACTTTAGGAGAGTGTGCTGCTTTGCGCCAACTTCTGCAGAGTAATTGGATAACTGTGGAATTAATTTTAATCTTATATGTTTACTGTGCTATATATATAATATATATATATATATATATGTACGTATGTATGTATATATATATGTATATATATATGAGTGTGTGTGTGTGTGTGTGTCTATGGTTTATCAGGTTTTACCCAATTTATAATTGCTATTCCCATGATTCTGTAGGTATATATAAAATATAAAGTCTCTGTTTTACTGTATGTTTGTTACATATACAAATCTACAGTTTTCCCACAAATCCACAGTTGGGATTGAATCTTTTCTATTTTGCTATGATTTTTTTCTTACTTTATTATAGGGTACCGAGTCCAAAGGAAATCAAAACTTCTAAAGAAGTAATATCACCCAAACACTGTGCCTAAGATTTTATTATGTGAAAATTGCATCATGTCGTGATGCAACGTTTTCAAATTTGAAAAAAAAAATTATTATTCAAATTTGTTGATAAAACAAACTATTTTAATTTAATATATCTAATCGAAATAATAATGAAATTAATAAAGAAAAATTAATTAATCAAGGTTGTTATATTTTGGATTTTAACTTGTCGAGTAACAAAATAGTATTACGTGCGTTATTGATATTTTCAATTTAAGCTATGTGTTTTATTTTCACAGATGTTTTTCTATTTTATAGATTTCTGATTTGCGATTGTATTTCGCTGAGATTATGGGGATCTTTAATAGTTTTAATTTCTTACGTGATCTGTTTCACTTTGACAAATATATTTTTTAATTTTTAATTTTTCCGATTTTGCTTAACTGATTATTGCAACGTGATAAGTAAATGGCTTGGAAATATTATTTGTTACTATTTCAGAGTTTTTATTTTGGCATATGTTGATCAAAGTTTTTAAATTAGTTTACAAACGGGGAGAAAAATGTTTTATTTGTTAAATTTGTCTGAAGATAATTTTGTTTTGTATAGTGGAAACATATTATTATTATACATTTAATTTTTATAGCGATATAAATTAAATATTTTAACGGTTTTCGAAGAATGATATGATTTGCAATGCTATTAAAAATTGCACGTATTGTAAATTACGAGCAATATCGAGTATATCTACTAGAATCTACATCAATTTATAGATAAAAATGTAGATGATTTATACTTTCAACTGCTGACCTTTGTTCTTTCCTTCTAGGAAAACAGATCATTGGATTAATGAGAAGTTAATAAACAAACCCACTTGCGACAGGAACATTTCAAGTGATCCTGGGTAAATCAATTTTTTTGTATTTCATTTGTATCATTTGTCTATATCAAGTTACTATTACGACTATAAATCTGATCCTAAAATGTTTTTATGCTGCAGTTAATAAAAATAATATATATTAATTAAAAAAGACTCAAAAAATTTAAACCGTTTCCAGAATGATTCACGTTTGAATTGAATAAAGAGTATGTGCTGAGAAAATTTCTATTTAAGTAATAGAAGTATATGCAATTAAAATCATGTTAATACAATATAGTTTAGTAATACTTTTTCAACTCATACCCAGTGATCATTCCAAGAAAAGTATAACTGACCTATATAGTATAAGCACCCCAAGGTGTACTCTATTTCTTCTTTTCCGTAATTAATAATATTAAGAAGGTCAATGTTATGATTAATCTTTCGAACTGCTTTCACACAGTGGTTCAGTGCTGTCTTATTGAGCCCTAGCATTTTTTTGCAATTTAAATATTCAAAATATTTATAGTATTAATAATATTAAGCATATTTCTTGTTACAAAATACATTAGTTATTTTTAATTACTCTCATAGTTTTACATGATACTATTTTTCATGCTTTATACCGAGTTTCCCATGTTTTAAGCAAAAAAAAGTCCATAAAATTAACAAAAATAGAATAAACCAAAATTTGACGATTATCGTTTAACTTTGGAACACATAAATAACTTTTCGTTGATTGCACTAATGCAATGGAGGAAGGTGATGAGAAAAAATTGCTTTTCGCATATAAGTGCCACAGAAACAAAAAACATTTTCGCATTTTCGGCATTCTATAAGTGTTCATGTTCCATAGGGTTCCTTTTCGGAAATCAATTAAAACTTATCGATATAATATAAAAGAAATATGATAAAAATAAAAAAAATCTGTAAAACATATTATTTTGATATTTTAATCATAAAATTTATATTTATAGAGTTTTTTCCCTCTTCTCTTTCTCATTATTCTGCAGCAAATTTATTAAAATGGTTTTGGCTTTATGCATTGATTTTCATTAAATTTGTCTTCAATTTTTTTCATTTATTTCAATTTTTTTCCAGAAATATATATAATTACAAAGATTTATATTATTGCAATATATAAGTTAAAATTTATTCTTAACTTTCCAAATAATAACCTATATGATATAGAAGTCTTTCACTAGTAACTCACATTATTTTAATGGTTTTTTTAAAGTAGTTGAAATTTAAATCACTTGTTTCATTTATTCTCATTTTTCCAAATAAATAAACTAACCACAAAGCAAATAACCACACATAGCTCGCTACAACGCCTTGCAAATGAGTGGAGATTTTTTATCTCTGACATTGCAATAAAATTATTAAATACTTACAAATAGTTAAACAAAGAATTATACATATATGTATGTATATATATATAATCCATTGAAATTTGTTGATTTTCTTTAACTTGATGACTCATTATTTGTATTTTTTTCCATTTGATTGAAGATTTGCTATTTTAAACTTTTATTTTGTGAGTGTTTTAGAAAGTTAGGTTTATCGAGTTGCGGCTTCTCACTTTTCTTTCATTGGACCGTCAAACTATTACATATATATATATATATATATATATATATATATATATATATATATATATATATATATATATATATATATATATATATTACATATATATATATATATATATATATATATATAAATATATTATATATATATATATATATATATATATATATATATATATATATATATACATATATATATATATATATATATATATATATATATATATATATATATACATATATATATATATATATATATATATATAAATATATATATATATATATATTCAATATGCATGTAAATCTTAAATTACTATTTAATGAGATTAATGAGAGCTAAATATACTATTTATTTAATACAGGGGTTGTACATTGGAAAACGTATTAAAATAAAAATTAAATGGAATGGTGCAATACAAAATTTTATCATTTTCAAAACAAATTATATACCCTTCAATTATTTTCCTATTTCCATAGTATATATATATGAATTTCGTATTTGCAAGAAAATTATAAAGACAGTATTGAACCTTTCTGACATTTTGAAAAATGAAAAAATTATTATTTATTAAAAAAGTATATTTGTATATTTCTGTATATATATAATTTAAGTAGCAAATTCAAGAAGTTAACAGGAATTTAAGTCCATTTATTGAATTTCTTTATGAAATGTCCATAATTTGTATAAATGGGCTTTCTAATATTTTGGATGGATAAAACTGGCCTTCTTCCTACTTACGTTTTATATATACATACTATTCCTTTTATACAACTTTTTTAAGTACTAAAATTACACGTGCCAAGAATATTATCCTAATTTTTTCTCAATGTGAATTATTTAATTCTCCATTAACACAAGATTTTGTTTTAACACATTTACATTAGATAATGATAAAGATTAATTCCTTCCCAAAAATGTCGTGGAAATTGTAAATATTTCCAGTATTTTTGTTCGCTTTTAAACAATTTATTTGAAAAATTTTATGTATTTGTATGTACTTATACTCGTTCATGTCAATACAAATGAAATAAGCGTTTCGTGCACATAATGAGCACAAAATATATATGATATTATATGATATATGTATATGATATGATATATATGAATATAAAAAATGAGCAAAAAATGAATAGAGCACAAAATGAGAAATATAGTGTATTATTTTTATTGGGTATTTTATTATATATTACTGTTTCTTATTTATTAAATATTGGTCAGAGTAAATTTTTGAAATTTGTTACTCTCCTATAGAAGTAGAAAACTTGCTAAAGATAATTACATCATTTTTTTTCTATTTCTGTAGTGTCTGTTTTCAAATCATGACATAAGTATATGCATCCATATATTTATACCTGTTCATGCAAATATATATGAAACTGTTTTTTTTTTGTTTTTACTTTCCCAATACATGGTAATGTATAGGGAAAGTATTGGAATCATACCAAAAATCACAACTCGAGCTTTCGACGGATCTACACGTTTCGAGACCTCTAGAATACGAAAAAACCATTTTTAGCGTGACGTCTGTGTGTGTGTCTGTGTGTTTGCGTGTCTGTCTGTGCAGATTTTGTATCCACTCTAACTAAAAAACTAATAGACCGAATTTCACAAAATTTTGCAGGTAAGTTACTTGTGAGCGAGTCTGGTGCTGATTAGTTTTGGGTACGATTCGGGATGAAAGAACCCGCCTTTTTTTTTGCGAAATGGCCCGCAAAAGCTTGTATCCACTCGAGCTGAAAAACTAATGGACCGAAATTCACAAAATTCGGTAGATGAGTCACTTATAGGTCACCCTGGTGCTGATTAGATTTTGGTACGATTCAGAAAAAAATAACCTGCCTTTTTTTGCAAAATGGCCTGCCAAAATTGTCAAAATCTAAACTAAAAAGCTACGTATGCTCAAATATATCCATTACATGCTTGTTTAATACGTAATTTTTAACGAAGAAAAGAATAAGACCAAGCCCATTACACTAGGACTAACCGTTCTCGAGATATATTAGTTTTTTTCGTATTTTCTCCACGCCACCTTTGAAAATAAGTCCAGTTATCGAATGACAACGAAAATTGAATTAAAAGTGAATTAAATTTAATTGAAATAAAGAAAACGAGGATATAAATCTACAGGGAAAGTCATGTGCTGCCCACATCAGATTTTTTTTTATTGAAGTACTAAAAGAGAAAAAGTGTCCATTAGGTAAAACAGTATTTTTAATTAAGAAAATTAAGACGTTGTCTAATAGGAAATATATACACAAAGAAAACTGTGAACATTAAACTGTAGGAAAAGCTCTTTCCCCAAACTGCACTTGATACTTGTTTAAATGATGGGGATTGCGTGAAAATGGAAATACAATTTAAAACTTTCTCCGTGATTTGTTACTTTTTTCCAGAATTACACTCTAACGCGAAAGTATAAGCTACATGGCCATTATCTTTTCTACTGAAACAACCTAGGTAATAAATCATTAAACCGGCGCAGAAAATTGTTCATCTCCAGCAATTCCGACGCATTCCAAGCAGAGAGCGTTCTTGCTTTTGCTGAAGAGGGGATGGGGGTTGGGGGATTTGGGGATAGCATCGGGGGTGGGGGAAAATGGTATTTCGTGATATGGGTTATGGGGGGAGCGAAAAGAAGGGGTGGATAAAGTTGATTGAAGAGGAAAGCGTTCATTGGAGGAGCGTCGGCATGTTTTGCGAAACAGGAGGAGCCCCGGGATGAGGAGAAGGATTCTAAGAGGTTGAATTGTTAGGAAAGGCAAATGGCGAACGCCCAGGAATCGGAATACTTCCTCCATTATAATGAGTATCGATTCCCGCCCTATCTGCATTTTTTAAGAGTCAAGAAAGAATGTGCTGCACTGGCAAAAGGAAAGGGGAGTGAAGATTACAGATGCCTCATTATGCGACCGAAGCCTTCCTTCGTGAAAGATTTTTCTTTCGAATGCAGGCCACTCAACCAGATTTCATTGACAAATATACATTATGCTTATTTAGATTCAGAACAAATTATACATTTGTTACTTGAACCAAATGTAGGAGATCGGCACGCTAAAAATACAGTAATAAATAATCATTGACTTTCAAAACAATGCTACTTGCATCTTTTAAAGTTTTGAAAGCGATCTGCATAAACATGGAGATGAAGAGATTTCTGCATGTGTAATTAAGAGGCTCTTATTTGGAAAATTTTAAAATAAAAGCTGTTTTAATTTAACTATATTATTGCTAGTAACTGATAATAGCATATTTTTAGGGCTTATATGTAAAGAAATAAACACTAAATGCCCATCTAATAAAAATATAAATATGCATCGTATAGTGATAGATTTAATGTTGAAATATTACTTAATTTGGCTTCAACATAAAAATGTTGCAAAATAGAAGGACAAGTTGTTTAAACAGATCTTCCGTAGACAAGCACATATAAAAATACTTTGGGAATTATTTTTTAAAACTCAACATTTATCTTAATTTCAAAAAATATTTTGTTCTTATATTAAAATTTTTTAGCGAAACAGAATGAAAGGAAATAAAAAATCATAAACACTAATAACCCATTTATTTAAATTTCCAAAAATATTTTGTTCTTGTATTGAATTTCTTTTTAGCGAAACAGAATAAAATGGAATAATAAAAAAACATATATATCCATTTAATAGTGCATCCTACCATAACATATCCTATGTTTCAATATTAAATGGGATAAAATATAGCTTCAACATACAAATGTTGCACAATAGAAAAAAGGGCAAACCGTAGGCAAACACATATGAACTTAGCCTATAAAACCTGTTAATAATAAAATCTATCTAAAATGAAAAAAATAGTTAGTTTTTTATTTTTAAAAAATTGTTTAAAAGAAACATAATATAGTGGGATATTAAGATGTGGCATCTCATTTAATTACGTTCTAAACTAACTGCTGGTACTTTCGTTAACTTAAAAAAATAGCTGTCAATTATTTCAAAGATTTTTTATTAATATTTCACCGATTTAAGGGCAACTTAAATTCAACTAATTTGATAAACACCAATACAATGAAATCAGCAAAATGACAGAAATTTTTAAATTAATACTAAGGTTTTGGCTCATTCACTATCAGTTTCAATATAAAGATTGCTATCAATATAAACTTGATACATTAAGCTAGAACGTAAATTGTAATTTGATTTTTATGCACTTTTTCCTAAGGACAGCTTACCCGACCAGGCAAGAACAGATTAACGTACGTTTTTTTGAGGCATGGTCCTAGGTGTCCCCTTCGAAAAGTGCTTCAAATCATGTGGACAAATATATATAAACTGATAAATATAGATTACATTAGGAGTACAATAATATTTTTATTATCACATGTGACAGTTTGCAAGAATTTGGGAAATGTGTAATTAAAATCTCTGTTTCGTTAGAAAGAAGAATATTAAAATATTTAGTTTTATTAATTTTTAAAATACAAATTATAAAATGAAAATTCATGAATAAAAATCTGATGTGGGCAGCACATGACTTTCCCTGCAGACTTATATTCACGTTCTCTTTATTTTAATTACATTTAATTCACTTTTAATTCAATTTTCGTTCTCATTTGAAAACTGGACTTATTTTCAAAAATGGTGTAGGAAAAATACGAAAAACTAAAATATCTCGAGAACGGCTAGACCTAGTGTAATGGGGTTGGTCTTATTATTTTCTTCGCTAAAAATTACGTATTAAACAAGCATTTAATGGCTATATTTGAGCATACGTAGTTCTTAAGTTTAGATTTTGATGATTTTTGCGGGCCATTTTGCAAAAAAATGCAGGTTATTTTTTTCCGAATTATACCAAAATCTAATCAGCTCCAGGGTGGCCTACAAATGACATATCTACCAAATTTTGTGAAATTCGATCCATTAGTTTTTCAGTTAGAGTGGATACAAACTTTTGCGGGCCATTTCGCAAAAAAAGGCGATTTCTTTTAACCTGAGTCATACCCAAAACTAATCAGCACCAGATTCGTACACAAGTTACTTACCAACCAAATTTTATGAAATTCGGTTCATTAGTTTTTTAGTTAGAGTGGATAAAAAATCTGCACAGACAGACACACAGACAGACAGACACACACACAGACGTCACGCTAAAAATAGTTTTTCGTATTTTAGAGGTCTCGAAACGTGTAGATCCGTCGAAAACTCGAGTTGCGATTTTCGACATGATTTCAATACTTTCCCTATACATTACCATGTATTGCAGGGAAAGTAAAAATCAATGGTAGTTCTCCCTGTTTTATCTCAGTCACGTAGAGGAGCGCTTTTTTTCTCCCTCCTCAACGGACAGGTGGTTAAAGTGCAGAACCCTAGGGCAGGTTAGTCCGACCCTCCTGAGACCAAGACCTTGCAACTTAAAATATATTATGGAATACTACAAACTATCATTTAAAAAAAAAAAATACTGGTGTTTATAGAAAGAAATACTCATATGTTTGCCGAGATAAGGTGATAGAATTTGAATAATAATAATTATAGTTCCTAGAAATAATATTCCTATTAAGAAGCAAAATAATTCTTATGGTGGTAAAATGTGTTAAGTTCGGAGCTTATAATTTATAATTTAAAAGTTATTTACGAAAAACGTATCACATCAATTAATAAATAAAATTTAGCTAAAAAAATGCTCACATAAAGTAAAATGTAGGCTTAGGGGAAGCTTTGATTCAATGATATGATTTTTATTTAATTTAAACCTCACTGGACTTTATCTGCATTTTAGGGAGAAAATATAATATTAAATATATTTTGCGTCTCAAAAACATTTACGGTAGACATTTATCTATATAAATAAAAATGAAAATCTGTCTGTCTGTCTGTCTGTCTGTCTGTCTGTCTGTTTGTCACACCATCACGGGAGAACGGCTGAACCGAATTTGATGAAATTTTGTGGGTAGCCCAGAAATAGCCCCACTTAAAATTATATCCGTGTTTTGAGTTTCTACGACCAGTGGTTCTCGAGATATTAGTAAAAAACGAAATTTACGTTTGTCCCATCATCACGGAAAAACGGCTGAACCGAATTTAATGAAATTTGGTGAATAGCCTTGAAATATCCCCCCATAAATTTTGTCCAAGTTTCGAGTTTCTAAGACCTGGGGTTGTCGAGATATTAATGAAAAACGGAACTTTTTCCTAGGAGTTCTACTCCCTAACTCCGTGGTTTATCCAAACGAAAAGCTTGAAAATCGTTTGAAAGTGAATTAAAATTTAATCTCTGAGTTTGATGGGAGATTTTTTGCGTTAATTAGTCACTTTCTGAAAGCATGAATTGCTTGAAACATGATTTAAAGGGGAAATCTATCTCCATGGTTCATGGTTTATTTAAAACAAGCTTTTACGGAACAATGAGAAGTATAGAGAAATCAAAATCGTTATTTAATTTCGCAGTTTATGTTATAAGACATGACATATTTAGCATGTTATAAGATTCTATCTTATATCATGTTACTCAGAAACGCAATTAAATTAAATCTGTCTGTTAATTTTAATAATTATTTTTTCGATTTGAATAATAAATAAATGGATATAAAAATATATTTTAGAAAAGAACGATTTGATTTTTCTTATAGCATTTTTGAGTGGATAATATCAATTACGGTCTTCAGGTTTAAAAATTATTATTATTTATATTTTCGGGGATTATTGATTCAAGGATTATTGATATTTTCAAGTTATTATGCAATTATTTTATTATGACAAAAAATGTTTAAACTCATATATTGTATGTTGTACGAATCTTCTACAAATACACGTGTATATCTTTTAATCTACGAGAATATAAGTAGTACAGGTATATTGACATATGTTTTGATATATATTGGCATATATTGGAATCAATTACGACCTTCTGGTATAAAGAGTACGGATATTATTGGTGTTTTCAATTTATTACGTCATCTCTTTTATTTTGGCAAATATTTTTGAGACGCATATTGTAATACGGGTAATCTTCTACTAACACATTGGCATATTTTCTGATCTGCGACAATATAATTAGTACGGGGTTGCATATATTCATTCAATTCCTATTTTTTCTTCTGTAAATTTGCTTACAAAAGGGGGCAGGATGTTTTATTCTTCAGATCTGATCGTGAAGATAATTTTGCATAGTGAGAACATATATTCTTAAACTTCTCTTTAGGAGCAATAAATTTAATATTTTAACAGAAATTGCACATGATTGCGAACTTTAAGTTTCTTTAAATTATACACTCCGTACGAATAACGGGTGTGCTGTTAGTGGTTAATAAATTTTAACATTTTAGGAGGATATATCATATTGCTCGGCATCGCAATTAAATTAAATGTGTTTGTTAATGTTTTTATTATTTTTTTTCGATTTAGATAATAAATAAATGGATAAATGGATATAAAAGTATATCTTATGAATGGACGGTTTGATTTTTCTTTTATTTATATTAATTGCTGACTGCGTACATCAATTTCATTTATTTTGGCAAAGAGTTTTCAAGCTTATATCGCATTTAGCTACTAAACTCATATATTGTGTTTAGCCAATAAATTCATATAGCCGATTGTTGAAACAGAAAAAGAGTAGAGCGGGTATATCTTCTGATACAATTGTAGTGTTTTCATTTAGTATATTGAAACGGGATAAGAATGTTTCATTCAGATCTGCAAATTCAAAGCTACGAATTTGGAGGGATATCGCTAATTTGACAACTTTTCTTAAACTTTGCCAAATTGACGGAAATGTCGCCAAATTGATATAAACGACACACAAACAGCTGCCCCGGCCGACTAATCGGTTGCTCATGTCCTTGCTGACGAGCCGGTCGGTCTGGGTCTTCAACACAAACAGCTGCCATAAACCTTCGGGTTGGTCGTGTGGCTTGGGTCTTCTACATATCAATGAAATTTTTTTTTGTTTTGTTAGAAGAGAGTACTGAAATCATGTTTGGTTAGCATTTATCTGTCAGACCAACCATCCTACTTAGTAATACATTTAGCGAATTTTTAAAATGTCACCAAATTGATAAAAATGTTTTCAAATCTAAAAAAATATCTTGAAATTGATAAAATTGCGCTACATAAATGATATTATTTGTTTTTTGTTAGGGGATGGTATTGGGATGATATTTCATCAATTTGTCGCAAAGTGGAACTGTCAGTTCTACAGTCCCACTTGGCGATAAATTTGGCGATTTTTTAAAATCTCGCTAATTTGACGAAACTGTCGCCAAATGTTACATAGAAATATAACTATTTAGACGATATTTTTTCTACCAATTTATTTGAAGCAAATGATATCATGTCGCTTAGCAACGGATTTAAATCCAATGTGTTTATGCGGCAGACGATTTTTATTAAATCCTTTCCGATTTGAATAATGAAGATATGTATATAAAATAAATTTCATTGCCATTTCATTTTGGACTTGATAATATCAATTATACTCTTCAGGTTTAAACATTATTATTATTGATATTTTCCGGAATTATTGATTCAGGGATTATTGATATTTTTAAGTTATTACGCCATTGTTTTATTGCGGCAAAAATTGCTGACACACGCATATTGTACGTTGTACGAGTAATCTTCTAGGAATGCACGGGTATATCTTCTAACCTACGAGATTATAAGTAGTACAGGTATATTGACATATATTTTGACATATATTGGCATATATATTGGAATCAAGTACAGTCTTCTGGTATGAAGATTAAGGGGATTAATTATATATTCAATTTATTACGTCGTCTGTTGTATTTTACCAAAAAACATTTGTGACTCATATTGCAAAACGGGTAATCTTCTACTAATAATCGGACATTATAAGTAGTACGTGTATATCTTCCCATATAATTTCAGCACTTTAATTTTGACTATATTGGAATAAATGACTGTCTTCAAATTTAAAGATTACGGGTTCATTGGTATTTTCAATTTATACAGGTAAGCTACTAATACAGGTTATATTTTCTAATATTCGCGCATATAATTAGTACGGGTCCCATAAAATTTTAACGCTTTTATTTTGCATATATTGATTCAATTCCATATTTTTTTTTATATTTGCTTACATAAGGGGTCCAAGATGTTTTATTCTTCAGATATGTCCATGAAGATAATTTTATATAGCGAGAACAGAGATTCTTAAACTTCTTTTTAGGAGCATTATATTAAATATTTTAACAGAATATTTTGATTAAACATGTCATTTAGTATACTATAAGAATTTGGGCATGATTATGAATTTCAAGTTTCTTTATATTATATACTCCGTACGAAGAACGGGTATGCTGCTAGTTCTTTTATATATCAATATTCATTTTCAATCCTCTAAAGCTGCTATATGGTCGCTGAGAAAATTACGTTAGAAAGCAGAAAAAAATGAGATATTTAAAAATAATTTAAAAATTATTTACTTCTAGTATTAATAAAAAGAATTAAATTTTTATAAATATCATAAAGATTATTTTAAATCTATTTCAAAAAAGACTATTCAAATGTTGCATGCTTTATAAAATCCATTCAACGATTAATTTATGTAATTACTTCATATTCATAAAATTACATTACAATTACAGTTTGTGTAAAAAATGTCCCTTACATATTTTCAAATAAAAAATCTTTTTTTTTAATTTTCTAAAACGAATCTTGATCAGTTTTTCATTTAGTAAAAGTTTTCTACTTACCAAAATTTTAAAGCGCCTACGATGCTAGCACAAAAAATGCAAATAGAAAACAATATATTAACTATCAACTTTATTATACTCCTTTTCTTAGTGTATGTGGCACTTAATATTGATACCTAAAACAGGATATGTTGAAAAACGGAAACAAATAAATTAAATGCAAAATATTCATAACTTAGTGATCATGTTTAGTAAGTTTGTTTTATCAGAATTTTAATCAATGTTTTTATTTTTTCGTAAACATTTCAGATAAATAATATTCAAATTAGTTTAGACATACATAAGATTTTGAAATATACAAATGTATAAAATTTATTTTTCATATAAAAATTTGTTTTAATAAAAAAATACTCACATAAAGTAAAATGTAGGCTTAGAGGAAGCTTTGATTCAATGATATGATTTTTATTTAATTTAAACCTCACTGGACTTTATCTGCATTTTTGGGAGAAAATATAATTTATATAAGTTTATTTATATAAGTTATTATTTATATAGTTTTAATAAGAGTGCTACTTCATTCTCATTCTATTTCACCAAAAGTGAAATTAAACTTCCGTTTATCTTAAGAATAAATAATATAAAATCTCACTACAAGTTGAAAAAAATATTATTCCCTAAATTTATTTGAGTCAAAAAATTATGTTATATACACTTTCATTTTTATAAAATGGATAAATATGAGCGCCCTTGTTAAGATTTTTATCATAAAAATAAAATTATTCAAACTTCTCCAAAATTTCAGTGAAATACAAATAGTAAAAACAGTTAACTTTTAATAGTCGCCATATGATGAAAGAATATTTGAATTAAAGTATTTATTGCATGTACATACATAAAATTTAATATTATGTGAAACAAAAACTTGGAAAATTGATATAGTTTTTCAAATATGTGAATATAAATTTTTAAATGACATTCAATCGCTGTCTTCAGAGGTGATTAACTTCAAATGTTATATCCAGGATTCGTAAACATTGGAATAAAGGGAATATTTTCCAGCAACAGAAAATTCACCTTTTCCCACACCATACCAGTTTAGCACAATTCCATCTAACATGAGAAATTCTATAAATATGAATAATATTTTCATTTCTTTGATCTTACTATTTGATAAATATTATTAAAAAATGGAAGGACTTTATCAAAACGGGAAAACTTGCTTTATAACCTACATTGCACTACTAAGCACATTTCATAATTTCTGAGTTCAATTTGGAGTTCCTTCTGATACATCAATATTTAAAATGAAATAAAAATAAATAAGTAATAAACAATTTCGTAACATAAATCTATTGCTTAAAATCGATAGGGGAAGGTATTGTACCTATGCACCTTGGACCCGCACTTATTCTAGCCCTATCTATAAAGCTGTGAAAAATCTAATAAGTATTATTCTATACATGTGATACTAGAGGTCACTGTAAAATTGGTTTAGTTCATGCAAGTTGTACTGTGCGTCAAAAATTTATTGAAAACAAAATTAGCCATGTAAAAGTAAGTTTTTTAAATGACTACTTTCATTATATATTTTAACATTTATTATTTGTGTAAATATGATGGCTGATAGAGTATTGTTTTAGCAATAGAAATATGTGTTAAAATCAAATTAGACCTAGCCACTAACACTAGATATGAAAGCTAGGTACAGCATACGTAGGACCAGGGAAAAACATAGGTGTTGTACCTGGGTTCTAAAAACAGTTTTTATATTTTTAAAAATACATCGAAGGACATAAAGATTAGCAAAATTATATGTAAAGAACAAATATCCATAGCAACAAAAATAATTATTGTTCCTCATATTGCAATAGAATTAAAAATTGAAATGTCCAAGAAGGTCCGAAGTACAACACCTTATACATTTCTTTTCTACATAATTTTATTATTTTCTGAGCTGGTAATACGAATTTTATATCAAATATTTTATCTATTTCCAGTGTTTACACCTTTATTTATTTATGTTGCTTTTGCTAATTTTAATTTATTTATACAACTGAACTTATACTAGTATTTACAAACTGAATAATATAATCAGAGAAGTACACAAAAAAATATCTGTGTGTTTTATCATACTTAAATCATTCTAAATAATGTCCATTAATTGCTGAAACTACATAATGTATAACATATTGTATATGTTACTATCAAACTCACAAAAATGAATAGTGTATAAAAAATCATTTTTGTGCTTGATTATATATATATATATATATATATATTTATATATATTTAAATATATTTGATTTGGAATAAAGAATTACTAAAAACTCAAACTGAAAGTAATAACTGAAAACTCAATTTTCGTGTATTGCGTCCATTTAATCCAATATATTTTGTAATAAATTCACTTAAGAACATCAAACATTGTCGATATATTTTCTTAAATTCCAGACTCAATCATTAATTATACTAAAAAAAATTCCCATGTAAAATATTTTGAAGAACTAGCGCAATTGCGTGTTAGAAAGGAAAAAAAAGACAGAGTTTTATTTTTAAATGTAGTCAGTAAAAAATTATTTAAACATTATAATATTGAGATGCCCATATCATGTCCAACAAATTATTGTAATATATTTAATAAGATCTAAAAATCTTGTTATTTCTGCCCTCATTTGTTTAACCGTTAACTATATTCAACATCAATATTTTTGAGTAGATTTTATGCAGATTGTGTCTGATACCGGTTATTCTCAATTATGATAATCCGTATTTCGGGAATATATGGATCATTTTGTTTTCTTTTAGAAGATTAATTTTGATCTTAAAAGATTATATTTTTTCGAATCCTTAAATAAAAATTATTAAGTACATTTTTTTAATATCTGTTTAAAAAACTGTCAAACTATTTTAGCTGCTTAAAGGTGTATCTACCATTTTTTTGGTTTCAAGTGGGTTTTATTTATCTCCAACACTGACAAGCAATTTTACTCGTAAAAGTGACTGACTCTGACTCCTCGTCAGTCATTTCTTTCAGTTTTTCCATGTTAACCATGTTAAAGGCCATGTGAAAGGCCTAAACCTCTAGATCGGTTTGCTTTAAGGGTATCCCCCCCCCTCTGTTTTCTGCTAAATATAAATGCTGAAAAGAGGAGGGATTGTGTTTCTTAAATATTGGATAAAAATAAACAGAAGTATTTCTAATATTTTTGATAAATGAATGCATGGTTTTTCAAGGTATAAAAAACACTTCTAATTATTTTATCAAAAATTAAAAATGAGACACAAGTCTTCCTCTTCACAGCATCTATTCATGTTGAAAAACAGCAGGAAAAACATACACGAAACTGAGAGCTAAAGACGTTGGATTTTTTTTTCTATAGTTTAACATGGAAAAACTGAAAAATACGGATGAAGGATTTATTTATTTTTAACTATATGATTTTTGTATGATTCGATGTAAAAGGTATGTATATATTACGTTTATAATTTTATGTATTGATTTATTTTCTGGACTACTCGTATTTTTGTTAAGATGGTTCATCTGCGACCCCATTTGATCCAGGTAAACGGGATACAAGTGCTTTGTAAATAAGTAATTCAGTAAATAAGTCAGGATTATTCTTTTTTACCTTGAATCATCTTAAGTATTCTCCATCGCCGATGCATTGAGTATTTCGTAATATTGCGTTCGATTCCGTTTACGCCATTTTGAAGAGTTTTCTTTTCTAAGGTGGAAAGGTGCACAGCCCAGGAAGTAATCAATGTGCGCAGGGCTGCTGCTGGGCAGTTCGGACGCTGGATGGAGAAAGGAGGGAAAAGGGGGAGAAGAAGGAGAGGGATTTTTCTTCTCCTTGGAAAAGAGTTGGGATCGATGAGATGGCAAAATGCCAAACAACGGACAACCGGAAAGAGAACCGGCCAGGAGAAAGACTCCTTACCCCTCCCCCTCTATCTCAAGAAGAAAAATGGCGGAAGGGGAAAATTCATTAAGGTCTCTAGCGCCAAGATGATAAGCAGAAAAGTTCATTTAAGTGTTAAAGTTTGATGGAGTTAGAAAGTTTGGGCTTTAAACTAATAGTTTTAAGTCGCTTCGATGCTTTCGACTGATTTACCGTCAAAATCGTGGTGCAGGAGATGGATTTTTGAGATGCCCTTTGGTGGTGAAGCTGCCACAAATGTAGCACGTCAAATCGTTTGTTTCTTTGAAAAAGATGGCTCCAAGAGATCACTTGCATAAATTGTCGACAAACCAAAATAAATAAGTTGGAAATCCAAAATTATGCTCAGTTTAAATTCTTTTGTATCCGTTAATAGCAATTTCTGTTTTTATCTTTTTCTTTTATTTTGGTTTAGTTTTTCCTCTTAAAATATAGACAATATATTTAACTCATAGAAAATTTACTCACTTTGGTTCATCCTAAAATGCTCGAAAGCGGTAAATTTATAACATTACGCATATAACAACAGAATTTACCTTTAAAGCTCTTAGCAGTGAAAAGTTCAAACTGGAATATTTTCAATTGTCCACTAAGAGTCTTTAATAAATAATTTGATCATTATAAATTTATTGACAAAAAATTAACAATATATAGGTTTTTTCTTTGTTACTTAAAAATTAATGATAAATAACATATAAAAATATAATTTATATAATATACAAGATTCAGTATAACAAAATCTGTATATGTAATTAATTGCTAGATTAATTTAATTAATTTAAAAAATTGTCTCTTCCATATAAAATACATAAAAAAATTATTATTAGAAAATTTTATATAAAATGGATTTGTGTTGTATGTTTTCCAGTTATCTATAATGTATTACTAAATGTTTCCCTTAAAAATGTTTAATCCCCTGAAAATAATTAGACAATATATGAATATATTTATGTTAATTGTTAAACTGCATTTAAAAGAACTTGACAATAAATATCCAGCATATTTTAAACATCTCTACTTAAGCTAGTAAAGAAATTTGCCCCAACCGGGAATCGAACCACCAAACTTCGAACTGTCCAGCTGATGCTCTACCGTTGAGCTACTGGGACGGAATAGCAAGGTCTTAAAAAATGGACTCTGCATTCTCCACCCTCCAATGTAAGATTGACGTGCAAGTGACAATCTGGCTGACCATCTCCTGCTATTTTTACATGAGGTTAATCTTTTGATGGTATTTTTATTCTCCAGATTAGCTTTCTGCGTGGTTGCTGTCCTGCTGATTTGAAATCGGCAAACAATATGCCAGAGTCCACTGAATCTGTGCTAGTCGCACTAGGGCCACTTTCTGACCTTCAACATAACAGCACTAACCTACAGGTTTGATTTTTTCGGGTGTCATTGTAAAGAACTCTGATGCCGCAACCGCGAATTGAACAGCGGATTTTCGTACAGGCCAGCCAAAGCGCTACCACTGAGCTACTGGGAATGAATCGCATGCTCTTAACGGCGAAGTGGAAGCTGTAAGCTTTAACACACACACACACACACACACGTATATATATATGTGTGCGTGTATATATATATATATATATATATATATATATATATATATATATATACTTATTTTTTATATCTTAAAAATTATTTTAAATATTTTTTAAATAGTACGATCTTATTTAATATGAAATGCAAATGTATATCGAATAAATCGAATAAATTTGGATATTTCACATAAAAACTTGCAATCTTTAATATGACTAAAACTTTCAATTCTAAATTATGTTATGTACACGTAAATGCATTTTGGAAAATTCCAAATAGTATTTACTCTCGATAAGAGATTAAAATGATACAGTTTTCACACAAATTAATAATCATTGATGAATTAAACAATAATTTAAACACCCCCACAAGAAATCGATAAAGGATGAAGTTATAAGATGATGTGATCATAAATTTTATTCAAGCGTTCGCATATCCCTTTTATTCATGTATTTTAATTAATATTTTGATTTCGATATCGTGTAAAATGTAACAAGTATATGCGACGGCAAGACAAATTTATCTGAGAGGTTTTATTTTCATCCAAGGTTCTATAATCAATACACGCACACTGACAACACGATAACACAACTTTTGATTATAAACTGCGCCTTATTACGATTCAAGGAGAAAGTGCCTCGGACGAGATTTAAATTTTTATCAATTATTCCCTTACACACAAGACAACTAATGGACGTCCATTGGATGTCGCTTAACTGTCTGTATGTCAGATGTCCATCCAATGGATCTCCATTGGATTTCTTGTGTTAACTGTGGTATAATATTCTTATTTCATCAAAATTATACAGTTTATTCAATTGAATCAATATATTTCCCAAATTAATATAGTCTCAATCATAATACTTGTTCTTATGATTTAAAATAATATATAAACTGTTATCGATTAACAATTAAATGAAAGTAAGATCACCAGCATTTTATTGTTCAATTTCAATCGTTTAAATGTGTTTAATTTTTACATTTTTTTTGTATAATTTAAGCAATTTTTCACAAGTAAACGATTGTATAACAGATAACAGGAATCATAAATTGTTTATAAACATCATGCAACATAACGCCAAGATTTGTGTAAAAATGAGATATTAAATTCTGGGGCTTAAGTATATCGCCCAAATTACCAAAGGAGACTTTCGTCAGTACTTATGCAATGGTGTTCATGAATGACTATAGTGGAATATGTTTTTATTTAAACCAACATCAGCTTGATATTGTATTTTTATCTTTTCAGGCCTGATTGCAGAGCCGAAGCTACAATTCTGGACTTCTTAAATACAAGAAATATACAGAAAAGAACATTTAAGTGACTACATGATACCTGCGATGACATATTCTTGTTTTGCAGAATATTTGAGAGCAATATGTTTTCTAGAGCAACCAATTGTTGAAAATTCTAATAGTAAAAAAATATTTGACATTAAATTTTTAAATTTTGTAGAAGACTTTTTCTTTAAAAACAATCCACCGAATGATGGCACTTTTTTAAATCTTGAAATTTTCTTTTAAACTAACTTTAATTTTAAAATGGATATCAAGCACTGACTTGTGTATTAGTACATCATTATTTATCCACTTAGTCAGAAGCATTGTGGACAACATCTGTTCAGAAAATAAACATGTTAAGCAATAAAAATTTTATCATTTTATATGATAAAATTTGATATTGTATTTTTATCTTTTCTTAATATTTTTAAGAAATTAATATTTTTACTTGTACTAATATTTTTACTTGAATGTTTTACAAGTTTGCCAACTTGTAAAACATTCAAATAAAAATATTTCAATTAAAAATATTACTTCAAAAATTTTTACTTGAATGTTTTACAAGTTGGCAAACTGATTAACGCTGTTGATATTTTAATAATATAAAAGAAATCTGTTGAAAGTTTTGGTTCTCGATATTTCTGTTGAAATTGCAGATTAATCTATAAAATAGTAGAAATTTTTACGGTTTAATAAGAAATTTCGGAATAAGAATCTTTTGAAACAAAATAAAATACATAAATGAATATGAATTTAAATAATGGCCTTTAAAATAGTGGTACGAATATTGAGTGTCAAACTTACTTAGAAAACAGACATGTTATTTATTTTACTCCAGAATTCTATTATCAATGAAATAACACAAATATTATGAATAATACATTATGAAAAGAACCCGTATTGAACTCAAATACAAATTTTATATTACCTAAATAAGTGAACATTTCATAATTAACATGAATGGTGTTTTTACATGCAATATATCTACAGGGAGACCACAATTATAATATTCCTGTACAGAGCATCTTGCAGATTTATTTTGCTGTCGAAACTTAACCAAATCTCATCTAAAATATTAAAATAAGAAGTTATATTAAGATGTATCCTCAAAATAAAATTAAAGATATTAATATACATTTAAAGACATATCCTTAAAATGAAAATAAAATAAAACGTAAGTAAAAATGTTTTCCAGCGATCAAAATAATAGAATACTGAAAAGGGTAAAAAAACATTATTCTAATGAAAAGTTTTAAAATTTATATATCCACTAGAATGTTATTTTCTTTTTCTTTTTTTTTCTGATAGGGAAACACAATGAGACCTACATTGATAAAAGTGTTACACTTCAATTCTTAAGAAACTGTTCAATAATAACAATAACAATTAAGTTACTGATCTTGAGACACAGACTCAGGAAAACAACAAAATTTAAGGATCCCACTTGAATATTTAAGTTTCTGGTTCACTTACTTCAAAAGATAAACTTCTAAATCCATATTTCTATTGGGTCATACCATTTTCAGCGCTGAATCTCATGGCAATCTTGCAATGGCAGAAGGACATGTGTTATGTCAATATACGTCGTTTTAACTTTACAAGACTTGTTGGCTTTTTTTAATGGGTTAATGCTATGATATTTTGTTATGAATATATGAGAATGCGAATGAAAACAGTCCCATAGTACTGATTAATTTGAAAAAACTTTTTACACTTTATATCTCAGTTTGATGTTTTTCAATGCACCATCACAAAGCCGTGCGAGTTTTAGCTATTCTGTTTAACCTATTATGTTTTATCTTTTAAACTTATTATTTAAATATAATGATAATTATATATTTAAATAATAAATAATAAAAAATAAAATTATTACATATTTAAATAAAATAAACTCTAATTTTTAAACATATTATTATATATTCATAACAGGTTATTCTGTTTAATCTATTATGTTTTATTCTTTACTTAAAGTCGCTACCACAGGGTTTGACGGCTATTCCAAGAAGTTTGGTTGGCTTTCGGCCAATAAAATATAAATACTTAATTATGATCGCCTAGCGTATACGTATTTAATCTAATTATAAAATGAAGGAAATTAATTTATATATTCTTAGAAATAAATCTGAAACATTGATAATGTACTCATTATTTATATATATGCTTCGATCTGTTCAATTCCATTTCAAAACTGCACTTTAACGTTATTGAAAATTTGTGACTTTTGTATAAAAGGTCACAAGCAAACGATTTTATTCAATAACTCAAGGGCGTACAACAGACTGAACTCGAAAAAATTTCCTGAAACTGCTGTCTAAAATAATATGAAATAAAACTAAATTAGTTAGGGCTTTTATAAACAGGTTATCGCTTCATTTATTTTCTACTCTAGTCTTCTTATTACTACTGCTTCTATTTATTCACTTCTTCTTTTAAAATAGCTTGCTCAAATGGTATTTAAAGTTAATTAATGAAGTTAGTTCATGTAACTTTCGGTACCAGTTTCTTCATTCATTTTTTGTTAATATATATATGATTTATTAACATTTTAAAAACAATTTAAATCAAATTATTTGGATTTAGCTGATAAAGTTAGTTCATTTAGCTCCCGAATCAGCTTGTTTATTTATATACTTGTTTTTGTTATACACTACATAACTTCGTAGTCCTTCTTTTAACTAATTTGTTTATCAGGCGTTTTTACACATGTTTTTTAAGTGAGTTGATGATGTTTCTCATGTAGTTTTTAAATTAAGAAAATTTCTGAATCCTTCTACTATAGTTTTTCAGCCAAAACTTTTTAATTTTTTCTCTTTTTTCTATTTTTCGATTAGCAAGGATTTTTTCTTTGTTTCACATGATGCATCTGTTTCTTTTGAGGCGTCTTCTTGACTATGAGAAAGTGGTGGCTCTTTTATTTAGTCCTAAAATCAAAGGTGTGCTTTTATTAACTGCTTATGCTGTTATTAATAATATTTTATGTTTTATAAATACTCAATTCATTTCATATATTAATATATATGTAAGTTTTACTCGCATACAGCTAGTTATTTGTATCAGCAATAATAAAATATCCTCGCTATAATAAAATTAAAAAATTCTATCAAGTTAATCATTCTCTCAATTTCTACCTTCCAGCATCATACTATACTGTTTGAAATAGTATTTTCTTATAGGCATTAAAGAGGAACTTTTCTCAGAATTGTTAATTTCTATTTCATTTGATAACAAGAAAGATCAATCATGCTTAAAGCATTGATTATGAAACACTTTCCAACTTCAGTGCAATTTTATTTAAATATCTCTAAAATGCAATACACTCCTAAGTAATATATCACAATACTACATTAATTTATTATATTTGAAAACTTAAACCTTCTACGAAAAAAATGAACTTCCATCAAATGACAGCATTGAAATATAAATTGCCTGGTTTAAACATCTCTAAAATGTTATACATTCCTCGGTAATAATTTTAGAATTATCATAATACTACGATAATTTATTATATTTGAAAACTTCATCGAAAACAACTGAAATTCATTCAAATGACGTCATAGAAAAAATAACACACCTGGCTCTCTCTATAAACGCAGAATTTCATTCATAAATAATTTCCGATTCATGTCATTCATCACAATACTATAATAATTTATTTTATTTAAATTTTAAGACCATGGAGCTGCAAGTAATTAAACTCCATGCATAAAACTTCATCGAAAAAATCGTCCTTCAGTTTATAAAATCAATTAATATTTCATTCATATCAGCCATGCAGACTCCATGGACTGAATTATTTTGTGTTAAAGAAATGCAGTAATTCTAATACAACTCATTCTACATATTTTGCTGTTTACATTTTACATAGGTGAAAAATAGGCTTAGTTGTAGAAATAATCAAATTTGAATGAGAATTTAAACTCAAATATATTGTCATTGTGTTGTTTTAGTATGTAGATGCACAGAATTTAAGCAAAAATAAAGTAGTTTTAGGATGGATACAACACTCAATATGAATTAAAAAGAACTTTAAAAAGTCACGATTTTGAAACAAGATGGATGCCATATATCATTTTGAAGTGGGTCATGTGATCGTTTCATATCATGGTCACGTGATCGTGTCATATAAGATGTGTAATTATTATTTTAATTTTTATTTAAAAAACTACTGAATATATTTCGCTGAATTTTTTTTTATATATTTTATGGAACAATTTGACTATTACCTAAAATTTTCGAAGCAATTTGTGAATTTTAAATCCGCTTACAAATGCTTGAAAAATTAGGTCCCATAGGACTCAATGTATTTCATTTTTTCAACCCGGGTTCAATCCAAAACTAATTGGGTGATATTATTCATTTATATTCCCATAGGTCCTACAGACCGTCTGAACAACATACTAAAATTTCATTTTGATTAAGTCATTTTTACGGCAGTTATCGTGCTAACGGACAGACAGACAGACAAACAGACAGACTGAATGAACAAAGTCATAAACACTTTTCAACTTTGTTGTAAAGTGTTAAAAAAGAGTGAATTTATAATTAAAGCATGCTTTTATTAATTAGAAACACGACTTTAAAGAAGTTTTAATAAAAAAGCATAATACATTACATTAACTTGATAGTATTATATTGTTTGTTTAATTAAACATTTTTGAAAAAACTGCCCTCAACGTTCTTTAAAGCGGCTTATACAAATTGCTTAAAACTTAAAATTTATTTATATTCGCATTACTGCAATAAGAGTAGTATATACATTTATACTAATCTTAGTATAGACATTTAGTAGTATATACATTTAGTAGTATATACATTTAGTAGTATATATATTTAGTAGTATATACATTATTAGTAGTTTATACATTTATACAGTAGTATATGCATTTAGTGGATTCTTATCTAAAAAGCTCATCCAAAAATTTTAAACACAAAATAGGAACTTTCCATTTGATAAAAGTGCTTTAGCTTTGTTTTTTACTAATTGAATAATTTTTAGTATTATCATTTCACGAATAAAAATAGGATGAAAAACGTTTCGTGGCGTTCTATGCATATAATATATTATTTCAAGTACACAGAACGCCCGACTATCTAAACTTTTATAAACTGAAATGTGAACGTTTCTAAAATGTATGCTGATATTCCTCTTACAAACATCAATAAAAGGTTTGGGGAAAATGGGTTACTTTTATGAAAAAATTTAGTTTAAAATATGCTTAGTTTGGATTGTACGCAGACACAAAAATATATTACTGAACTCAATTATCTTAAATACCGTGAAACTTCTTTTAAAAAGCACATATAAATAGTGAACGCTCATTAATAATGATAATTTCTTAATTAATCTTAACGCATATAATAGTATTCATATTTACAAATTTATATATGCAAAACAAATTCAATTTTGTTTGCTCAAACATATTCAATATTGTTATTGTAATGTTCATGTTTTACTATTGATTTACTGCTAAAGACTTATGGAAAACTTTTTATCACCTTTTCCTTGAAGTGTTTTTGATAACAGTTTGTGCTGACTCAATTGGGTACAAAATAATTTTCAAAACTTTGCCAAATTAAAATATTTGAAAATTTTATTATTAGGCTCTTGAAATAGTAGTCTAACTCCGATTTTCAAAGATACAGAGTTCATATTCATGTATTTTCTACAACTTCAAAGGGTCTTTATTAATAAAATATTCAATAATATTTTAAAGTTTGTTTGATAAAACTATTTTTTCAACTATTTTACAGTTTTAGGCTTTAAATTAAATTTTAAATGATTATAAGAATTAATTCACTCGCAGATGTAAAATCCCATACTTGTACAAATCCATCCTCAGTACTGTATGGTAATGGCATAATCGACAACAATAGGAGGATTCATCTTCAACTTCTCACCTTCTAATGGTATGATCTACTGCTGTCAATATGCATTTATTCATTCAAAGCAATCTACTTAGCTGGCTTTAGTTCACTCAGATCAAGCAGTTACATCATTCTTGTGTGGACAAATAATTGGACGTGTTTTGGATCATCAATCGAATATTTAAACAAAACCCTTGGATTACTATTGAAATTGGTTTTGTTACAAAATTAGTTAAATGACCTAATGATTTTACGACATAAAAAATGAAAAATATAAGTTAAAAAAAAGGATTTTAATGTACTAAATTTTTTTATTTTAATCTGTGTATAAAATTGTATATTTAGAGGTTTAAAGTTACGTAAATTACAATTCACTGAAATCGTGATATGTTCTCATCAATTTTTTTTTTCAAAAAAAAAAACGGATTTTTAAAAATGCAGAGGGCAGTACAAAATTTTTTTGAATAAGTAAACTTAGAAAAAATATATATGAAGATCATTTTGTATTGATTCCTTTGAGCTAACAGTCTTGGTCGTATGATTAGAACACCCAATATTTTAACTGAATTTTTAATTTTGCCGATTGTACCTGAAAAATTATTGGATTTACTGTGCGGACTAAAATTTGAATAGTATTCACACGGCACTATTTTTAAAAATTCTAGAATTGTCAGAAAAAGAATTTTATAATTTTAAAAATGTTTTATGTATTTATCATTAATGTGCAAAGCAGAGTAGTAAATGCAGAATTATTATATTTTTATAATTCTACAAAGTATCATCCATATCTAGCATCAATTCTATGCAAAAATATCGCGTTCACAACAGACATATAGAAAATAACACACACACACACACAACAAAGCATAATAGATGCCCAGACATAATTAAAATAATTATTCATTCGTATAAATACAAATGATTTATCCACGCTTGGTGCATATCCATCAGTATCAGAGAGTCATATTTTTACCCCATCATAATTCCTTTCACTTATATAATATAAATCATAACGTATTTTATAGCGAAAAGCAATATAATATACTAGTTTAAAATGGTAAAGGCAACCTTATACTAAATAATTGAAAACAATTTACTGAAGTACAATATATCAAATCTGAGTTATGAAATGTACAGAAAAATCCCCGATCCCACATATAAATCCTATACAAAACTAGACATAGGGTTTCTATACTAAATATAGAGACATAGAGTTTTATAGAATATTTTGTGTATAACAACACACCATATAGTAATCGAATATAGATATAGACGAAGTATTTAATAATAAGGGATCAATAACCTTCTTTAGGACTTGCAATAAACGCGACCTTATACTTATACAACGTAATTTGAAGTCTTATTACTTTCCTTATATACATAATGTATAAGGAAAGTATTGTGACGGGGTCGAAAATTCGAATTCGAGTTTTCGACGGGAGAGCACGTTTCAAGCATCCCTGATCACGAATCAAACATTTTTGAAGTGATGTCTGTGTGTGTGTGTGTGTGTGAAAGTATGTGTGTGTGTGTGTGTGTGTGTGTGTGTGTGTGTGTGTGTGTGTGTGTGTGTGTGTGTGTGTGTGTGTGTGTGTGTGTGTCAGTGGGTCTGTGGAGACGATAACTGACGAACGAATGGACCAATTCGAACCAAATTTGATACCAAAATCACAATCCGTAAACACTGGAAGCCTATTGTTTTTATACGCAATCGAATGTTCAGAACCCCCCTAAATTTTCGAATGAAAATTTGAAAAAATCGTCAAAAAATCAAAACTACTAATATAGTTACGCAAATAGACATTTCTTATGTAATTTTTCATTAGAAAACGATTGACATAAATTTTAGAACGCTAACATGAACCGTTCTCGAGATATTGCACATTTTTCAAAAAAAATGTCAAAAAGTCATATAAAATTGAAAAAAAATCTTGTTGAGAAACATGTTCACTTTTCATATGTAATACCATGCGATAAATTGGGTGACATCATTCTCGTAGATCTAGCTTGTTCCATTCATGAAAAAAGATACTTTGAGTAATACTTTTGTAATTGAACGCCAATAATCATTTATCTGCTGTAAGAATAACTTATTTCTTCGTCCATAACGCTTGGCGAGATTTTGGCGACAAAATTGGCGGAATGTCGCCAACTTGGCGACTTTTTGAAATGTTGCCAAATTAACGAAAATCTCGCCAAATGGATAAAAATGACGCTAAATCAATGAAAATGACCACTAATTGTCGAAAATTCAATATCTTGGAAAGAATATTAGTATCTACTATAAGAAAAACCTATTTTTTTTACTGTAACAGTAGTAAATTCATTACATTATATAAGGAAAGTCATGTGTTGCCCACATCAGATTTTTTTTCTTCTTTGGAGCCAGCAAGTTCAACATGATGTACTTGCTTGAATAAATGAGTATGCGCATACTGCTTGTCATAAAGCAGAAGGTAGTTTTTTTTTTCCTTCGGAACTTATTGGAAATGTTAAAAAATATCACAGAAATAAAACTGCTACTTTTGAGAATAACACTTTTAATACTTCCATCTAATGCATCCTCTAGTTACGCAATTCGCATATATCTGATTTCATTAAATGAATATTGAAAGTGTTAATGTCAAATGTAGTTATTTATTTGCAGTTGTTAAGAGAGCACACTGACCTGAGGAAGAGGGCACAAAACGTCCTAGAAACAATTTCAGTCACCTAATTGACCTATGCCTACTTTATTCAAGTAATTATTAGAAAATTATAAGTTAATTAATATCTGTTTCGAGCAACAAGTACAAAAGTAGGTAAAAAGATGAAAAATTAAGTGATCAAACGTTACCAAATAAAATGTTACTAATGAATATTTAGATTTTAATTATTTATTACCACTTATTAACAAAAAAAGTTTTAATTAATACATAACATACGAATTTTCTATTTCTCGATTAGTCATAACTGAAACATGGTAAGATTTCAAACAATATATGATGTGCTCTGTGGCATTACTATAAAGACAACACCGTACTTCACGACCATTTGTCCTAAACACATATTGAATAAATATATAAGCAAAGAACTAAGAAAGTAGAAGGAACATTTATGAGCAAACATGAATGAAAAAGTAAACTGTGGTTGGGAATATGCACGAAAAATTTGGAAAATGCAACAGCGACAAAACCAATATTTTCTCTCAAGAAGTTAGAAACCACAATGCTATATTCTACCTCTAAGTTTGTAAATAAACTTATTTTGCAAGGTATAAAATTTGAACAAAATTGACCATGGTTTTTAGAAATCCAAAAATGTGAAACAGTCTTAAGTCTCAAAGAAGTAAAAAACGAGATGAGACAGTAGCACTGGGAAATATACAACTTGCTTTAATTGATTTTTGCTTAAAATAAAAGTTTATCTGTTATGTGAATCTATCAATATCAATAAATACGTTCTTAGTGTAAGGAAAAATAATTTAATTTTTTACAGAATTCCCATAGAATTTTCCGAAGTAAGTCTCAATGTACCCTAAATTTTTATAAACATTTCTCTCAGTTGTATAAAACTTCTGAAAGTACCAGGTTTTGAAAATCATTAGCCCGCATCTTTACAAAAATTCCTCTCAGTTGTATAAAACTTCTGACAGTACCAGGTTTTGAAAATCATTAGTCTGCATCTTTATAATATATAAACAATGAGATTTTTCATGGTAGGTTACATGTGAACCTATCAATATCAATAAATACGTTCTTAGTGTAAGGAAAAATAATTTAATTTTTTCCAGCATTCCCGTAGAATTTTCCGAAGTAAGTCTCAATGTACGTTAAATTTTTATAAACATTTCTCTCAGTTGTATAAAACTTCTGAAAGTACCAGGTTTTGAAAATCATTAGCCTGCATCTTTATAAAAATTCCTCTCAGTTGTATAAAACTTCTGACAGTACCAGGTTTTGAAAAATCATTAGCCTGCATCTTTATAATGTATAAACAATGAGATTTTTTCATGGATAGGTTACAAAAACCAAACTTCATGAGTGTTACAAATTACTTATTTATAATACATTTATTTTTAAAATTGCAAACAGGAGAATAAATAGTAGCAATCTGCCGCTTACTTTAATTGAACACGGTATTCGTTGAAAAATATACAGTAATCATTCGGAAAATGAGAATTTCACCAGTGGGTGTGTTCGAATCAGCAAACTTTTAGTCAGCATATTGATGCCTTATAACTTGGACCACAAAAGACTTAATAGCATCCCTATTAATTATTTAGATCAAATAACTTTTACTTTTAAAAAAAGCTCTACCATAAACACATTTTTATCGTTAAATAAAATCAGAAAACATGATTATTTTTCATTCTTGAATATTGAAAACTATTGGCTACAGAAAACGAGTCATATTTCTGTTCAAAATCATCTCAAAGGGATTGACTTTAACAGATTGTATTCACTCCATTTCAGTGCTTCTCTTATTATTCCTTACATATTGGTGACCATTAGATGATCATTTCAATTGCAGATAATAAAGTTTAGAAAATATATTTAGATTAGATTAAAAAATATATTTATGCAAATTTACCTCACACAAATTAATGATGTTCATTGATTTGCATATGTTACTTTTTTAATAGCGTTTTTATATATCATCATATATGTTTGAAATACCAGAAGTGATAGAGCTGGAAATAGGAAGAATAACCAACTTGCTATGTCCAGCAAATAATAAATAACCTAAATTTTGTTAAATGTAACGTAGAAAATGCATTACGTCCCCTGCTAGAAACCTTCTAGAACATTTGACAGTAAATGCCATTGAATATGAGGAGAGTTATTTAAAGTAGGAAAAAGGTAAATGAAGGTTGTAAATCATTAGACTTACTTTAACTTAAAACATTATAATCTATCTGAACAGGGTCTTTTGATGAGAGCCCAGATATACTGATACTTATTATTTGAGCTATGCAAAGTAATGTCTTATAGAAGTTTAACGCAATTATTCAAAAAACTATGATATTTGTGTTTTCGATTTCTAGAATTCCAGGTTGTAAGCTAGCTGAAACATCCAGTTTGAGTAGTAAATAGTCCTAAATAACTATCAAATTTTCCTTAATTTGATTTTAAAACTAGAAGTTGAATCATGTCGCTGTTGTAAGTTGAATCACTTTGGTGATTGTATAAGATAATAGTTTCATTAGTTTTATACCTTCTAATTTACTATTCTCTAGGAGCCTCTTGATTACTTTCAAACTAACCCCTGCGATACAATTATTTATTGAAATCTTTCTTGCAAGCTGTTTTCCATATTTCTAAAATGATTGCAGCGAATTCTGCCTAATTGCTTTTCCGTTTACGCTTCTATAGCATCGATTATTTTCATGGAGTGATTGAAGTAATGTTCATGTCTCTTAATAGCTACACAGGGAGCCACATCGCCGGAGAAAACAATCCCCTTATTTTTCACTTCGCAATCTCATAAAATGCAAAAGTTGCATGGCAAGAAACCGAGCGCAACGAGCTCATTATGAAAAGAGAATGAAGCCGATTCGTATTCTAGATCACCTGAAGTAGGTAGCGCGTGCAAAATAAACCTCTTCCTTTGCACACCTAGGCATTTATGCTAATGGTGCGATTTGCTCAGAAATTTTATGCGGCACCTTTAACGACAACAACCGAGGAGCTATACCCCTTCGACATTTTCTTGAGGCCTGCACTCTAATGAATCTGCGAAAAAGGAGCGAGGCCTCCTCTGCTGCAGGCTCGAATTGAAAGAACATTAATGGACTCAATAGAGAAGGACACTTCAACACTAAACGAGAAGCACACCATAAGCTGGTGTATTAATAAGAGTGGAATATTGTCTTTACTCGAACGGCTGATACAGTTGAGCTAGGATTAAGCCCATGAAAATGGAAATACAAGATAGTTGAAGAGTTTTTGAAATATTAATAAGCTTAAGTAGCTTCTCTACAAAAATTATTTTTTAAGTAGGCTTGATCCAATCAAATCTTATAATTATGTTATAACTAACCTAAAGGTTTTTACAGCTGGTGGCAGAAGCCAGTGTTCTTGACTGAATTTTAAAATAAATATTTAAAATACTGTATTAATATACTGTATATATATATATATAGTAATACATTTTTTTTTAAAGTTTCCTATCTTCATTTTTTCATTTTTTGATGCCTGTAGTCTGAGTTTGAGTATCTATAGTAATGTACTATTGCTCAATCTGAAACAGGCATTTGTTTGGGTTAGTTAGGGCTAAATACTCAGAATTGAAGAGGAATTTAATTCTGACTAATCATCGAATTTGGGCTGGTGCTGTTCTCTTCTTTTATCGGCATTATGGTCGTGATTTTGCTTCTATAGTGATGTTAATATTACTTGAATTTTTTATTATTATTTATATATTTTAATTAATATATATATATATATATATGCAAATAAATATATGCAAATAAATATATATACATTACTACATACATTCTAACATTGGATTTACTAATTTATATATATATATATATATATATATATATATATATATATATATATATATATATATGTATATATATATATATATATATATATATATATATATATATATATATATAAATATAAATTAGTAAATCCAATGTTAGAATGTTTGGATTTACTAATTTATATATATATATATATATATATATATATATATATATATATATATATATATGTATATATATATATATGTATATATATATATATATATATATATATGTACATATATATATATATATATATATATATATATATATATATATATATATATATATATATATATATATATATATATGTATATATAAATTAGTAAATCCAATGTTAGAATGTATGTAGTAACTCATAATACACTATTCTAAAATTTTCTACAAAATACAAAGAAATGAAAGAAATTAAGACATAAAGAGGAAATAATAAAGCGTAATGCAGGTCATAAAGACAAAGACAATCAACAAATTTCAAAAATGAGGAATGAAAATAAGAAAACAAAAAAATCAAGCAAAAAAGCTTGCACATGGAAGAGCTTTAGGCTTAAGATAAGTTCATTTCGAAAAAATTCTCTTCGGGTCCATATATCCCTTCGAAATGAACACAAAAATGCTTGTTTCTGAAACACAAGATAGACTCTATCTATAAACTTGTGTTATATGGACGACAAGCATATAGATTGTAACAATAAAGGAAACATAAATACCATAAAATACACTTCATTAGTGCAACCATGACAAGCAAAATATGGCTAGACCAATGTTGCCATATGCAGAAATGAAAAGATGTGATTTGCTGTTGCCAAAGAGAGTAATAAAAACTGTACTGCGTAAAAGCAATAAAAAGAGATATTCAACAGTTAAAGCTTCAAGATAAAAAGATGAAAATATAATTTCAAGAGAATGAATAAGTACGGCTAAAATAAGATAATAAGGGGAGAATATGAGAATTAGGCTAATCGAAACTTATTAACTATACCATTTACTAAATATATATATATATATATATATATATATATATATATATATATATATATATAACTAATTTAAACGATTTGAAAAAAGGAAAGGGGGAAAACCATATGAATTGCATAAAAATGGCTGAGAGGGATAGCGACCTCTCATTCCCGTTTTAAGTACTTTTCGTCTAGACAACGCCCACGGATACCAATGCAATTCAATGACAGATCCCCGTAGCATGTGCAAAAATGAAAGCTCCAAAATGCAGAAAAGGAGGCCTCAGAATGCAGACAGAAAGAAGACAGAAATGGAACGACGAAATCACACTGGCAATGATGCTACCGACTAAAACGTATCGTCCGTTTCGCCATATATAGTATGTACCCATACGCATGCGTACCTCGATTATTCAAATAAGATGTCATGTTCTCAAGTCATCAAAGAATGAATAATCCTCTTCTTTAAAGAAAGAATTGTAAATATCTTTAAGGAAATTCCGTGGGTAATGATTTTTAAGTGCTTCCTGTAAAATGAGTTTGTTACATGTGAGACAATCTTTTTTGAAAGTATTATTATTACGATTTCTTCTCAGATGTCCTGTTATGATGTTACGGAAAATATTCCTAGACAAATTCGACTTCCATCCAATTATTTGGTTAATCCTCATATCATAATCATTACGTTTATTGTACAGAACTGTATGAATTCCATTTTTATGTTTGTATCTAATGGTTATGTCCAGGAAATTAACTTCGTTTTTGACACTATTAGGGTTCTTGATAAGATCCAATTCCGGAGGATAAAAGTCAAATTCAAATTCAGGAGTATTTGAGTAATGGCCTAAAATCACATCGTCCACATATCTGTAATATGGCATTTCATATAATACATGATTATTCCTTTCGAAATATGTTAAATATATGTCAGCCAGGACTGATGAACAGCCCCCACCCATAGGAATACCCCTAATTTGTTGATAAAAGACTCCACCGTTACATAATATGTTCTCAAACAAAACGATCTGAATTAAATCCATATACCTTCGTAAAGTGATTACTTTTTTAAGATTGTATTCTGTATGTACCAGTAAAAGTATTTCATGCAATTTTTTAAGATCAATGTTCTTGAAAAGGTCCCACGGAATTTCCTTAAAGATATTTACAATTCTTTCTTTAAAGAAGAGGATTATTCATTCTTTGATGACTTGAGAACATGACATCTTATTTGAATAATCGAGGTACGCATGCGTATGGGTACATACTATATATGGCGAAACGGACGATACGTTTTAGTCGGTAGCATCATTGCCAGTGTGATTTCGTCGTTCCATTTCTGTCTTCTTTCTGTCTGCATTCTGAGGCCTCCTTTTCTGCATTTTGGAGCTTTCATTTTTGCACATGCTACGGGGATCTGTCATTGAATTGCATTGGTATCCGTGGGCGTTGTCTAGACGAAAAGTACTTAAAACGGGAATGAGAGGTCGCTATCCCTCTCAGCCATTTTTATGCAATTCATATGGTTTTCCCCCTTTCCTTTTTTCAAATCGTTTAAATTAGTTATATCCTGCTTCAGTATATAGTGCTGCATTGCGCCTTTTTCTGAGTGGTATTATATTACATTTTTACGTATATTTCATATTTGTATAGTTCTATATATATATATATATATAGATATATATATATATATATATATATATATATATATATATATATATATATATATATATTAATTAAATTAAGATGGTTTAACTCCTTTGTTGATTTTAATATTTCGTAATTGCTTGAATTGGTTATTATATCCTTCTAATATATATATATATATATGGAACATTTATTTAGGATTTACTATACTAATCTTAATATCTACTATAGATAAAGCGTAAATTAGTAATATGGGTGCAGCATTAAATTATGGAGGGGGTTGGGGGTTCATTATGGGTTTCCACTTCCGGTTCTAGGGATGATGATTTTTCTGAAACTTCGTATGACTGTACGAAATAAGCATGCAAAATAGAATAAAAATGCTTAATAGTTGAGTTAAAAATGTAGTGTATACACCATTTACCACGATATGAAGACATCTTCATAAATTTCTTGTTTTAACTGCTATAACGTGGCCTACTGATACCCTTAAAGATTTATGACTTACGCATGACATTTCTCTGCCTGTAAATCCATCATGACATCATAAGTAAAATTCTTATTTCCAAATGAACCAGCTTCGACAACTGCTAAATGTACTGTTCAAATAATTAACACAAATCATCAACTAGGGAGGAGCTTTTTCAATTAGTGAATAGCAATTAGAAAATTTATGAATTAGAAAATTTATTAATGCACTGCATATAAACATATTTAATTGACTCTGGCAAAATAATATATAGACTGGAATAAATACCCACCTTTCCCTGGATAGTATACTGAAATAAAATGAACGCGGTACAAAATATAAAATATTTTATTAGTAAACCTTCTTTCGTTTAAGAATAGCAAACCAGTGAAAATGCACGCAAATCGGTGGAGCCATTTTAGAATTATAAGTGATCGTTATTTACAGATAGAAACGGATAATTTAATTACGTTGATCTGGGGATAAGTATAGGAAGATGAAACTTATATCAAACATCCATTGTACCCAGTTTCATTGTCTAAAAAAAATTACTAAAATAGATTACGTATTTTAAGAGATATTTAGCGTGAAAGAGTATATAGGAATATACAAATCATCCAAATGCGAAAATTTTATCTATCATAAATACCTAATAAGCTAAAAGATAATCTGAAAAATTAGCCATTACTCTCATTCGGTGTACAATTATTGAGCTGATTGTAATGAAAAAGTCTGATGTGTCCATCACATGACTTTCGCTACAGGTTAGAAGATTTCGATATTGGAGGAAAACACTAGCACAAACAAGAAATTAATGAATGTATTAATGGTGTATTGCATGTTAGTGATGTATACACTTAATTTTTTTACGGAGCTATTAGGCATTTTTATTCTATTTTGCATATTTATTTCGTACAGTTATACAGCTTTTCGGAAAAACTGGAAGTGATGCATATACAGATGGAAATGGAAATCATTAGTGAACCCACCCACACCTCTGGAATCCAATGCTAAATTAATATCAATCATCCTTAATGCTCTATCTATAGACAATTCTGATAAAAGATGTTTAAAGAAAAATTTTCGAACCAGAAAGGCAAAAACCGGAAGTAGATATCTTTAGGGAAACACCCCCTTCCCCCTATTTCCTTTAGAATATATTCCTACATTCATGCTAATCATTATCTAAGTATTATCTATAGCCAAGGCTAAGAAATAGATATTTAAAAAAAAAACTTTGAGCCTGTATGGAAAAACAATGGAAAGTGAAAATTATTAGTAAACCCCAAATTCCGGAAGAAAATTGTTTCGGATTCAGGATTCCGAAGAAAAATAATCCGCAGGATGGAATTCCGATGTAAGATGATTTAGTCTCAAATTCTTTCCGAATTTGAGGTTGAATGCATATCAGTCATCATCTAAACTATATCTATAGCAGATCCCGAAAAATAGATGTTTCAAGGAAAATGTAATTTTTTGAACCGGAATTTGCATCTCCTGAACCCAAAAATGGAAAACCTCAATGGGTCTCTTAACCCCTCTGTAATTTGATGCTAAATCTATATTAATCATTATCTAAGATCTAGTTACAGCAATCCCTAATAATTATATGTTTCAAGGAAATTTTTTGAACCAGAATTGGTAAAGAAACCAGAAGGAAAAATTCTTAGTAAACTAGTCATCCTCCTCCGAAATTTGATACTAAATCTACATCAGTTATCATCTAACCGCTAGTCGTATTCATTCTTGATAAATAGATGTTTCAGGCAAAATGAAAACTTTTGAACCGGAAAATGAAAAAGAACCAGACTTGGAAATTCTTAATGAGCCCCCATTCTTCTTCTCTAGGATTTAACGCTGAATCCACATCAGTCATCATCTAAACTCAAACTCATCTAAACTCACTCATCTAAACTCTGATCCTGAGAAATAAATGTTTCAAGGAATTTTTTTGGTAAAACCAATAGTATAGCAAAATAGTTACTAAAAATGACGTTCATTTATTTCTGGATAAAAGTACTTACAACGCATTTAATCAGTTGATTATAATGCACGTATTTAAATTTTTTGCACATTTTTTGATTTTATAATAAATACGTACAATATCTCAAGTATGGCACGGTAAATAATCTTTCGGTAAATAATGTCATAAAATGTCTAAAAAATTAATGACCTTTCACTTGTATCAGTTACACTAAAATCAAAAGCCTAAGAAATTTATGCACTTATCCGTACCAATTTTCATTCAATTTGCTCAATTTATTAGGAAGTTATAATTAATGCGGAAGCCTAATGCGGAAAAATGAAATGTCCAATATCGGCCCGGCATAATTCTTAATGAAGTATGACCATTTATTTCAAGTTAGAAGTAGATTACACATTTAATAGTTAATATATATTTAATTTTCGTGTGATTTATTTTCATTTAAATTTTTTTTTAATGTGCAACATCTCCAAAACGACAAATGCTAATCGCTTTTAATACATAGAAAACAAATACGTGTAATCACTCAAGAGTGCAATAATTTTTATAATAATGATCGTCATTTTATTTAATTTTCGATTTCCGATTTTTTCTGGCCTTTTTCTGGCTTAAACTCTCTTCAAATCAATAGGCCTTTTACTGTTATCCATAGCAATACTCTTGCCACAAAATACTTCCAAATGATTTTCTCAATTTGTTCAATAGTTATCTTCACCACAGATTCACGTGATAGTCACACAGAGATTCGCATTCATTGATGATCAAAACATGTAGTTGGATGCAAATCCGAGAATCGGATTTCTGGCCCCATCATAATACTTTCCCTTTACATACACTATTTATTGCAGGGAGAGTAAAATTCTCAAATGTCCAATACGGTTTTCGGTACAGATTAGCAAATTTGCATAGTGATGAAACTGTAGCATTATTTAGAGTTTTACTACGATCTAGATCGCGTTAAAAATCAATACAACTTTTGTTGTTACTGAATCAAATGTACACAAAATTTTATAGAATTATCTTCATTATTTAAATAGAAAAAAGCTCTTTGTAAAAAGTATAACAATAGTGCATACATTTAATCAAACATAACTAATTTTATAACATAACTACATTTATTTTTGACTAAAAACACAATTAGTCATTTGATAATAGTTAAAATATTTAAAATGTTATGACTTTCACCATTTTAGATTAAAAAAAACTTAAGAATGGTATACGTTGCCATTTCGTTCATAATTAAAAAAGTTGCAAGGTTGACGATAGATCTCCAAATTAGCCTCTAAATTAGCCAAATTTATCGCCAAGCGTTAATAGTATACAGAGAAAAGGGTTTTTCCGTATATATAAATAAATGATTACTGGTGAATTGTTGAGCTTTAAAATACAAACTATTACAGAAGGAATCTTCTTTCGTAAATGGAACGAACTAGATCCATGAGAATGATGTTAAGAAATTTGTCACATGATATTACATATGAAAAGTGAACACATTTCCACATTATTTTTGTATTTTAAATATATATAAGTACACAGCCATACGCTGGTATATTTGATAATTTTATTTGATTATTTTTATATTCATATCTGATCCATGTTCTACTTTCTTTTACGTCAGGCCATGTGCATTATTTGTGCAATACAATTTTCAGTAATACACACAGAAACGTAGAATCAGCATTAACGAACCAGATATGGCCCTTGATAACGTACATGGTTTTCGTAAATTCTTTTTACTTTTTTAATTTATTCATTTTCAAAAAAAAAAATTGGAAGCCAGAAAGGCCTAGCTCCACGTGCAAAAAAATTTTCTGTTTTGCAACTTTTCATCTTAAACACTATTCATGCTTTTGCACCATGTATCTTTATGCAGGGAACAAGGGTATTAGTACCTTAAGTACCTGCATTACATATATGATGTATAACAAAAAATTTAATCTAAGGGTGTAGTTAAGGGATTATATTCACCTATCTTTACCACAAATAATTCTTTTTCAATTCCATAACTTTTATATAGAACAAGGAAAAAGGGGTATTATATACCAATTTAGTACCTGTTTTATTTATAATGTTTTATTTATAGTGTTCTCTTTATCATCTTCACAAGCTTGTCGTATAGTCATTATTTATTTCAAATATTAACTTCAGATCATCTCTTTTTCAGTTTTTGCTATACAGAACAATTTCAATAAATGATCGATCTCTGATTTATATAATACAAGTAAATTAAAATTCTTCAATTATATATATATATATATATATATATATATATATATATATATATAATTAAAATTCTTCAATTATATATATATATATTCGACCCACCAATTTTCGAGGAAAGTATTACAGTAATTTTATTTCACATTATAGTATGAATGTAGGGAAAGTAAAAACGGAGGATTCGCATTCAGGGATTCTTAAAACGTGTGGATCAATCAAAATCAGACGGTTACATTTTTGCCCCATCCCATTCTTCTGTCATACATTACTATGTGTGGCAGAGAAAGTATATAATGTTTTACCTACAAAATAATTCTTGGTAACGCCAAAGTGACCACGGCTAAAAGGCTTTATGGCTAAAAATGCATATGGTTTCTATGTACTTTCACTTAATAACTAGCTAATTTCGTTTGTATGTCTAGTCACTAAAAGAATTGTATTATTGAATTTTTTTGCGATTTGTTACGTTTCAGCTGAAAAGCTGAAAATTTCAAAAAAGTGCAAGTGTGTCTTATAAATGATGTTATTGGTTTTAAAACTAAAAAAAAGAAAAAAACCCATGTGATAATATATTTAACATATTTTAGGCATTTATATCGTATTTTATTAATTATTTAAAAAAAAACTGTTAAAAATGAATGCCTAAAAATTCAATAGGTTTTTCTTCCACTTACCAATTCAGAACATCTATCTAATTTAATTTGATAGATGCTTTGAATATGTCCACCTGCTCAAAAATAGACCAACACACACTGACATACTTCATACACTGGTTGATTCTTATTTAGAGATCCTTAAAACGTAAAAATGTTGATCCTCAAAATCTAAATTTCAAATCCGATTGCTTTCCCTTTACATAGACTGCAAGTTGTCGGAAAAGTAATACACGTAAAATCAAAAGAAATAAGTTGTTCTTTTACCCATATCTACAACGAGACATTTCCCACGCGTTTCACGCGTTCTTAGTGGCTAGTGATCACTAAATGGGACACCACCTACACACTTAATAGAAGTTCTGACTATCAACCCCCTCCCCCTCTTTCAAATTTAAGCATAACAAGAAAGATCAATCATGCTTAAAGCATTGATTAAGAAACACTTTCCAACTTCAATGCAATTTTATTTAAACATGTCTAAAATGTAATACATTCCTGGGTAATATTTTAAAACTTCTCACAATAATACATTGATTTATTATAGTTGAAAACTTAAACATTCATCCAAAAAAATGAACTTCATTCAAATGACGGCATTGAAATATAAATTGCCTGGTTTAAACATCTCTAAAATGTGATATATTACTCGGTAACAATTTTAGAATTATCATAATACCACGATAATTTATTATATTTAAAAACTTCATCGAAAACAACTGAAATTCATTCAAATGACGTCATAGAAAAAATAACACACCTGGCTCTCTCTAAAAAAGCAGCGTTTCATTCATAAATAATTTCCCATTCATGTCATTCATCACAATACTATAATAATTTATTTTATTTAAAAATTAAGACCATGGAGCTATAAGTAATTTAACTCTATGCTTAAAACTTCATCGCAAAAAATCGTCCTTCTCTCGGTAAAGTCAATGAATATTTCTTTCATATCAGCTATGCAGACTCCATGAGCTAAATTCTTTTGCATTAAAAAAATACAGCAATTCCTATACAACTCATCCTACATATTTTGCTGTTTACATTTCACATAAGTGAAAAATAGGCTTCGTTAGAGAAATAATCAAAGTTGGATGCTCATTTAAACTCAAATATATTATCATTGCGTTGTTTCAGTATGTAGATGCACAGAATTTAAGCGAAAATAAAGAGGTTTTACGACTAATACAACACTCAATATGAATTAAAAAGAACTTAAAAAAATCACGATTTTGAAACAAGATGGATGAAATATATCATTTTGAAGTGGGTCATGTGATCGTTTCATATCATGGTCACGTGATCGCTTCATGTAAGAGGTGTAATTATTATTTTAATTTTTATTTAAAAAACTACTAAATATATTTCGCTGAATTTTTTTTTATATATTTTATGGAACAATTTGAATATTACCTAAAATTTTCGAAGCAATTTGTGAAATTTAAATCCACTTAAAAAATGTTTGAAAAATTTGGTCCCATTGGGTTCAATGCATTTCATTTTTTCAACCCGGGTTCAATCCAAAACTAATTGGGTGATATTATTTATTTATATTCCCATAGGTCCTACAGACCGTCTGAACAACATACTAAAATTTCATTTTGATTAAGTCATTTTTACGGCAGTTATCGTGCTTACAGACAGACAGACAGACAGACAGAATGAACAAAGTCATAAACACTTTTCAACTTTGTTGTAAAGTGTTAAAAATGAATTAGCACACATTGTTGAGAGGTAAAGTGGTGTAAATGTGTTTTAAACTCCATTGTATCGTCACCCCTAATTCGAATTTTCTATGTTTTTTGCTAATCTGGAAGTTGAGATGAATCGAATGAGATCAAATCCGAGATTCTGGTTCGAGTGAAAATACTCAATCATTTTGAAACATGGTTTTGAATTTTTTTTAATTATTCCTTTACCCCTAATTCGAATTTTCAAAATATTCGATTTTTATTCTTTGATTTGGAAGCTGCCATGGATTGAATGAGACCAAAACCAAGATTCTAGCTATAGTGAAATCGCTCGATAATTTTTATTCATTACCCCCTCACTCACTCACTCACTCAGTTCAGTGCATATTACATAGATTCCGATTGTGACAGATGTTATAAACACATCTTAATGATTTAGTTTTATAAAATTTATAATTTAAGTGTCAATAATGTTTGTTCGTAACTTTAAAACATGATAATCTCAAATTAAAAAAAAAATAATGTTTGTTAAATTCTTATTTATTTTTATTTATTTTTATTTATTTTTATTTTATTTTATTTTACTTATTTATTTATGTAATTATTATTTCTTATTTTTTTATATTTTATTCGTTTATTTATTTTATTATAATTTATTTATTTATTTTATGATATTTTAGTGATTTATTTGTTTATTTTTATTTGACTTATCTTTTTATTTATTTATTTATTTATTTAATATTCATTTACTACTTTTAACATTAAAGACGCGGGCATTGTTTGCAAATATGTGAACAAAAAATCAATTACATAAATTTTTCTTTGAAAACTGACTTTTCAACAGGAATATTTTATGTTTCATCAATATTCTGCCAACTTTAAAATTCTGATATTGACTATCAGATACTTAAGTTAGACGGACCAAGAAAATCAGGCCTTATCCGAAATGGGGAAAATGTTTTCGGAAACATCGAATATTATGAACTTATGCAATCTGCTTATTTTTTAAATTACATTTTTAGCTGTTTCCTCCTTACCAGAAGTCGTTCTTATGTGTACTGTTTACGATTAATATTTCCCATACTAGCCTATAGAATAGCATTTAATCAAATTTTCCTTCGTGTGTGTCACTACTAAAAGATAACCCTCTTCATTATACTAACCTGTTTTTACAAATATTCAAATACATCAGCAATAAATGTATAATTCGCTTGGGACATGAATTTGTTTTTAATATTTTAAAACAAATAAATATTAAATTAAATTATCGGTATTTAAAATAATTGCCTAACCTCTACATATCGCCAATATTTATGCTTTGGAACAGAAATATTGTTTACTTCGCATGACGTAAATTTTTAATATAATACCACTATCGGTAAAAATTGTCCAATGGATCTTTAAAAGATAAAAATCCAGCTAAAAGTGGAAATTTTTCATTATTCAAACAGTCTTGCAGTGAACCTGCTTTATATTTTTCTTTACGCCACAAATATCTTGCTGATGAGCCAATAAGACAATGCCAATGCAACGCAGAAATGGAGTTGTGTAAATAATTCATATAAACAGTGAGTATATTTACACGAAATACTTTATTTAACGCACCCCAACAAATTTCTACCTTATAATTCGCTGCTATGTACTTAAAACATTCAAGAGCAGTTTAAGGAAATTTTTAGAAAAATCACTAAATCTCGTTACAGCGCTTATTTACCCTTTCTCAATTTTGAGAACTGTGCACTTTTAACACAGAAAATTGACATTAATAACTGATTAGTTTACTTAGACGCAGTACAGATAAACGGCAATGGTTAAGGTATATATTATTTCCGCATAAAGTAGCATATTTAATAGGGTATTGTTGATTTTACACTGCAATGAGTTTCTTTAAAGAATTTTTGTTGTGTGCAGTTCATCGAATGTCGAAAAGCAAGCTTTTGGATTCAGCAGTTCAAATAATTGATTTTACAATCAGCTGCAGATGCTGCTGACCGAAGGAGCTTGTCGGGGTGTCATTAATTATCGCCGTTGATAATTTGGGCTGGCATGTCGAAAAACAGGGCTCCCATCATGATACTGGCCATTAAGGTCCCGGTCATTGGAACCTGGATTCTTTCCATACAATTGCAGCACAACTCTTTTGCAAAAATTATATCATATTTTCCATCAAAACAGAAATTATCTGCATAGGTTTTCGATATTATCTATTGATTGAAATTTCCGATTTCAAGCAGAAAGTTCATTTAGAAGTTTTCGCATCCATGCTTGATTTACTTAATCGAAATAATTTCCACCAGCCCTTTATATTATCGAAATTGCATGCAAATAGAAGGGAGGTTGTTGATTGGAAATGTTAGATAATACGTTTTACTTGAACTTGAAAAATTACTTTTCCAATCTAAAAATAAAAACTAGTTTTTGATCTTAAAAGATTTTAACTTTTTAGAAAGGGCAAATAAAATATTTTATACTCAATAAAAATAAAAGTAAAAGTGGTCGTTTTACTAAAATACAGCTCTTAAAAATATTTATATAAAAAATTCGAAAAGTTAAAAATATTTTAACTCTATTAATTTTATCAAACGGCAGTTATGTAGATAGGGGAAGGGAAAAATTATATATGTTCCACATAAGGTCTCCATATTTCATAATGAAATGCAGCACTGTAACCCCCTCCCCATTCGGGCATGTCCCCTCATTCCACGATGGTGGCTATTAAAATAAAAGCATAATAACTAACATAGTTTTTATCATCTTCTGAACCTTTTTATCTTTGTTATGAAAACCTATCCATTGCTCTAATCAAGAATTCATCGAAAATATTAAATACCTAAGAAATATACTTGCACAGTTGAATACGATTTCTTAACTAAACATAAAACTGACATTACAATACCATGACAACACCAAAGAAGAAATACTTTGTTTTCCTTTTAAAAGTATTGAAAATATGTATATGCAGCCTCATCAAAGATGTAAAAAATTAAAATTAAAATTTATTGTGGAAATTTTCAGCCTGCCCTCGACGCTATATTTACTTTCCGATTGCACTCAGAAATGAAAAGCTATGTCTAGACCCGTAAAGTTGCAGTAATTTTACATTTGGACTAGTTAAGCTTCCTTGCACAGTTTTCGCTGTATCAAATGCTTTTCTAAAAGGTAATTTCATCAAGTAGACTTACAATCTAATTACTTAACAGTCCGTCAAAAGTAATAATTAATTCAATATTTGTGGGACACTTGTCAAATGGCATCATACGATTACACCAATAGATTTTCCCATAATTTCGAAAATCATACTAATTCTTTATTGCATAGCAATCCCTATATTAGACTTATATCATGCCTACTGATGAATAAAATATAAAGTTTACCCACGTATTAAATAAAAAAATAAATTACTTTTGAACAATTATCTTTTAAGAATGCATTCAATTAAATTTGAAATTTAAAGTGTACGAATCTTCTGGCCACTGGCTACTGGGATTGTTGCATTTTCTTCTATAGTTAATGTATATCGTACATTCTGCTGTACTAGATATTAAATAGAAGTAAAACTCGAAATCTGAAAGACCTCTTCATTCCTCAACTCTTATTTTATCCGTTTATCTTATCCGCATATTTTATCCGTTTATTTTATCCGTATATTTTATTCGTTTATTATATCCGCTTATTTTATCCACTCATGAATCGCTAACGAAAAATGTAGGGACATTGAAAAATTTTAAACTGAATACTGTTTAGACTTAAGTGATACACTGCATCTAATAGGCGGAGTTAATTTTGTCAGGGGTCATTGTGGAAAACTCATTTCTCAAATTAGATTCAATACCTTTTTAACTATGCTCTGCAACTTTCTGGGTGGGCACTAAATAATAAACTATGCAAATAACAAATTGAACTATACAAAAATATATGCACTATCACCAGATAAAAAATAAAAACTGGCAAGTGCCATCTAATGTTTTGCAGCGAATTGATTTAGCATTAATTATCTAATTCAATTCTGTACAGTGTTGCAATAAGCTTAACATACTTGCCAAATGTTCAACTTGAGTTTTGGTTGGATAGTGAATGACAAGGCTACTAATCAATCGAAACACGCATACACATCCTCTCTCCGTTTGCATTGACAAATAGTTAGACATTGCTTATTATGTGTAACCTGCTCCTAACTATCAGATGAACCACACGGTTAAGACGGATGCAAGAGCATTTACATGCGGTATCATGACGGGAAATATATTTTAATGACAAATATAAAAAATATTAGCCTAGTGGGAATCTTTATAATTTAAAGTATACACTTCATCTGTCGGATAATGAAAAGTGGTTGAGTTGGAAACCTTTGAAAGACTAAAGAATAGACTAAGTTTGCACCAACCAGTAATTCATCCAGTAATTCAACCAGTAATTGGCAGTAATTCTTGTAGAATTGTCTGTCAACTTAAATTTACTTTTATATCTGGAAATGATTTTCATCTAATTTTCAAGGTCAAACTTAGCAATGTTCAAAGGTACACTGTGTAAGATCTACTATTTCAGTATAAATCAAATACAAAAGAAAGTATATAAGTAATAAAATTAAAGACACGTATCATATATAAAAAGGTCATTTAATCAAATAAAACAATCCTATAAGACGTGCAAATGTTAAAAGGCCAGAGCGCTTTCGGGTGTCACTATACCCTTCATCAGTGGCTATATGAAAAAGTGGCTATATGACAAGCTCATATGTATAGACCAGATCGGCAGACAAATTTGCATGAATCAGCTACGGAATAATGATAATATAAACAGGCTATTGAAGATTAATCCATTACAAAATTACAATAGTAAGTGTTATAAACAGGAAATTTAAAATTTAAACAAGTATTAAATACAAATACAAAGAAAAGACAATGGAAAATGTCCAAATTGTAGCCAAGCATAAATTACAAAACTGAAACGTCACAGATAATTATGTAGAGGTTTGACACGCATAGAGTCGAGAACGAGTCGCCAAGTGTGACTTAAAATTTGTACAGGGTCAAAATTACAAATGGAATCACGGTAGATATAAATAAACAGGGATTCATAAAGAAGAATATTACGAGGGTTATTGTAACGATTAAAAGGAAAGTTTTTCCAAAAAAGGGCCGAAAATTATCATTAACAACACATTGGGCAAGTGCCATAGAAAGTTTATAATTATCAATTACTAAGTACAATTATTAATTACAAAATAAAGATTGAATTTATATGTACAATGTATGAATTAATATTTTATAAATATATTTAACAGTCTTCTAAATGTCTCACGTATATAGCATGGGATTTTCTACATAGCCTGGATTTTTACTTTCCTTATATACATAATGTATAAGGAAAGTATTGTGAAGCGGTCGAAAATTCGAATTCGAGTTTTCGACGGGAGAGTACGTTTCAAGCATCCCTGATCACGAATCAAACATTTTTTAAGTGATGTGTGTGTGTGTGTGTCAGTGAGTCTGTGGAGACGATAACTGACGAACGAATGGACCGATTCGAACGAAATTTGGTACAAAAATCACAATCTGTAAACACTGGAAGTATATTGCTTTTATACGCAATCGAATGTTCAGAACCCCCCTAAAGTTTCGAGTGAAATTTTGAAAAAATCGTCAAAAAATCAAAACCGTTAATAAAGTTACGCAAATAGACATTTCTTATGTAAATTTTCATTAGAAAACGATTGACATAAATTTTAGAACGCTAACATGAACCGTTCTTGAGATATTGCACATTTTTCAAAAAAATTATCAAAAAGTTATATAAAATAAAAAAAAAATATTTCCTATTGAGAAACATGTTCACTTTTCATATGTAATACCATGCGATAAATTTGGTGACATCATTCTCGTGGATCTAGCTCGTTCCATTCATGAAAAATATACTTTGAGTAATACTTTTGTATTTGAACGCCAATAGTCATTTATCTGCTGTAAGAATAACTTATTTCTCCGTCCATAACGCTTGACGAGATTTGGGCGACGAATTTGGCGGAATGACGCCAACTTGGCGACATTTTTAATTGTTGCCAAATTAATAAAAATCTCGCCAAATTGATAAAAATGACGCTAAATCAATGAAAATGAAGATAATTGAAGAAAATTCAATATCTTGGAAAGAATATAAGTATCTACTATAAGAATAACATTTTTTTAACTGTAAAAGTAGTAAATTCATTGCACTATATAAGGAAAGTCATGTGTTGCCCACATCAGATTTTTTTATTAATTTAGATGTTTCACATGGAACTTCAATGGCGTAAACAGAGGGGGTCACAACTCCATTTACTGAATAATTACGTTTGATTCTCCGTAAGGTCCATATGGGAAACGAAATCATGCACTATAAATCTCTCTCCACCCATAAAATACATATAAATATGAGTGGTAAACACAACAGTGTGACATTATCTTGATATTACAATATTTCATAATTAATCCATTGCAAATTAAATATTGGATTTATTATACAATATTTCATTAACCTATTGCAATACAATATTATTTGTGGATATGATGATATTATAATATTTCATCATATCCACAAACACATCGTGATAATATCTTGATTTTACAATATTTCATTATTAATATATTGCCCAGAATAATTTTTCCAATAAGGGACGCCTATATGTATACAAACTTTGAATTGGCTGCTTATAAATATTTTTAGAACCGAACAACAGTTATGACAGAGAAATATGTTCAGGCAGAACCGCTTAAAACATGCATTACGCAAATGTACATGTATTTTATTGCTTGGAAGATATGAATTGTTTTATAGGAAGTCATGGACTGCCCACATCAGTTTTTTTATAAATTTGTTTGAAAAACGTGCAATATCTTAAGTACGGTTCATGCTAGCGTTCTAAAGTTGATGTTAATCATTTTCTAATGAGAAATGATAAAAGAAGTATTTTATGTAACATTATTGGAGATTCTGAATTTTTGCAATTGGTTTCAAATTTTCATTCGAAAATCATGGTGGAGGGGGGGGAGGGCGGAATCCCCCCACCACACACACAATAGTCGATTACGTTCAAAATCAGTAGGATTCCAGTATTTACTGATTGTAAAAGTCGTACCAAATGTCATTCTTGAAATATCGCAGCTAAAGTCTCACGAACACACGCACACCTAACATATATACACACATACAAACATCCCTTCAAAACGTTCAATTCCAGTTCAATGTGCTCTTCCGTCACAATACTTTCCCTATACATTTTTCTATATATATAGAGAAAGTAATTACATAAAATCAAAACAAAATGTATTAACTATCGTGAAATATATTCACTTATCGTATACAATATTATGCGTCCAATTTGTTAACATCATTCTTATGGATCTAGTTTTTTTCCATTCACGAGAGAAAATACTTTGTGTAATAGTTTTGTATTTTGACGCCCAACAGTTAGCCTTTACGCTCTCTACATAGGGCGGACGTGGCAAGGTCGAAAATTCGAATGAGAGGGGAAAAGCGAAAAGAGAGGATTTCAATGAAAGAGCACTTTTCAAGTACTCATGAACTCGATTTTGAAGTAATATCTGTCCTATGAAGTGATGCCTGTTTTATGAAATGATGATAATGCATGTTAATGTGTGTGTGTGTGTGTGTGTGTACATTTGCATGCATGTCCGTGAGACTGTGGGTGCGAAATTTCACGAACGAATGGAGTGTTTTGAACGAAGTTTGGTACGATAGTTTCAATCAATGAATACTGAAATCCTATTGATTTTAAGCGCAATCAAATGTTCGAACGACCCCCCAATTTTCAAATGAAATTATAAAAAAATCAAAACCTTCAATAAGGTTACATAAAAATCATTCATTTATGTAATTTTTCATTATAAAACGAATGAAATTTTAGAACACTAGCAAAAACCATCTTGAGATTTGGCACATTGATTTATTTTCAAATGAATTTATAAAAAAGTTACATAAAATTAAAAATTTACATAAAATTAAAAATGTACATAAAATAAAAATTAATTTTGGTAGATCTAGTTCGTTTCATTTACGAGAGAAGATATTTTTTGCAATATTTTGTAATTCCCAAAAGTCAATTATTTATTTGTCTGTCAGTTTGTAATGCTTGGAGATAAATTTGGTTAGATTTTGACAAATTATCGCCAACTTGGTGACCTTTTGAAAATCTAGTCAAATTAACGAAAACAAAAATTGACAGATATGACGCTAAATTAACGAAAATAACGCCAAATTGATGAATATTCAATATTTTGAAACATTCCTATTCTCTATTCATAGCGAGGCCAATCCCTATACTCGAACTTTCAATTTTTTTGATAATTCTTGTCGCTTTGAGGAAATTAATATTTTTATATCAAAATATAGAGAATTCCATGGTGGGACAGGTATATTTGGGGGGGGGGGGGATCTAGGATGTCGAAAATTAATTGCGTTTTAAAGGGTGATATAGTAATTATTTTTTATAGAAGTCGTATAAGTTTCAATCAGTATGACGGTTTAACGCCCAGTTTTTTATACGCCCATTTAGCGATGATTATATTGTTATTAGATTTCTAAAGTAACGAGATGTGCATTTCCTAAATTAAACAACGAAATGTCAAATACAATGTTGACATATGAAAAACATTATAAGAATTGTAAATTTGAATTTTATGAATCTATTAATTGTTCTTCGTACAGAATATATAATATAAAGAAACGTAAAATTTACAATTATGAGCAAATTCATGTAGTATTATAAATGAAATTGTTATTCAAAACATTTTATTAAAATATTTAATTTAATTCTCAAAACTGACCAAATTGACGACGCCAAATAAAACATTGTGCATGGATATTTTCATCACTTTTTCACCATTAAGGAAGTTAATTAATTGCATTATATAAGGAAAGTCATGTGCTGCCCACATCAGATTTTTTATTAATAAGTTTTTAATTTAGAAATCTTTCGCAGCTCGCTTACTTCAAATGTGCGAGTTCATCTAAAGTCCTGTTTTTGCTAGCATATGGCTTATATTGCTTATTGAGAATGATATTAATATTGATAATTGTCAAGTTAGAATTACGCAAAATATGTACAAGCTACTTGTGTACTTCGAAATAGTTTTACATGTTGTAATCAAGAAAGGCGCTAAATGTACAATCCAATGTCAGAAATATTATGCCACGGATCTAATATATTATTTTTTCACTGTAAAAGAAGTAAATTCATTTCATTATGTAGGGAATATCATATACTGCCCACATCAAATATTCCTTAAATAGAAACTGATTTAAATATCGAAAAATAGTTTTACATGTTGTAATCAAGAAAGGCGCTAAATGTACAATTCAATGTCAAAAGTATTATGCTACGGATCTAATATATTATTTTTTCACTGTAAAAGAAGTAAATTCCTTTCATTGTGTAGGGAATATCATATACTGCCCACATCAAATATTCCTTAAATAGAAAATGTTTTAAATATCGAAAAATGCACTATGTTTCAAAAACATACAGGCATCCATAAAAAACTGATCTTCAGCCGCGAAACTCGTCATGCAAATGTCTTTTAAAAGAGCTCATGAAAGAATTGGGGCTCACGAAAGGTCTGATTGGAAAATGATACATGTTTTTAATATTTTGTGTCACAATTTCTTTCCTTGTCTAGATAGAAAAAGAAACATTTAATGGAACTCAAATAAGAAAACTAACAAAGGATCTCCATTTTGAACAGAGTATGACAGGTGTGGGAAAAATATAAAATGAATTCACAAATGCTATCCGTTTTTAGGCAACCGTTGAAGTTATAATTATAAATAAATCGTGGCTGATATGGTATAGAAGTTGGTGTTGATAGGATGCAATATGGGCATCAAAATCCATTTTATATGTAATTATCTAGACTACTTTCCAAACAATTTAGATGCATTAAGTGAGGAGTTAAGTGAAATATTTCATAAATACATAAAGTAAATGGAAGGAAGGTATTAAGGACAATGGAATAAACACATTATAGTCGATCTTGTTGGTAAATAAAAAGATAGACTAATGTTGGCAGTCACAAATAGCAATCTCTTAAAAACATTTATTTCTCCAAGAAAACAACTGAAATCGCTTTATGTTGTAAATAGTACCCTTTTAACAGATTCATACCTTATATATATATATATATATATATATATATATATATATATATATATATATATATATATATATATATATATATATATATATATTGTCCGCGGTTTGATACTGTGATTACTGATTCACACTCCTGCACTTTTGTATTTGTTATTTTAATTTATATATATATTACAAAAGAAAGATCTAGGGAAAGTTCAATGCTAATTTCCAAGACTTGTTGCCAATTGACTATTTGGAATCTTTTCTTTCACTGTAACTTTGTGCTTTTAATTCTTATATGTGTTTGGAATCTGGATCCCCTTTTTCATATATTTGTGTGAATCCATGTTGAGAAGTTCTATGATTCTTATATAGTTCTCTTTTGGATTTTATGGATTTGATATTCCCTTAGGATTCTGTTTTTCCTGTAGCACGGATTGGAGCTTCTTCGGGCGATTGGTTGTTTCTCGGGAATAAAATGAGTGTTTCCCGGGAATAAAATAACCCTTTAACCAGGTATAGGGGTCATAATCTCCCTAGACATTACTGATACCCCGTTTGCACTCCTTTATTTGTTTCTGTTTTTCCTTGTGTTTCATAATATTCCTTGTACTTTTCCTAGATCTTTCTATTGTAATATTTTTGAGATGTGTGTTAAGAGCTGCAAATCGCGCCTACACTTATTTCACCTTTTATATTATTCTTTGGATTGTGGTATTTTATAGGATATATATATATATATATATATATATATATAATTAAATTGAAATTTTTAATCGAAAACTATGCATAATCTACGGAAAGTACAAAAACCTATCTCTAGCATATCTATTACAAATATAGACCAAGAGAAAATAAAAATAGTAGGTAACTTATCATTATAATAGAATGGAGATGAGGGGAATATCATTATACAAATATTATAATTAAATATATATATATATATATAAATATATATTAAAAATATGAAAACGCAAACACTGCATAAATGAGAAAAGGTAATAATAATTAGCTTAAGATAAAAGATCAAGACATGGAGAACAATCAGTTGAAACTACATAAAAAATAGCTGTTAGTTCGAAATTGCATTCTCGTCAGGACAGCCATACAATTCGAATTAAAACCGAAAGAATAGCCAGTTTTTCACAATGACGATTGTATTTGACTATAGATACCCTTGAAACTGTTTACTGGCTTATAGACGGTGAAATAATAAAATCCAAAAGAATTAAAACCAGAAATATAAAAAACGGAAATATAAACTTAAAGGTACAGTCACCATATGTGAGTCGAAATGCTTGCAGCCGAACATACATACTGCAGAGCATTGTACATCTAATCGTTAAAGCGAGTGGAATCTAGAATAATCATAATATTGAACATGAACGAAAAATATTTTGAATGAAGATTTTCGAAAATAGTAATCAGTATAGGACTCAGAATAATTGAAAAGTAGTCTTTCAAAAATAGCAATGAGTATTAGACTCAGGTCTAGTGGGAAATTAGGTGATAAGAATGGTTGAAATTCACAAAAATGAGTTAACCAATCAAGGATAAATAATTCAATTGTAAAATTACTACGTTATGTATTTGAAATTATTAATAATATTATTAACAAATACTTCCGGATAGTGGTAATTTTGACAAATGCGTTTAAGATTATTGATGTGGGTATAGTGAAATTGAGGATCTGAACGTCGATGTATTCAAAATAGCTGGCTTAAAATGCTGTTTCTAAACAATTGAATAAAATTATAAGATCGATATGATAGCAACTTATTGATAGTGAGGTTATAAGAATCTTTTTTATCAAATAGATTGGTAATAACATGATTATGGAAGGCATTTAAATTCAAGTCTAAATAATTTACAGTTTGACTAACACTAGGCTCATTAGGGATTAATTTTAGGTTAGAGGGGTAAAAATCAATATTAATTGGAAAAAAATTATCAATGATAATACAAATTAAGTCGTCAACATATCGATATATAATATGTGAATTAGAGAAAAAATGACGTTCATAATAATAAAGATATAATTTAGCTAGAATACTACTACTACAGCTACCTTGAGATACACCAGATGTTTGTAAATATATGTTATCACCTTGGATAATATAATTGTTGTATAACACAAAATGCAGTAGCATAGGAAAGATTTTGACTTTAAATGGAACATTTTTGGTAGAGAGATAATAACTTTATATAAATTTTTAATATCAATATTATTAAATAGGTCTTTAAAATTAAAGGCATGGAAACCAAGAATATGTGAAAACTTGCTAAGGTGATTAACTAAATCAAAACTATTGTTTAAAATGAAATATTCTGAAGTCTTAAATTTAAGAGACTCGATAATTCTATTTAAACAGTTTAGCAAGTACTTACTAGCAGTAGTGGTAAAGGCATTATGTCCACAAGTGTCCGTTCTAAAACTGAGAAGTGATTTATGGAATTAAGGAACCAAAGTTACATATGGAAATTTATATAATTTACAATTAATATTTAATTGTGTATATAATTTTAGCATTTTAGTTTTGATTTTGATAGACTGATTATTAATAGGTTTAAAAATATGATTATTTTTTAAGTAATTCTGTAACAGAGAAACATAATATTTTTTACAAATAATGGCATGATTATTAGAAGCTTAATCTACATAAGTTATCACAAAACGTTTTTGTAGTTCTTTAATAGCAAATAGGAGTTGTTTAAAAGGATAACAAGATTTCTTAAATTTAATGTTTATAATAACATTTTTAAGAAGATGTAGGGTAGAATACTTCCATAGATATACTTCAATAGGAATGGAATGAGAACAAACTTGTTGGTATATGAAATTATCACAATCATGAGATAAAGACCGAAGAAGAAGTTTGGGATAGTGGTAGCATGGCATGCGAAATTTAGACCTTTTATTCATAATATCCCTGAGAATATATATATATAATTGAAGAATTTTTATTTTACTTGTATTATATATACCTGAGATAGATCATTAATAGAAATTGTTCTGTATAACTTGAGTGAAAAGAAGATGGACTAAAATGTAAATATAACATCAAAAATACTATACGACAAGCCATTGAATATTTAAAAAAAAACATGAAAAGAAAACATTATAAATAAAACAGGTACTAAATTGGTATAAAATACCCCTTTTTCCCTGTTCCATATAAAAGTTAAGGAATGGAATAAGAATTGCATGTGGTAAATAGGGGTGAATAAATTTTTGTACGACACATTAAGATGAAATTATCTATATAAATCATATATGTAATACCATTACTTAAGGTACTAATCCCCTTGTTCCCTGCATAGTCATACATGGTGTAAATGCAAGAAATGTGTTCAAGGATGAAAAGCTGCAAAACAGAAACATTGTTTTGCCCGATGAGCTAGGTCTTTTCTAGCTCCCAAAAATCCTTTTTTCAACTGAATAAACTGATTAAAGTGAAAAGCATTTCCGAATCCATGTACGTTATCAAGGGCCATACATGTTTCGCTAATGCGGATTCTACGTTTCTGTGTGCATTACTGTAAATTGTATTACAGAAATAATGCACATGACCCGACATAAAAGAAAATACAAATTGGATCAGATATATAAGAAATCAAATATAATAATCAAATATACCAGCGTGTGGCTAAGTATTTAAAGGAGAATATAAAGTAATAAAAAGGTATAAGAATGTAATAATATAAAATTATTTACCCCTTGCGCTGCTTAGCTGTGTAGATTGCATGATACTGACTAAGCATTTTTACTCAATACATTTTACAGTTAATTCTATATGCTAAGGTTTCAACTGTTGGGAGTGAAACATGGAGATGAAAAATTATTTAAAATTGCTTGAGAATGATCTGTCAATATGTTGCTGCAATTGTAGCAAGGTGTGGAATTTGAAATTAAAATATGTTTTAATAAAAGAAAAAATAAGCTTTTGCGGGTAGGTATTTTGGATAGTGGTGTTTATGAATTTAAAAATATGTTCTTTGTAGTAACAAGGTGTACTTAATATTTTTATTCTTAATAACTGGTTATTAATAATATTTTTATACACTGATTTTGAAAGATTGGATGAATAATGTTGAAATTTATTTACTTTGAAGTAATAAGTTTATGTTTTGTCGTATATTTTAAATTTTAATATGTCTGCATTTTGAATTTTTAACTAACGGATAGATAATTTATCCAGTTTGATGCATATACATTTTCAATTAGTTGTAGATTAGTTGGATGAAAATGAAAGTTTAATATAGGTGCTTCATTAGTAATTCCAATAATAATTAGGTTATCAATAAATATGTACATGATATAACTGTTGAAAGGGTATTGAATTTCATAAAAATGTAAATAAAGGTTGACCAGTATTGTAGATGAGATTCCTCCCTGTGGTATTCCCTTATTTAATTTGTATATGCAATTTCCTTGAGATATATACTGTTTGAACAGAATGAATTTTAATAATGTTTTGAATTTTGGAAAAGAGATGTTTTTTGAATGAGTAAATTGTTCATATAAATTTATTATGACTTTATATAAATCATTAATATCAATGTTATTAAAGAGGTCTTTGAAATCAAAAGTTTTAATATCATGTATGTAAGGTAGTTGTTTCAGGTTATTAATCAGTTCTAAACTATTTTTGATTATATGTGTTTGTTGTGTAGTAAAATGATCATAAATTTGATTTAGTATAATTATAAGTTGTTTGTCAGTAGCATTGGTGTATGAATTAAATCCTATAGTAACAGTTCTAAAAGAAATTGGTGAATTATGGAATTTAGGTATGAGCATCAGGTAAGGAAAATTAAGATTGTGTTTTTGTTTAAGAAGTTTGTAGTCAGCAATAATTTGTTTTCTTATATGAAGATTGAGCTTGAATTATTATCTCTTTATTATATAGTAGTGGTAGTCTGTATTTGGATCCATAGCTGACAAATTGTTTGAGATTAGGTTCCTGAATTAAATCGAGATTGCCGAGTTCCACAAGGTGGCTGTAGTAGCAGTCTGTTAGCTAATTTATACCTTTATCATTATAAAAAATCTTTTACTTCAACTGATTATAAAATTTACAGATATGTTGATGATCTCATATAGAGATATTAGAGTTTATAGGAGTTAAAAGGTGAAAATTGAGGTATGGAGTTGCAGTTTGAGTTCGTCCAAATAAAATTATTTGCAAATAAATGCATATTTACTTGACGCCTTATAAACATAAGTTATTACAAATTTGCCTTTTAATAACTTGATCTCTTTAATGATGTCTTGGTAATTATACGTATAGTTTGGCATAGGAAATTGTTGAATCAATTGTTTTGCATGCCAGGTGACTCGTACTTTCCAGCTCTTAAAATCTTCAAAAGGGCCGTGATATTTACCTGAAATTTTGTATATATATTTATCTAGATCAATGCCAAAAGCTTGTATTATTTTCTCTTTATTATATAGTAGTGGTAGTCTATACTTGGATCCATAGCTGAGAAATTATTTGAGATTAGGTTCCTGAATTAAATCCAGATTGCCGAGTTCCACAAGGTGGCTGTAGTGGCAGTATGTTAGCTAATTTATACCTTTATCATTATGAAAAATATTTTACTTCAACTGATTATAAAATTTACAGATATGTTGATGATCTCATATAGAGATATTAGAGTTTATAGTAGTTAATGAAATTGAGGTATGGAGTTGCAGTTTGAGTTCGTCCAAATAAAATTTTTTGCAAATAAATGCATATTTACTTGATGCCTTATCAACATAAGTGATTACAAATTTGTCTTGTAATAACTTGATCCCTTTAATGATGTCTTGGTAATTATGCGTATAGTTTGGCATAGGAAACTGTTGAATCAGTTGTTTTACATGCCAGGTGACTCGTACTTTCCAGCTCTTAAAAACTTCAAAAGGGCAGTGATATTTATCTGAAATTTTGTATATATATTTATCTAGATCAATGCCAAAAGCTTGTATTATTTTCTCTTTATTATATAGTAGTGGTAGTCTGTATTTGGATCCATAGCTGAGAAATTATTTGAGATTAGTTTCCTGAATTAAATCGAGATTGCCGAGTTCCACAAGGTGGCTCTAGTGGCAGTATGTTAGCTAATTTATACCTTTATCATTATGAAAAATATTTTACTTCCACTGATTATAAAATTTGCAGATATGTTGATGATCTCATTTGTTGAGTATTTACTGATAACCATGTCATATAGATTTCTATTGGGATAATTTGGAATTAATTCCTAATAAAGTCACTATTAGTAATAATATTAATTTTTTTGATTTAAATTTAATTATTGGACCTACTAATGAAATAGTTACTAATTTATATGATACAAAAGACTATTTTAAATTTAACATTTATAAAATATTACCATTTAATTCCTGCAACTCGATTCATATGTTTAGAGATATTATACTTAATATAAATTTTTTAGAATTTATAGATTATCAGATAAAGAATTTCATGCTATACATATTAATAACCTAAAAATTACTAGTAAATTATATAAATATCCAGCATATTTTGTAAATGATACAGTTAAAAAATTTGGATTAACTTAATATGCTTAAAATTCTCTCCTTAGTATCTTATATTAGCCAAACATTAACATTTTCTTGAATAAGCATTACTATGTATTTACATCCTCTTATACTTTAGCACCTATGTTTTCTATTATATTACACGCCCCTTTATTTCGAAGCTTTTACTGTAAAATATATCACATTTTATTGCCTGTTCGCAATACTGTTATATATTTCTCACGATTGGCAACAGTAGATCTCTACTTTTATCTTTTGCGATTAGCAACTTTTGTCTGATCATTTATTGCTCGAATGGATAGGACATTTGCAGTGTATTTCAGGTATTTTCGTTTTCTATATAATTTTTCAATCTGTATGCTTGTCGTCCAAGTACATAGAGTTTATAGATATAATCTATCTCTTGTTTCAGAAGCAAGCATATTTTATGTTCATTTTGATTAAATACTTGAACTTGAAAAATAATTTTTTCGAAATGAACTATTTTTAGGCCTAGTGTTTATCCACGTATATAGCTTTAATGCTTGGTTATTTTTTGTTTTTCTATTTTCGAATCCACACCTTTGATATTTGTTGATTATCTTTAGTTTGATGGCTAGAAACATGCATTTTATTTTTCTCATGATTCTCTATTTAATACTTCTTTTTAATTTGTAGGCATATTTTAAGTTAAAGTTTTTGAGTTACAACTTCTCTCTATTCTATCACTGGATTTTCATATTATATTTTTATCGAATCCATACCATTGAATTTTGTTGATTATCTTTAGCTTGATGGGGAACAATAATAATGGGTTGCGTTACACTATAATCAGGTAGGTCGGACGGTCTGGGTCTCAACAACAACAACAACACTATAATCAGGTAGCGCGCTGGAGTTGCACTCGGTAGGCCCGGGTTCGATTCCAGCCACTGCCAAAACTGCCGCCGTGTTCATGCGGAGTACGATCACGTTAAACATGTGGGTCCGAAAGTCCTTCCGAGAGGTTGGTGGTAGGGGAAGGAGGGTACGGTCCGTGTGGATGCCTCCCCCACTGGGTTCCGGTCTAAATTGGGTGGCACTTCCGACCGTCCAAACAGTTACCTTACACCTTTCTGGTAACTGGGCCTTTTTTTAACTGGGCATGACCCATTTCTAGATTATCTCCATTATTTTAAACATAAATCCACCTCTTGTTGCACCTGCGGTTCTTTCGGCGATGCCGACCATTTTGTTTTTTCTTGTCCCCATACAAAAAATTTTCATCTTACAAAACCCTCCCCTGCCAATTACGCAGCCTGGTTCTCGAGAGTCAGTTCAAATAAATCTTCTATAGATAAAATTAAAAACTGTGTTCTCATTGCTAGAGACATCTCTAATCAAATTTCCTGATCAGCTTGTGAGCCTCTCCCTTTTCCCCCTTTTGGTCGGTGGTCCCCTGTTGTCCTTTTCCCTGGAGGTGTTGCCCTCTCTTTGTATGGTTGCCTTGTTTTGTCTGTGTTTTGTTTTTGTCTTTGTTTTGTCTGTGTTTTGCTGTATTTTGATTGTGCCCCGTTTGTTGCTGTTTGTCTTGGTTTAGTTTTTGTTTTTGTCTTCGTTGTTGTTTTTGTTGTATTATTTCTCATTGTGCACCAGTTAATGTAACAATTGTTCAAGAATTATTGTAATCCGTTTTAATGCGTCTTTCACTGTTTAAACTTTATATTGTTTCAAAATGTGAAACATATTATGTAAACTCTCCTGTAAATTTTTGATTCTCAAAATAAACGCTGCTGGACCGTCGGACGAAAGCCATGGAAGTTGGGAGTTGGTTTCGGCTAACTCCTTCCCGGCCGTCCAAATGGATGCTCAAGTCCTTGTTGACGAGCCGGACGGCCTGGGTTTTCAACACCTTTCTGGTAGGTCGGACGGTCTGGGTTTCAACAACAACAACACTATAATCAGGATAAGATAACAGGCGAAATTATCAAACAAAAAATATTTTATTTGATCAATTTCCCCTTCAACTCTTTAAAATGAAGACCGTATTATAAATTCAACTTATAAGGACATGTCTATATACATGCACAAAAGTATATATGTGTAAATGTATAAATTCAACTTATAAGGACATGTCTATATACATGCACAAAAGTATGTATGTGCAAATGTATGTGTGTTTAAAAGCATTTATGTACAAATGTATGTTTGGCATGCTATACCTTATACACTTTAATTCGAGTAATAATGTGTCTTACGTGATTTAAAACACAGAGGAAACTGGTTCTAGAGAAAATAAATAACAAACATGCACTTTATTGCTTCTATAAATTTATTTTGTTTCAAATGTTGTTATTTTTTAAATTATTACTTACAGAAATGGAATAAAAAGTTAAAAATCCCACCACTGCTGTAATAAAAAGCAAGCTCAAAACGCCTCGGTCTTCTGTAATTAAATACGAATTTATTTTTATTTCAACACTTTTTATCAATTTATGTATTTATTTATTACGTTATACTTTCACACAATTTATATTTCACAAAATCATTCATTTTTACACTATAAAGCATTTTATAATAAAGTAATTTACTGTTTCATTACAAGTTCTTGTTCCTTAAAATTCGTTAAATAAAAATCAGTTGACTCAAAATTCCTCTAAGAAGTTAAACCCTTGTGAAATATGTATATATCTTCCTGGATCCTTCAAACAAATCACCCAAAAATAATAAAAAAGCAAAATATACTCTAGAACACGTACGTCCTCACAGCAAATTGCAATGCGGATATAAGTTCGAAGAGCGGAACTAACATACCCTCAGGTGCGGAGCTGTGAAAACTCCTTAAAGGGCCCCTTCAGTCATTTCGCACCTACGGGGCCTCCTTTTCAGTGAGGTGAAACTGGGGAAAACAAGTTATCGGCTAAGCATTACCCCTCTTTATTCACCTGTTTAGGAATTCGCAAAAAAGAAAAAAAAAATAACTCGTTCGTTGACCCTATGTTACAACACTCTCACACACTTTTTTTAGCCTTTTTTATGATTAACCTGCAGCACTTTTCTCGCGAAGATAATCACTTTATTATTTCTTTTGAGGTTTTTAGCAGCATTTGTAGGTTTTTTACACGTATAACCGTCATTCTCTGTGATGTGATACCAAAAAGATGTAAAAACCCCAATTGTCATGAACTAGAGCAAAGTTTTGCAAAATGTGTTCCTCGGAACCCTTGGGGTTCCGCGACGTGATAGTTTCGTGCAATTTTTCTTTCAAAATTAAAAAATGTGGATGCATAACTTGTGACACTTTGGACTTTTCTCATTTTGGGATTCCGTTGTGAAATTGAATTTAAAAAAGGGTTCCCCGAACAAAAAAATAAAAACACTGTGTGTGTGTGTGAACTAGAGCTATACCAAACTGTTAAACCATCGTTTTGTTCAAGCGATTAGTTGCTATAATTTGAACACTCAGTGGATTCATAATATTTTTTTATAAAAAAATTACTCTACCTTCCAAAAGTAAGCAGTAAAGCAAACAGTATAACTCAAAAAGTTTTGCATTGATTGACTCCACATTTCACAAGAAAGTAGTCAACTGAGTAATATATTCCATGAGCATAATGATGAAATTAAAGAAAATATACTTAGTTTTTACTCTGTAGGTGTTTACTTCATCCTTAGTATATTCAGATAAAGTTTTGTATGCTATATAAACAAACCAAACTAGCCTTAATATGGGATGTGACCTTCCCTGACTTTGACCCAAGCTTCGCATTGACGTTTCATCCCTTCAATCAGATGAACCAGCACAGCAGAGGGCAATAACTGCAATTCCTGTAGAAAAGCAGTTTTCAGTTCTTGAAGAGTAGTTGGAGGGAGTAGACGAGCAGATACAATTATTTCAAGGACATCCCAAATATTTTTGATGGAACTGGAATCCGAAGAATATGCAAGCCACTGCATGCGCTCAATATTTTCCGAATGAGTGACACATGTATATCAAATTTCAAGTGTCTATTTCAATTAAAAATGCGTTTCTTATTTATTATAAAACTCGAATATTTTGTTATATGGTACCTCAAAATTAGCAAAAAATGGGAAACTGTAAGTCTACTTATTTTAATGATTTTTCTTATACCAAAATTAAATTCTTCTTATACCAAAATCTTATACAAAAATTAAAGTCTATATTTCATCACCAAACATGTATTTTCAACATCTCACTTTTCGATAGTAGCCGACGTGGTTGTCGAGTGGTCAAGGCAAGCGTTTCCGTAGCAATCGCTCGACCTCCACACGTTGGGGGTTCGAGCCCCACGTAAGGCATGGATGTTTGTGTTGTGGGCGCAATGTGATCCGCCTCCCTCTGGAGCAAAGTCAATGGACGGCTAAATGGTTCACACTCTGGCCGCTGTAATAAAGACGAATGACGAAGGTCAAAGTGCCTGGCCATTTGAAAAAAAAAAACTTTTCGATAGTTTTAGTATGGAGCACCCCCTCTATAGACCATTTTTAAAAAATTCGGTTGTTTCCGGGACTAAATCGAACGATTGAACAATGTATCAAATTTCAAGTGTCTAACTCACTTTTTGCATTTATTCTGTAAATCAAATATTTTGGCGAAATGTACAGTAAAAGTAGCAATTATTTGAAATATTAGGGGGCTCTGCCCCTAGCTCGATACGCGCGCCAAGCCCCGTATTACTCGTTGCGCTCGCAGAGCTCGATAAACGCCCATCTCTTCTAAAAATTTTACTTTCAAAAATTCCCTTTTTCTATCCCCGCCTATTTTCCACAGGGGGTAAAAGCAGCGATTTTTCCCAGCCCAAGGAATCCACAAACTGAATTCCTTGATCCAGAACACGCTTCTCGAGCTATTTTAAGCCAAACTAAAGTTTAAATCGGTAAACAGTTTATTTCGTCGTGTTGTTCTATTATTTCTCTATAAATGTACAAAATTTCATATTTTTGTACGGTATAGTTTTTGCTGTGAGAGACAGAGAAATCACTGGGCGTGCGATACGAAAGAAAAAATGTCACTTCAGAAGAGCATAAAAAGTAAAATATCTCGTAAACTATACACCGAAATTAAACAAGAAAGATCAATCATGCATAAAGCATTGATTATAAAACACTTTCCAACTACAATGCAATTTTATTTAAACATCTCTAAAATGCGATACATTCAGCGGTAATATTTTTAAAATTATCACAATATTACAATAATTTATTATATTTGAAAACTTCCTCCAGAAAAATGAACTTTATTCAAATGACGTCATTGAAATATAAATTGCCTGGCTCTCTATGAAAAAGCAGTAAACATTTCATTCATAAACATATATTCTATTCCTTTCATTCATCACAATGCTACAATAATTTATTTTATTTAAAAACTTAAAACCATGGACGTAAAAGTAATTTAACTTCGTGCTTAAAACTTCACCGAAAAAGTCTGCTATAAAATCGTCTGTTCTCTATGTAAAATCAATGACTGTTTCATTCATATCAACTATATTGCAAACTCCAACGCTAAATAATTTTGCGTTAAAGAAATTCGGAAATTCTTATACAACTCATCTTACAGCTTGATGTGTTTACAATCTCCATAAGTAAAAATTAGGCTTTGTTGTAGAAATAATCAAAGTTTGATGATCATTTAAGCTCAAATATATTGTCATTGCGTTGTTTCAGAACATTGATGCACAAAAATTAAGCAAAAATAAAGTGGTTTTAGGATACAACACCAAATATAAAATAAAAAGAACTTTAAAAATCACTATTTTGACACAACAAGGATGCTATATTTTATTTTGAAGTCAGTCACGTGATTTCATACTCTAATCGTCACTTGACCTCTTCATATAATGGGTGTAATTATTATTTTAATTTTTATTTAAAAAACTACTGAATATATTTTCCTGAAATTTGTTTTATATATTTTATGTGATAATTTGAATATTTCCTAAAACTTTCGAAGCAATTTTTGAAATTTAAATTCGCTTAAAAAATGTTTGAAGAATTTGGTCCTATAGGGTTCAATGTATTTCATTTTTACAACCCGGGTTCAATTCAAAACTAATTGAGTGATATTATTCATTTACATTCCCATAGGTCCCACAGACCGTCTGAGCAACATACTAAAATTTCATTTTGATAAAGTCATTTTTACGGCAGTTATCATGGTAACGGACAGACAGACAGACAGAATGAACAAAGTCATAAACACTTTTCAACTACTTTGTAAAGTGTTAAAAAAAGGGCTCCGTCCTGCAAAAAATCACTTATGTATGTAAATGACTGAAAAATTCGTAGTCTTGCTATTATTAGTCTATCCAAGACGTGAACTCGCAGCTCAAATATTTTATCTTTGATTTTGACATTAAATATTTATTAAACTACACTATATATCGAGCAAGAAAGATCAATCATGCATACAGCATTGATTATGAAACACTTTCCAACTTCAATGCAATTTTATACAAACATCTCTCAAATGCGATACATTCCTCGGTAATATTTTTAAAATTATCACAATACTACATTAATTTATTATATTTGAAAACTTCATCGAAGAAAATGAACTTCATGCAAATGACGTCATTGAAATAAACATTGCCTGGCTTTCTATGAAAAAGCAGTAAAAATTTCATTCAGAAACATATATTCTATTCCTTTCATTCATCACAATACTACAATAATGTATTTTATTTAATAACTTAAAACCAGGGAGGTAAAAGTAATTTAACTCTGTGCTTAAAACTTCACCGGAAACGTCTGCTATAAAATCGTCTGTTTTCTATGTAAAATCAATGACTGTTTCATTCATATCAACTATAGGTAATATTACTATAGGCAATAACTATAGGTAATATTTTTAAAATTATCCCAATACTAAATCAATTTATTATTGTTGAAAACTTAAAACTTCATCGAAAAAAATTAACTTCATTCAAATGACGGCCTTGAAATATAAATTGCCTGATTTGAACATCTCTAAAATGCGATACATTCCTCGGTAATATTTTTAAAATTATCATAACACTACAATAATTTATTATATTTGAAAACTTCATCGAAAACAAATAAACTTTATTCAAATGACGTCATCGAAATATAAATCGCCTCTCTATAAAAGCAGTATTTCATTCATAATAATTTTTCCAATCGTTTAATTCATCACAATACTATAATAATTTATTTTATTTAAAAATTTTAAAAATTGTTATCTACCATATTTATTTTAAAATGTGAAACCTTTCTCATATATAAAATAATTAAACTCTTGGAAAGATATTTATTATATAATATATATCTTTTTTCTTTCTGGAGGATATAACGAGAGTCAGAATTTAATTGAATTTGTTTTTCTTCCTATATTAAATAATTTTTATTTAAAAAACTACCTAACATGTTTTACTGAAATTTTTTTTATATATTTTATGGGATAATTTAAATATTTCCTAAAATTTCTAAAGCGATTTTTGAATTTTAAATTCGCTTAAAAAATGTTTGAAACATTAGGTCCCATAGAATTTAATGCATTTGATTTTTTCAATCCGGGTTCAATAAAAACTAATTGGGTGATATTATTCATTTATATTCCCATAGGTTCTACAGACCGTCTGAACAACATACTAAAATTTCATTTTGATAAAGCCATTTTTACGGCAATTATCGTGCTAACGGACATACAGACAGACAGACAGACAGACAGAATGAATGAATGAACAAAGTCATAAACACTTTTCAACTTTGTTGTAAAGTGTTAAAAACTGTTTCTTCAGCGTGTTACTAAAGCTTTTCATGCAAATTTACCAAATTTCGTATTTCTATATGCTATAGTTTTTGCGGTACAAAGTAGAGAAACTTTTCAACCAACGCCGGAGGAGGAGTCAGTTACTTTTTTAACACTTTACAATATAGTTGAAAAGTAAGTGTTTATGACCTTGTTCATTCTGTCTGTCTGTTTGTCTGTCTATCTGTCTGTCCGTTACCATGATAACTGCCGTAAAAATGACTTTATCAAAATGAAATTTTAGTATGTTGCTCAGACGGTCTGTGGGACCTATGGGAATGTAAATGAATAATATCACTCAATTAGTTTTGAATTGAACCCGGGTTGTAAAAATGAAATACATTGAACCCTATAGGACCAAATTCTTCAAACATTTTTTAAGCGAATTTAAATTTCAAAAATTGCTTCGAAAGTTTTAGGAAATATTCAAATTATCACATAAAATATATAAAACAAATTTCAGGAAAATATATTCAGTAGTTTTTTAAATAAAAATTAAAATAATAATTACACCCATTATATGAAGAGGTCAAGTGACGATTAGAGTATGAAATCACGTGACTGACTTCAAAATAAAATATAGCATCCTTGTTGTGTCAAAATAGTGATTTTTAAAGTTCTTTTTATTTTATATTTGGTGTTGTATCCTAAAACCACTTTATTTTTGCTTAATTTTTGTGCATCAATGTTCTGAAACAACGCAATGACAATATATTTGAGCTTAAATGATCATCAAACTTTGATTATTTCTACAACAAAGCCTAATTTTTACTTATGGAGATTGTAAACACATCAAGCTGTAAGATGAGTTGTATAAGAATTTCCGAATTTCTTTAACGCAAAATTATTTAGCGTTGGAGTTTGCAATATAGTTGATATGAATGAAACAGTCATTGATTTTACATAGAGAACAGACGATTTTATAGCAGACTTTTTCGGTGAAGTTTTAAGCACGAAGTTAAATTACTTTTACGTCCATGGTTTTAAGTTTTTAAATAAAATAAATTATTGTAGCATTGTGATGAATGAAAGGAATAGAATATATGTTTATGAATGAAATGTTTACTGCTTTTTCATAGAGAGCCAGGCAATTTATATTTCAATGACGTCATTTGAATAAAGTTCATTTTTCTGGAGGAAGTTTTCAAATATAATAAATTATTGTAATATTGTGATAATTTTAAAAATATTACCGCTGAATGTATCGCATTTTAGAGATGTTTAAATAAAATTGCATTGTAGTTGGAAAGTGTTTTATAATCAATGCTTTATGCATGATTGATCTTTCTTGTTTAATTTCGGTGTATAGTTTACGAGATATTTTACTTTTTATGCTCTTCTGAAGTGACATTTTTTCTTTCGTATCGCACGCCCAGTGATTTCTCTGTCTCTCACAGCAAAAACTATACCGTACAAAAATATGAAATTTTGTACATTTATAGAGAAATAATAGAACAACACGACGAAATAAACTGTTTACCGATTTAAACTTTAGTTTGGCTTAAAATAGCTCGAGAAGCGTGTTCTGGATCAAGGAATTCAGTTTGTGGATTCCTTGGGCTGGGAAAAATCGCTGCTTTTACCCCCTGTGGAAAATAGGCGGGGATAGAAAAAGGGAATTTTTGAAAGTAAAATTTTTAGAAGAGATGGGCGTTTATCGAGCTCTACGAGCGCAACGAGTAATACGGGGCTTGGCGCGCGTATCGAGCTAGGGGCAGAGCCCCCTAATATTTCAAATAATTGCTACTTTTACTGTACATTTCGCCAAAATATTTGATTTACAGAATAAATGCAAAAAGTGAGTTAGACACTTGAAATTTGATACATTGTTCAATCGTTCGATTTAGTCCCGGAAACAACCGAATTTTTTAAAAATGGTCTATAGAGGGGGTGCTCCATACTAAAACTATCGAAAAGTTTTTTTTTTTCAAATGGCCAGGCACTTTGACCTTCGTCATTCGTCTTTATTACAGCGGCCAGAGTGTGAACCATTTAGCCGTCCATTGACTTTGCTCCAGAGGGAGGCGGATCACATTGCGCCCACAACACAAACATCCATGCCTTACGTGGGGCTCGAACCCCCAACGTGTGGAGGTCGAGCGATTGCTACGGAAACGCTTGCCTTGACCACTCGACAACCACGTCGGCTACTATCGAAAAGTGAGATGTTGAAAATACATGTTTGGTGATGAAATATAGACTTTAATTTTTGTATAAGATTTTGGTATAAGAAGAATTTAATTTTGGTATAAGAAAAATCATTAAAATAAGTAGACTTACAGTTTCCCATTTTTTGCTAATTTTGAGGTACCATATAACAAAATATTCGAGTTTTATAATAAATAAGAAACGCATTTTTAATTGAAATAGACACTTGAAATTTGATATACATGTGTCACTCATTCGGAAAATATTGAGCGCATGCAGTGGCTTGCATATTCTTCGGATTCCAGTTCCATCAAAAATATTTGGGATGTCCTTGAAATAATTGTATCTGCTCGTCTACTCCCTCCAACTACTCTTCAAGAACTGAAAACTGCTTTTCTACAGGAATTGCAGTTATTGCCCTCTGCTGTGCTGGTTCATCTGATTGAAGGGATGAAACGTCAATGCGAAGCTTGGGTCAAAGTCAGGGAAGGTCACATCCCATATTAAGGCTAGTTTGGTTTGTTTATATAGCATACAAAACTTTATCTGAATATACTAAGGATGAAGTAAACACCTACAGAGTAAAAACTAAGGGCATGTAAATGAATAATATCACCCATTTAATTTTGGAACCCGGATTGAAAGAATGAAATACGTTGAACCCTATGGGACCTAATTTTTCAAACGTTTTTTAAGCGAATTTAAAATTCACAAATTGTTTCGACTGTTTTAGGAAATATTCAAATTATCCCATAAAAGATATAAAAAACATTTCAGCAAAATATATTCAGTAGTTTTTTAAATAAAAATTAAAATAATAATTACACTCTTTATATGAAGAAATCACGTGACAATTATATGAAGAGATCACATGACTCATTTCAAAATAAAATATGACATCCATCTTGTGTCAAAATCGTGATTTTTAAAGTTCCTTTAAATTTATATTTAGTGTTGTATCCGTCCTTGCTTAAATTCTGTGCATCTACATTCTGAAACAACGCAATTACAATATATTTCAGTTTAAATGATCATCAAACTTTGATTATTTCTACAGCGAAGCCTAATTTTCACTTATGGACTTGTCTGTCTGTCGCCTTGTCTGTCTGTCGTACTATGTCTTGTCTGTCGGTCATCATGAGCCTCTGTGCGATTACATATGCCTTCTCTTATCCACTGTTGCCAATACCGAACAACTACCATATTGTTCCGACAGTGGTATGTCTGTTGGACCAACCAGCTTCCCTTAGGCCTATGATACAACCTCTCTCTAAATGTGACGATTGTTTGTAGAGCCGTCGAGTACGTCTCAAAGGCATCTTTGTACGCAACAAAGCAGAAAACCCAACCCCAAATGTCCGTCAGCGAGAAGCTTCAAATGCTGCACGATGTTCTCATGCGCGTTGTATGAGCCCTATAACATGATTGGCGCTGACAGTTTGATCATTTACATAACTCTTTAAACGACATTTGAAAGTGCCCAATTTCGCGACTTTTTATAGATGCATGTATTTTTTTGCAATAGAGTGTAATATATATTCCGAACGAAGAACGGGTATACTGCTAGTACAATAAACTGTTACAGAAGACATTTATTTAACAGAATATGGTTATCGTAAAAATCACTGTCCTATCCAGAAATACTAAAGGAAACAACGCTTACATGCACAGGAATCTAATGTAGAACCTGTTTAGAATGTCCTTAGTCAGCAGTAATGCACATTTGAATTCCATAAAGAATGTTACCTTTGACAAATATTACAAGTGTCACTGTCTTCCAGACCCTGATGATACGACTTTTTGACCTGTATTTATTACTTTCGATACACATGTTCCGTGCGTTCCTAATGTTGATGCCTATCCATTAGACAATGGTCTACAAATTTGCAATTGGTGTTTTTCGTCTATCTCGCGTAGTTGAAATATTTGTTAACCTAACTATCAAAATTTTCTTCTAAAGGTACTGCAATCACTTTTATTTGATCAGGAAGCGATACATTACTATATATTGGCCTAACGCACGCACTCATGGACAGACATTTCCTTACAAAATTATTGGATTTTCCCAGTACCCGCGGTATAATCGATGATGCTAATTATTATAAGCACTATAATATTAGATATAAAAATTCTGATGTGGGCAACACATGATTTTACCTACATAACGCAAGTACTTCATTTCTTTCAATCCGAAATTATGGTGTTGGCACAATATTTTTAACGTTGAAAAGTACACTGACATCGGGAGATTTTCTGGATGACAACATGTAAAATTGTTTAAAGTATCAAATTAACTTTTCTCTCGCGCAAATATAACTTGACAATTGGAAATATTGCTAACATCTGCTAAGTCCATTATATTATACGTTAATTATTATTAATTCATCAATTTGGGGTCATTTTCGTAACTTTAGCGCCAGTTTTGCCAATTTTTCGACATATTTCATTAATTTAACTGTGCGTTAAAATAGTTGCCAAGTTGTCAAAATTTCGCCAAATTTGTCTCCAAGTGTAACATATTTGATTATACTGCTGTCCATTTTTATATGTTTTAGATACATTTATTTGAAAAACGTGCAATATCTCGAGAACGATTCAAGCTAGCGTTCTAAAGCTTATGTAATTTGCTTTAGAATAAAATAATTACGTATAAAGCGATTATTTATTTACCGTTATTTAATGTCCTGATTTTTTCATGACTTTTTCAAAAATCCATTTGAAATTTTGGGGTTCTTCCGACCATTCGGGAGATATTGCATCCACAGATTCACAGACACACACACACAGACATCACCTCAAAAGCTTTCGATTTGAGTTGAGATATACTTGAAACGCGCTCATTTGTCGAAAACTCGAACTCGAATTTTCGACCTCGTTCTAATACTTTTCCTATACATTACACTATGCATGTAAGGAAAGTAGAAATTAATATACCAATATTCAAAAAATGACAGCACTGATTTGATGTAAATAGCAAAAATATGCTTTTAGACTTAAATCCAAAGCGCTCGCTTTTATGTTCTAATAAGCTTGCACTACATATATGCTCGAAAGGCTTGCTTTGTTGACTCGAAAATTATCCATTACTATAAATTTTGGATCTCTCGAAATTAAATGAAATAAACGACATTATCATGTTTACTTACAATGATAAAAATTGAATGAAATGAAGGACTGCACGAGATCAGTCAATACGCTAACTTATTTAATGGCAAATAATGAGGGCTGAGTTATTTTAGGAGCGCTGGGTAATAGAAATAATAATCTGAATTATATGAAGAGACGATGCAAAATATCGGAAATGATTGAAATTTGGAAATGTAAACATTTGCTTTTCTTAGACTCTCAACGGTTATATAGAATTTATTTCATACGCCACCAGAAGTGAAACAAATCTGAGCTATTTTTATTAACGCTTTACAAATTATAATAGTTGAAAAGTGTTTATGACTTTGTTCATTCTGTCTGTTTGTCTGTCTGTCCGGTCGCACGACAACTGCAGTGAAATTGACTTTATCAAAATGAAATTTTAGTATGTTGTTGAGATGGTCTGTGGGGCATATGGAAATGTAAATGATGTATCATCCAATTAGTTTTGGATTGAACTCGGGTTGAAGAAATGAAATACATTGAAGCCTGACCTAATTTTTCAAACATTTTTTAAGCGAAGTTAAAATTCACAAATTGCTTCGAAAATTTTAGAAAATGTTCAAATTATCGCATAAAATATATAAAAAAATTTCAGCAAAATATGTTGGGAAGTTTTTTAAATAAGAATTAAAATAATAATTACACACATATAATATGAAGAGATCACGTGACCCACTTCAAAATAAAATATGGCATGCATCTTTTTTTCCGAGTGTAGTTTTTAAAGGTCTTTTAAATTTATATCTAGTATTGCATTCGTCCTAAAGCCGCTTTATTTTTGCTTATTTTTTGTGCATCTATATTCTGTGCCAACGCAATTAGAATATTTTTTAGTTTAAATGATTGTCAAACTATGATTATGTCTAAAACGAAGCCTAAATTTAATGGATGCAGAATGTTGTTAAGACCCAGACCGTCCGACCAACCAGAAAGGTGTAATAGATGCGTGTAAACAAATAAGGTGTAATAGATGAACAAATAAGATGTAATAGAAAGGTGTAATAGATGCGTGTAAAGGTGTAAACAAATGGTTATAAAATGAGCTGTATAAGAATTGCTGATTTATTTTTACTCAAAATTATTTAACTCTGGAGTCTGGAATAAAAGTGTATGAATGAAATATTCATTGCTTTACCCAGAAACCAGACGATTAATATTTCAATGACGTCATTTGAATAAAGTTCACTTTTTAACACTTTGTAACATAGTTGAAAAGTGTTTATGACTTTATTCATTCTGTCTGTCTATCTGTCTGCCTGTCTGTCTGTCCGTTCGCACGATAACTGTCGTAAAAACGACTTTATCAAAATTAAATTTTAGTATGTTGTTCAGATTGTTTGTGGGACATATGGGAATATAAATGTATAATATCACCCAAAATCAAATAATAATTAGTTTGGGACTGAACCCGGGTTGAAAAAATGAAATACATTGAACCCTATGGGACCTAATTTTTCAAACATTTTTTAAGAAAATTTAAAATTCACAAATTGCTTCGAAAGTTTAAAGAAATATTCAAATTATCCCATAAATTTGAGAAAACAATTTCAGCATAATATATTCGGTAGTTTTACAAATAAAAATTAAAATAATAATCACACCCATATTATATGAAGGGATCACGTGACCCACTTCAAAATAAAATATGGCATTCATCTTTTGTCAAAATAATGATTTTTAAAGTTCTTTTTAATTTATATTTAGAGTTGTATCCGTCCTAAAACCGCTTTATTTTGGCTTAATTTCTGTGCATCTATATTCTGAAACAATTCAATTACAATACATTTGAGTTTAAGTGAATGCCATCCATCTTGTGTCAAAATAGTGATTTTTAAAGTTCTTTTTGATTTATGATTAGTATTGTATTCGTCCTAAAACCGCTTTATTTTTACTTAATTTCTATGCATCTATGTTTTTAAACAATGCAATTATAATATATTTGAGTTTAAATGATCATCAAACTTTGAATATTTCTATAACGAAGCCTAATTTTCATTTATGAAAAATGTAAACACATTAAGATGTAAAATGAGTTGCATAAGACTTGCTGAATTTCTTTAAAGCAAAATTATTTAGCTCTGGAGTCTGCATTCATATCAGCTATAATGCTGGGCTGATATGAATGAAACATTCTTTGATTTTACAGACGATTTTATAGCAGAATTTTTCGATGAAGTTTTACGCATAGAGTTAGATTACTTTTACCTCCATAATTTTAAGTTTTTAAGTAAAATAAATTATTGTAGTACTGCAATGAATGAAATAAAAATGTATGAATGAAATATTTACTGCTTTTACATAGATGCCAGGTGATTTATATTTCGATGACGTCATTTGAATCAAGTTCGTTTCTTTCGATGAAGTTTTAAATTTTCAAATATAATTAATTATTGCAATATTGCAATACTTTTAAAAATATTACCGCTGAATGTATCGCATTTTGGAGATGTTCAAATAAAATTGCATTTCATTGGAAAGTGTTTCATAATCTTTCGGCATGATTATAATTATTTTTTGGGTTCTCATATTCAAGCTTCTCATCATATCTGCGAATCTCACATTCAGGCATAACGGCGTAGCATTAATAAATAATAAGCAATAATCTATTAATTTCTCATTAAAGGTAGTTATACGTAACTTACTCATGTGATAATAGGGAGCGTATTCATTTTTTATGATTTATTCTATTTTAGATCCAAATGTTGAGTATCTCGAGAACGAGGCATGTTAGCGCCCTGTAAATGATATCATTCGTTTAAAAAGAAAATACATATAAAATGGCTACTTCCGTAGCATTTTAGAATGTAACTATATTTTTATAATTTTTTTATTTTTGTAGAAGAAAATGTTTGAGAAATAGCGGTCCTCCTCCTAGCCCGGTCTCTCCCTAAAATTAATAGACCTTTAAAGTTCATTGAAACTGTCGTACTAAATTTCATTCGATTTTCAATATTCTTTCTAGAAATACCGTTTCCCCAGACACACATATATCGCTAAAAATTGTTGATTCGTGTTCAAAGATGCTAAATATGCACATATATCAAAATTCGATAAAATGTTAGACCCTCAACGCGCAATACTTTTCTATTCATATACTATGTATTCTACAGAAAGGAAAAATTCCTAAAAATTTACTCTATTAATTTGCAACCACTGATTGTATTTTAATTCAAGAGGATTAATACCACGGAGCCCGATGAACTTATTACAAACTTTTGCATTTGTATTACCTTACTTTTTGTTACATCCTAATAATGTATATATGGGTCATTTTCTCTTTCTTGTTACAATATATTTTTTTTCTATTTTTCAACTTGTTTTCTGCATTATATTTTAACATGGGTGGTTTAAACTACAAAAAACAGTAGTAGTGATCATTTTGTGGAAATTAAATAGAAATGCATTTTTTTTTTAATTTTCAAGACAAGTAAATACAGCATAACAGGGGAATGACACTTAATATAGGCAACTGCTTTATTCGTATGTATACGATAATTATCATTAGAAAAATAAAAAATTTGTTTTGCTTTAATTGCAATCTCATATTTAGAACTAACTTCTTATTTGTTTTATCTTCCAAAAAGAAAATCTAATTTAAATGCAATTCATCTGTTCTAATGTCATTCCCTTGTCTACCAAGACGACAGGTGAATGACGACAGGGGAATGTCGAATCATATGATTTTACTTTCTGAGTATATATGAGTTTTATTTGCATTTAATCCTAACTTGATATTCAGTTTGCTATACTAACTAGGCACACATATATGTTAAAAAAAATCATTTACTTTTCATTCTGAGTATAATTAATGACAGGTGAGTGATAAGGAATAAAAGTACTTATCCAAAATTGTCCAGTTTTATAATATTTCCCGGCACAGAATGATAGCTAGAATATAGTAAAACTTGAAATGATGGATATGGTCTTCAGTAAAAAATAATACTACTTTAGTTATATTTTATTGTCATCTATGTACAGAAAGAGGTGTTAAAATTTAAAGACAGGTGAATAACAAAAAAACTAGGAGACCGTTGTAAAAAATTAATTTAAAATATTGCTCTAATGCATAGTGGAAATTTTTTTATTACAGTTTGTATTTCAAATTGTCTAATTTAATATAGCACATCAGATTAAAAGAAAACTAGAAAATGAAACCTTGTAAAAGAAGTTGTGATTTTATTATTTAGCTGTTGGGGGACACAGGGGCATGCCATTTAATAAAAAAACTAAATTTTTAAATATTAAAAATATAAATTATTTCCTTAGCTGATGGGTGACAAATATGAACTGCAATATAGTAAAACTGATCAGTGTCCAAAATCAGTCCCAAGTCATGCAAACTTTTATTAAAACACCTGGGATATGCAAAACTCCCGTTTACAGAAAATGACCCATATACCAAAAACAATGTATAATTGAAAAATTATGCATTGTTTCCTGTCTTCCTGTTGCTAAGAAAACATACAGTATTGTGGCATTTAATTGAGAAATGTCATTTTTTTCGTTTTATCACACGTAAGCTTAGGAAGAAGCACTCCAAATTAGCTCAGAGTTCAAATTGCAGTTATTATCAAAGTAGCAGGTGTTCGTATGCACCTGGTAAGTAGCAGGTGTTCAAATTCCTCCGCCAGGTGGCAGGTGTTCCGCAGTGGTAGCTTCTCAGTTGTTGCGGGGCTCATTAGCGTCATGGATATCAGCGCGGAAACACGTGTTAAAGTGATTGCGCTTAGAGAACCAATTCTGAGACGTTCGAGGAAATAGATAAAATATGTGGAGTGAGTACAGCAAGTGTCGGAAGGATCTGGAAGCGGTTTCAGGAAACAGGAAATGCTGGAACCAACCTCTCTGGAAGATGCGGCCGAAAAAGATCAACTTCGACTAGTGACGACAAAACTTTACATCGAATGAGTGTTAAAAATCCTCGATTAACCAGTTTTGACCTGTCTAAGTCCATGGTGGCAGCTGGTGTTGATATTGCACCTTCAACAGTGCGATACAGGCTGTTAGAACGCAGACGGAGAGCACGTCGACCGTACAAGAAGCAGCTTCTGACGCTTCGCATGAAGAAAAAAAGGTTGGAATGGGCACGGAAATACAAAACATGGACTGAGAAGGACTGGGAGAAAGTTATCTTTTCTGACGAAACACATTTTGTGGTTCAGGGATTTAGATCTATGTTCGTGAGAAGGAGCCAAGGAGAACCTCTCAATCAGCACCACATCAATCAAGCACCCAAGCATCCACCCAAAAAGATGTTTTGGGGTTGTTTCAGCGTTTTGGGGACAGAATCTCTTGTTCCCGTAGAGGGAATGATGAACAGTGCCAGTTACGAAGTCATATTGACCCGAAAAGTGCTTCCAACCATGGCTAAACTGTGGCCGAACGGAGATTGCGTTTTCCAACAACACAGCGCGCCATGTCACACTTCGAAGCGAATCAAAAATTTCTGCTCAAAAATAAATATTACCGTACTGGATTGGCCCGGGAATTCACCAGACTTGAATCCCATAGAAAATTTGTGGGCTGTTGTCCAAAAACGGCTTCACAAATTTGGCTGTACGACGATGGACAAGCTAATTTCGGCCGTTATTGACATATGGTTCAGAGACGTTGAAATTAAAACTACATGTGCTAGTCTAGTACATTCCATGCCGAAACGTGTCTGTGGTGTTATAAAGTCCCGGGGAGGTCATATCACTTATTAGTTTTATATGTATCCATAGAAAACTTGAATAAAACTGAATTTTATAAAAAAAACTGCATTTCTCAATTAATTGCCACAATACTGTAAATAGTTTCAGAATCGAATAACTTTATCATATCTGTATGCGTTTAATTTTTATAAGAAGCTTCTATGCTGGTTTTTGAGCACTAGCCATTGCTAATTCAATTTAAGTATTCTTGCTGCTGAACTAGAAGCATACTTAGAAACTTCTGATGTATCCAAGTTAAACTGGGCTGCCATGTGAAATATTATGAATTTTGGTTAAGACGTTTTCAATTTCTAATATCTTAAAATATGGAATTATGAACTCTAGCTAATGCAAGAGCTTTTTCTATAACTTTCTAAAATTAGACTTACCGGGATGAATTTTTGAACTTACGGTAACATAAACACTCGTTTTTAATTTTCATTATCTGTATATATTAAAAATTGCAAATTGCTATCCTTATCATGATCATTCCGGTAGTTAACACATCACCATTACAGTAGTTATATTATTGAATAATGTCATGCGGTCGGTAAAAAGAATCATTTTTGATGAACAAGAATTTTATATTGTTAAAATCATTTATAACTGCTGGACATGTAGTACATTTCGTGTACATGTTAAAATTATAAGCTCATTGAAAGCCTTTTTTTTTTAAATCATCTGGAAAGACAAAAATTTGAAACTGAGAAAAAAACTTTTAAAGAAAAGTTGATCTCCATATATACAAATGCCCCTTTTTATGCCCTGTATACTGCACTAAAAGAGTTTTCTAATTTTTGCCCCTTTTTATGCCCTGTATAACTGTACTAAAAGAGTTTTCTAATTTTTATATCAATACAGTTTTGATTTGGAGAAACTTTTAAAGAATCGCAGCTTAGAGGTTTATATGAACACGAATGTCTGAATATATGGCTTATACGCGGTTTTAATTATTTTTATGCGGAAATCCAAATGGGGCTTAAATTTGAACCAATTTTAACAATTAGGACCGGATCGAATATTACCTTAGTATTTGGAAAATAAAAAATGTAAAGGAGTATGAGTAATGAAAAGGACTATAGTAAATTTTATTTATTAAAACCAAAGTGTTTCTTCGAAATATTTTACTTCATTCAGATACCACAGTTCAAAAAATTTCAATCCAAATATATTTCAAGGATTGCTATCGGAAATTTTGACTGGCCTACGCTGGGCTATGTTAGGCTGGGTTTGGCTAAATTAAAAAAAAATTGAGTATGTGGCAGGTCGTATCTCAGGCCTGATATTATAAGTTTAAAAATATTGAGATACAAGTTGTGTAGAACAATTATATTTTTTATTTCATTGGACCTTTAGTACTTACAGTGGTACTAAAAAATTGCATCACCCACATTCTTTATGATTTTGATGGAGAAAATGGACAGTAACCTATTTAAAGATATTTAACCTATAGATAACCTATTTATAAGACCTAAATATAACCAATTTATAAGACCTAAAGATATAACCTATTTAAAGTGTTCCATATTGATGAATGCATTAAAGAGGGCTCGCCGTAATGCTCAAACGTTATTTATTTAGGAATGTCCACGTGTTGGAGTATTCCAAAATAATGACATTCTTATTTTATTAAATATTTAATAATAAAAAATTTTATAATTAAAAAACATTCTTTTGCTAAATTTTCGAGATGGAATGAAGTATCATACTGTCCTATAATAATAGCTAGAGGGTGATAATAGTTGACACTTTCAGATAAGGGTTAATGCACTGAAAATAGGAAGAAGCATTCGGGTTTCGCTATATTAAACATTTATTCTGAAATTTTTCGGGGTGATGTAATTTTTTAGCACCACTGTATTTAAATATATCCTATACCACCTTAAATTTTTGTACAAGATTCCTAAAACCTTTAGTAACTTCGATTTCACCTTATATTCTGAAAGTAGTTCGATTCATTTACTTCTCAAGTAAAATCACATTTGAAAGAAATTTTCGGTACTTTATATAAGACAGTTACGTCTGGTAATACTTCAAATTTCTAAAGCTATAATGTCTCATTTAAAATTATCATAATCCTAGACATCGATTAAAAATGCAAAAGATCTAAACAAAAACAACTGCATTGTAAAAAAAGGTTATTAAGAGAAGTTTAGAAAATAAACCAGAAAAGTAAGTACAAAATAAAGAAGAACTGAAAGGTGGTAGGAAGACAAACAATGGAATAGATAGATATGAAACACCCAAAGCGGGAATTCGTAGCGGGGATAACAAACACTGAAATCGAAACCCCGATCTTAAACATATCAACACAGGTAAGACGACCGAACTCACCCATTACGCCAAGCAAAAAAACAGAAGAGGATAGAAAAATTGAAACGAATTTATATGATAATTAAAAGAATTTAGAGAGAAAAAATTAAAACCTTTAAATTACTAGCAAAAGTAAGGGAATGGTGAAAAATTAGAGGGTGAAGAAAGATTTAAACACACACAAAAAGTGGTAGATAGCAAAATTCCAAAATAATAACAAAATGGGACTGAAAATTGGTGAAAGCATAAGAAACCTAAAAATTAGGATAACCATATTCAAAATCTGCGAAAATATGTAGTAAATAACAAAGTGAAGGAAACAATATCAAAAAATGAAACTTTAAAACCAGTTAATCAAAATATAACACACTAATAATTAAGGAAATAACGAAAATTAGGGGAAGAACAACCAGTTTTTGAGTGCTACATTAACCACATTATTCAAATAACATACAAGCAAACTACTTTAACATTACTAAAACATGGAAAAATTTGAACAAAAAATCAGGAAGTAACTGTCAACTAGTAACAAGTAAATATTTCAACTAGATTTATCAACTAACTTCAACGTACATTCCTCTAAAAGCTAATATTACCATCTAACGTTATCAGCTGATATGGCTTCCGAAACCGGCTACTTCCTTATTTCTACACATATCCTTCTAAGTTACAGTTTTCGTTTTGGCTGGGAGACGCACTTTTTAATTACTCAAGTGTTATTTGAATATTCTTTTCAATTCCAGTCTGATTTCTTTGTAATTTTAATACAGTTTGATTAAATTCCATGTAATTTATAGAATTTTCTCCTATAGCTTCCAAACCCGGTAATTCCTTGAATTTGTAATATAACTCTTTAAGTTTCACTTATTGGTAAATTTTTAGTATTCTGAAAGAATGTCATTTGATTTCAATTGTACAAAGTTAGCTTATATAGCTTCCGATTACTGCCGTTATTTTTGGTATAGTCTTATTTCCTATCACATTCATTGCTAACTTTAAAGGAATTTAATCGTGTTTGTGGAAGTTAGTTGATCAATTTAGCAAAAATAGCTACCAGTTACTTCCTGACTTTTTATTCATATTTTTCTTATTTCCAGTGTCATGCTTTGGTAACTTTAAAGTAGTTTAATTGTATGTAATTTTAATAATGTGGTTAATATAGAACTCCAAAACTGGCTAATTTTTACTACTTTTTGTTATTTCCTTAATTGCGCTTGTTTAGTTATATTTTGATTAACAGGTTTAAAGTTTTATGTTTTAATGATGGTAGCTCGTTTAACCCTCAAAATATCTTGTTTCCCTCATTTTGTTATTTAGTACATATTTTCGTGGCTTTTAATATGGATATCCTGCTTTTTATGAGTCTCGTGCTTTCATCAATTTTCACTCCTATTTAATTACTATTCAGCAATTTTACTATTTTTCCCTTCTATATGGGTTTGTTTATTTCTTTCTACCTCTAATTTCTCACCATTCCCTTATTTCTGCTACGAATTGAAGGGTTCTAATCTTTTCTCTCTCAATTTTATTTTTAATCTCATATAGCAATACGGCCTGTTCCATTTTTTGCTTGGGGTAATGGGTGGGCTAGGTCATCCTACTAGCATGTGTTGATATATTTATAGTCAGAGTCTGAATTTCAATGTTTTTAACCCCCCCCCCCAACCGCTAAGAATTTTCGCTTTGTGTGCCCCATATCTATGTATTCAATTGTTTGTCTGCCTACTACCTTCACAGTTCGATTATTAAGAGATGACACTGATTTTTGAACTGAAGAAGAAGGCTATAAAATGCCCTCGAAACAATTGTAGTCACTCAACTTTCATATGCCTGATCTCTTTAAGAGAGTAGTGAAAATTTTATTTTTAGAAGCAGCAGTTTTATTTATCGCGATTATCCAATGTTTATTGCAATCTTGGATAGAACTAAAACCACCACCACCACTATACCACGTGAGGCAAGGCGCATTATTGCCTCAGCGTTAAACACAGTTAGAGTAAGTGCAAATCATCTGATATTGTCACCAGCCTTAATCTATAGATCCAGGAAGACTTCATGTAAGTTGATTGGGGACAGAGCAGCACATAAGAAAATTTCTCTCCAAACGCATAATTTTTTTGTATCTTTTTGATGGCAAGTTATTACCAGACCATGATGGAACAATAGCAGATCTTATACCAGTTGTTTATGTCTTAGGTTTTCAAGATGAAAAAAATGTTGAGTATTTCAAAAATGCCATGAGTCGCAGGTCTTGAGATGAATAATGTAATAATTAAGTTATTAACAAATTGGCATAGAGTAACTAAATGCATCGTTGGTTTGTATTTTGAAATTATACTAAATTTCATTTGAATATATCAATTTAATATTTTTAAAAAATGCCGGATTTTTGACCCCATAATGCCTGTAAAAAAAGTAAAAAGGTTCTAAAAATGCTTTTAAATAAATAACTGATACTGCTACCCTATAATCAATAGCATATAGTAATATACATATACATGCCCCCATATAAATTATACAGAAGCAGAATTAACTATAAGTAAATTGAAAACCCGAGTTCAGATACATGTAAAAGACAAGAAATTATAAACGTTACAACATAATCGAGAATTGCTAAAAAAAATCGAACGATCACGCGAGATTTTATGAAACTATTTAATTTCCAGTTTTCGCCTGACTATAGTACATTTTGATTTTTTCGATAAAGTAAGCAGTCTATTTTGGTATATTTTAAAATATCTGCCTCCTGCATTTTAATGCAATATCTCTCTGAAGCTGCATTCCTATGATAACAATATAATATAAATTCATATACGGTGACTGTCGATGTAATACTTTCAATACTTATTACGCATATTTCTGTGTTGAAGACCCAGACCGTCCGACTCATCCTGAGGACTAGAGCAACTATTTGGAAGGCCGAAAAAGAACATATTTCTATGTGTAGATTCTTATAGATCCATATATTTCTAAATGTGCCTTTTGTGTGTTTGCCTTAGAATTATCTACCATTAAAACCATTAGAATTATCATTTAAATTTTTAGTAATCATTCCTCAAATCACATCTTGAACTGCTGAAATATTCTTCCAGGGCTAAAAGTGCAAATGAATCATATCACTATATAAAAGAGAATAAAGCTTCTGTTTAAAGTAGGACAACACCAAGCTACTGAAAAAATTCATCCGCATCTCTCACGTTTTTCAACCCTTCTAAAGTCTCAATTTCAAATATTTTGGGAACGATGAAGTCTGAGAATTCCTTCAGTTCCGGGATTTTAAGACTACAGGAACTGATGACCTAAATTTAAGTTGACCGTTTCTCGTGTAAGGAGATTGGGACATAAAGGGGTAGGGAACAGATGTTGGCAGCAACAATCAAACAGGAACGGTATATCCCCACGTGAGAAACGGCTGCAGAGGAATCCAGCTGACAACGAAAGGGTTGACCTACATGCTAAACAAAACCACTTCCGCACTTTCCCCACAAAAATCACACTCAAACATACACAAAGGGGGGAAGGGGGAATTTTTTAGGTAGCTGGCGATTCTATGTCAAGGTTTCTCGCTCGGTGGTAAATTTACTAGAACTAAAATATTACCAGGTCGATTACGAGATCTTATTTCGAACGTCAATAGGGTAACTATAGGATACCTCTTTACATACTAAGAGGTCAACTTTTCTAGAAAAGAAAAGTTTGTAATAACTTTAAAATATAAAGGTTTCTTTATTCTGTGTTTCGGAAGTTTTATTTAAGTGCTCATCAACCTGTTAAAACACTTGGAGATGCCACCTATGTTACAAAATTAATGTGCTTCTTAGTAATATCTGGATAAAATAGCTTGACAGTGGATAAACGTAGAGCAGTGTTTTGTGCGCTATGGGATATTATTTCACTTTTCTGGATTTCATAGGTAAGTGGTACCTTAAGACTAGGTAGATCATCAGCTTCGGCTAATGTATTACATTTAAAAAATACTTAAGGCTCTAAACTTTGGTCTAAATTTTCACATATTAGTTTATATAATTTAAAAGATCCTCTTTAAATGTCCTCTTTAAACATTTAAGATACATTTTAACTCTACGCATTAAGTTGTAATTTCAAATACTATTTACAGTTACTTTTACAGTTTCATGCTTTTTGCAATAGTGAATACTACTACAGTTTCAAACATCACATTTTTTTCAAGTGATCAGTAAGAAGAAATAAAGACACATTTAAAACAGTTTTATAATTTTTTATTTTTTATTGAATTATTCCAAAAATTGCTTACATTTATTCTTTATACGTAAATTTATCAGAAATACTTCACACTGGGGCGTCAGGAAAAGCTTCAAGGAAAATTGAACTGCGTGGAAAATGGACCTGTTTTACTCATATCAGGAGTAAGTAAGTATAAAACAGTTGACACTATTAAGCAGTTTTCAAAGCTACTTTTCTTATGTAGTTACAATTACTAACAACATGCCGGCGGAAAATCGTGTTAAAATACCTTGCTCAGAAAGATCCAGCATACAAGAAAAAATCCTAAATAACGAAGGATAATTACCCGTATATTTTATGACACATTTTTATCATTTTATTATATGTTTAATATACACATTGAGCTATAATGGCAAAACATTTTTATTTTTATAATAGATAGTTTTTTGGCATTAACAATTATACGTAAAATCATATAACAGTTCCCTTTTATTACAAAGTTTTATTCACTTTATTAAATCACTAAACTTACATTTGTTTTCAAAGATTCAACATACAAGAAAAATTCTAAAGAATAACGAAGGATTATTACACGTATATTTTATGACACTTTTTTATCATTTTATTATATGTTTAATATATACATTGAACTATAGAGACAAAACATTTTTATTTTTATAATTCAAAGTTCTTTGGCATTAATTATTATGCGTAAAATCATGTAACAGTTTTCTGTTATTACCTGCTAATTATATTAAGTTTTAATCACTTTATTGAATCACTTCACATTTCAGAATTCATTAGTAAAAGTGCAGGTGCATGAACATTTTTTAACAGTTTCACACATAAGTCTGAGAAAGGACACCTAAAACTATATATTGAATAGCTAAAATCAAATATATCATAAAAACGGTAAAATTCAATTATTCTTAAAATATGCTAAAAATATTTTTCCTAATTTTTGTCACTAAGTAATATTGTTAAAATGGGTTGTATAGATTCTTTAATAATTTACAAATTAATCAAAATAAATTCATAAAGCTGCATTTTTAAAACTGGAAGTTATGTATGTACTACAAATTAAAAAAATAAATTTTCATCCTATAAACTTTTATGTTCAAAATTTTTGATTTGGTTACGATTGTGTAATTGCTTATATTACAACAGTCAAACATTTTTATGAATAATTTCCTAATTCATAAAAGAAAAAGAAAATGTAATAATAATTATAATAATAATAATAATAATAGCAAAAGAAAACTCACAAACCGATTATTAATTTTATTCTTTAATGGATATATGCAGGGTATAGCATATATGGTATGTATGGTATTATGGTATTTATATAATTAAATATGAAAAGTTGTCTGTATGTACGTTTTGTGTGTGTTTGTCTCATCATCACGTAAAAGCAGCTTTACCGAATTTCTTGAAATATTGTGGAGACAGCCTTGGAATAGGCCCACTTAAAATTTAGTCCATGTTTCGAGTTTCTAGGACTAGGGTTTGTCGAGATATTAATACAAAATGCACAATTAAACCTATTATAGATATAGCATTATGCAGATGATATTTTTCCCACAAATTTATTTGAAGAAAATGATGTCATGTTGCTCAGACTACATTTAAATCCACTGCATTTATACAGTAAACAATTTTTATTACATCTTTTCCGATTTAAATGTAAAAATCTGATGCGGGCAGCACATGACTTTCCCTGGAAACTCAAATTCATTTTCTCTTTATTTTTTCAATAATTCATTAAATTGAGTTTGATTGCAGAAAATAACACTGAACTTGCACTTTCAATTCAATTTTTGATTTTATTTAGTAACTGGACATTTTTTTCAACGGCGGTGTAGTAAAATAGAGAAATAACTCAAAGATCTTGAAAACGGTTTGTCCTAGAGTAATGGAGTTTGTCCTATTATTTTCCTTGTAAAAAATGACGTATAAAACAAGAATTTAATCAATATATTTGAGCATATGTAGTCTTATTTTAGAATTTGGCGATTTTTGGGGCCCATTTCGTAGAAATAGATTCTTCTTTCCCGAATCTTTCTAGAATCTAACCAACACCAAGATATCTCACGGGTGACTTATCTACTAAATTTTGTGATATTTGGTCAATTAGTTTTTTTTGCTAGAGTGGATACAAGAGATTATTTCAGGCCATTTCGCAAAAAAAAAAATGCGAGTTCTTTTATTTCAAATCGTATCAAAAGCTAGTCAGCACCAGGGTCACCCACAAGTGACTTACCAACCAAATTTCATGAAATTTGGTCCATCGGTTTTTGAGTTAAAGTGAATACATACATTGCACAGACAGGCACACACACACAGACATCACGCTAAAATTGATTTTTTTTCGTATTCTAGAGGTCCAAAAACGTCTAGATCCGTCGAAAACTCGAGTTGCAAGTTTCGGCATGATTCCAATACTTTCCCTACACATTGCCATGTATTTCAGGGAAAGTAAAACATGTATATAAAAATAAATTTTATCGGAGTTGCATTTTTGGATGTATTATATCAAGCGATGTATTATATCATTTGGATGTATTATATAACGCATTATGGTTTAAAGATGAAGGGAATCATTGAAATTTTCAATTTCCTACGTCATCTATTTCATTTTGACAAATATATATTAAGCCCATATATTGTGTTTAACCAATTGTTGAAAGGGAATAAAAGTGGAATGGATAAATCTTCTAATACTATTTTAACTTTTTCATTTTAGCATATATATCGATCTAATTTCATATTTTTTGTAAATTTGTTCACAGACGGTCCCAGGATGTTTTATTCTACAGATCAGCCTGAGAAAATAATTTTGTATATTGAGAACAGAGATTCTTATACTTCCTTTTATGAGAATTAAATTAAATATATTTAAAGAATGATTTGGACTGTAGGAATTTACTCATAATGTCAAATTTAAAGTTTCTTTATATTATATATTCCATGCGAAGAACGGGTATACTGCTAGTATTTTTAAATAAGAAGTATGCTTTACTTTTGGTAGTAGAATTCGCGATTTACTATAAAAAACAAAGCACACTTCTTATTTATAACTTTTTGAAACTTCCTTAAATAAAGCGGGCAGAGGAAAATCAGGTGATTACAATTGTTTTTGAGCTTTGTTGAGCCCTTTGCCATATATTACGAACAGTGTCTTTTCTTAACAACCGCTAAGAAAGAGCTGCAGAGGTTGTACAATAAGAAGTGTGCTTGATTTTCTAGAGTAGAATTTAAATATGTTTCGTATTTTTATGGCTGGCACAAAAGAATTTTAAAAAATACACCCAATTAATTGTAACTAAAGTGTCAAAATGAGAACTTAGAGGAACTTGTTGTAATTTTAAAACAATTATGTAAAACTTTTAAATTTGGGAGTAGTTATAAGCAATAAAGTACTTTTGTTTCGAACTTTTTCTTTAAATAGTTTTGTTTAATACATTTAATTATGTATATTTATGTATGGTTACAAAATATTGGCAAAAAAAGTAATGTTTCGTAAATGGAACTATCGTTTATTTTGCAAATAATAATATCAAGTTATTTTTTAAAAGAAGTGATATTTTAATTAGCACTATTAAACTAATTCTTACTTGCTATAATCGTAAAAGATATGTAAAGTATTCTATGTGAGCTACAATAATGCAAACAGTAAAAGGCCGAGAAAAATGAACAGACTTTTATTACTTCTAATTCAAACATAAATAAAGCTCTGAATTAGAAGCATGTAAAGATGATTTTGCTTACAAAATACAAACTAAACTGGAAGATGATCTATTTTGGATTTGATACTGTTTTGTGTATGCTATAAGAGTAGATACAGAAACAGAAGAATAACTTCAATCCATTGCATGCAGGCGTGTGTTTTTCAAGGCAGTTTAATGACTATGAGAATCCTGGAAAATTTAGCATCCTGCAAGAAATTTTCAATACTTGAAGACTGTAAAATCCAGGTCTGTGAAATCTGGTATATGCTCCTGCATACTGGGAGGTCTATACATCCTAGTTAACACTCATAAATATATTTAGAAGATATGATAAGTCAATAATTAATTAATACTTACACAATAAATTGAAACTTCAATATATTATTGAAGTAATGATATATTTTTTCTGATATCTTCCTTCTTGCCCCTGAAAGTTAAGTACACCCTTATTTCAACTATTTTTCAAGGTTGTATTCGGAGCTCTGAGCATAATCCTATGAGCTCACCTTTCACATCTAATTAAAAAGTGCTCTACTGGTCACTGATCACCACCCGTAAACTATGACTGTGGGCAGAACTCAAATAATGCCCTGCATCTTTTCAGAATTTGACGTAATTTTCTCTACCCTAAAAATTACATGATCATAAGTTTTTTGTCAATCAGGAATCTCCTAGATTTTATAGTTATCGCCTGCGTCATGTTGGTGAGCAACAATAACAGTGAAACCATCGTCTACAGGTGTTGATAGGTGAATTACTTCCCTATTCCTTTAGAATCGCTTAATGGTTTGAGAATATTGGAAAAATTGTGTGTATTTTCAAATTATTTTAAGTGGTACTTTGTCAAAATTGAGATTTTCCCAGTTACAAAAGTTTTCGTACTTATCTCCAAAAGCTTTGAAAGTATTCGGATTAAATAAATTTGAAATTTGTATCAGTTTGATATTTTCCACATAAATATGTATTTAATTTTGTATGTATCTTTTATAGCACTCAAAGGTACTGATATATTTGTTTAAGAACAAAAGAATTTGGTTTTATAGTAGATAGGGTAGAGTGAATAATTATATGTTGATTTCAGTATTTAAATTATAAAAATCCAACATGTAAAGTCTGTGGTTTATAAGGTATTGTTAAATAAATTTACAAAAGCAAATTTAATATCAAACGACGCGCACTAAAGTACATGTAAAAAATCTTTCAAATTTGTAACGCTACAAAATAGCCGAATGAAAAATATTTAATATTATTTTAAAATGAAAGTTCATTGGAATAAAGATTGCATTGGGGGAACTTTGTCTTCTGTACTTTTAATTCAGCATATTCAGATAACTTTTTCTGAAGTATATAATTAACGTTAATTAATTTAAGCCAACAAAGTTGTAGAAACATTCTGAACTTTGAGTAGTATAAGTTTGCAACAATTAATAATTTGGAACATAAAGGACTGAGGTTTCTACAGCGAGCCTATGTCAGTAAATATTGCTTTTATTCTCAAACGTGGACAAATTAAATCCCGAGTTCCTACTTTAAAATTAAATTAACATACCGCAATAAATCGCAGGTCGGCATCATATTAAGAATTCTGAAGTTTCAAACTTTTAAAAATACCCCCCCCCCCCCATATAATATTCCGCGGACCAGGCACACGCGTTTTGCAAATAACTCACTCCAAATAAATTATTAATGGGCGATTTTATGAACAGATTCGTGACCCTAATTATTATGCGGGAAAACTGGATACGTATTTGACACTTTAAGGAGTCCGAAAGCATTATATGAACAATATTAAAATTTTTTCTTTGCGTGACGAAACCTGAAATAGCCGCTCGAATTCGTTTTAAGGCAATAGAATCTTATCTGGAGAAATTTCGCACGATCCTAGCCACATGTTTCGTAGAAGCTTCGTGTTATGCGAACGGCACTGTGGGTCCATTAAGCGGCGAGGCCCTTCAAAATTTCCGGAACGAAAATGTTCATTGTTATATCTGCGTGAGACTCTGGCATATTTCATTTATAGGGATCGAAATAAAATAGGCTGAAACGTATGGATTTCAGTACAGTTGGATAAGCAAGAAAACCCAGGTCTGTCTATACGAAAAATGCCCCATCGAACGTGTCCAAATTTGCAGCCTATGAAACTGGCAAGTGAATGGTATGATGAATGGTATGTCAAATCGCATATTCAAATTTTGGCGTAAAGTTATTGCTGCGAACTAGTCGTATGCAGTTCGCAGATATTTTATATTTCAAATATGAATATGGAACAATATACATTCGAGGTATATTTATTTCTAGGCAGTTTATACTGCTGTTTATAAAAATTAAACAAATGTACCCTCTTCTTGAATATTTCTGGATAGTTCTTAAGTGCAAAGGAAAAGCATGCTGTTTCCTTTTAGGAAGCATAATAATGTGAGCCGAGAAAACGCTAAACAAAAGATTTCTTGGAAATGCGAATACGGGTAATTTACCCATAGGGGACTTCATGCGACTTGCAATGCCCACCTGTGATTGTAATGAACGGTTTATTCTCTGGCATTCAGATAAATAAGATCCAGGTTTGAATATCGGGTACGGCTTGAAAGCTCTGTGCATGCATGCATCTCAGTAGCGGTTTGCAATCTACTTTAAACTGTAGCTACTCGTTTAAATATCTGATGCTTTTATATACAGTAGCATTCTAAAACAATCCTATTCTAGAGCTACAGGCATCGATAAAAGACAATTTTTTTCTGTTGAATTCCATATTAAACAAGAAAATTTTCTATATTCTAATTTTCTATAATTTCTAAATTTCCTAATTATCTAAATCTAAATTTTCTATGGAGGTACAAGGCAATTATACCTCTTCATCCTACGGGACAGGAAAACACGTACTTTTCACAGTGTACTACGCCAATGAAATTCTATTTTATTAAATAAGATCTTTTTTTTTCTCCACTGATCTTTCTGAAAAGAGAAATGTGTCATGGCAGGCATCTCAAACCATCCAACATGTCATTAAAGTGAGACAAAATACAAAATCACTTACCATACACGTTCATTTTTTATATACTCTTCTCAGAATTTGATTCTAACTTACAATCATTTGTTTCTCTGAATACAAACAAACTATTATCATTTACTTGAATATCACAGACTTTCATCAAATAGATCCCCCTTTTGAATATAAAAAGTAGGCTATACCAGATATTGAGGAATTTCTACTGGGTCAACCCTTCCTCACCTATTCCCTGAGTGCCGTTTGATGCACGGAAATATATGTACTTAAACAATAAAAGCACCAATTAAAGTATAGTTTGGTACTAAATTACTTTTTTTTTAAAAATCACTGACTTTTTAAACATTTAAAAATAAGCCAAGAAACCTTAAACCATCGGATAATAGTTTTGATTTGAAGATCTAATACATAGCCAACAAATTATTCTGGAACTTTTTATATCTGTTCGAAATTTATGAATTTATGCAAAATATTCCAACTATGTTGCTTGCCAATATTAATTGAGATCGAGTCAAAAACCAAACTTTAAATGATAATTAGAACAGTTTTTGGTTTAGTCTGTATATACCTTGTACGAAATTTCTTTAGAGTGGAATTCCTAATTGACAAATAGATTTTAATTATCAGATGCTTTTCAATAGTATATTAATTACAATTATTTTAGAGAGAGACAATCTTCCACACATCTTGTGAAAACAGAAATGATTCCGTTTCAAAGAATAAACATTTTCAATCATGTGAAAAATTTTATTTTAATGCTGTAAAAATGCATGGACCACCAATATTTGGATCTGGCCAGATAACGCTATTTATCCATTCAGCTATTGAGATGATTGCCTTTCCTTTAGATGTTACTTTCTCCTCTTTCAGAGTTCAGATTAGAATGCAACTTCATATCAGTACGAAATTGGGTCTTTTTCAGAGAGTAACGATCCATTGCATAGATGTTGCAGGTTAAAATTGCCCGAGCGCCATTGTAAAGAACTGATGTTCCAATGAGAATTCGGCCACAGATCTCTGCCTGGCAAGTCGATGCATTATCCATTGAGCTAATAGGTCCATATTCTTTTCTTCCATCTTTGAATAGTCTACAAACATTTCGTTGAAATGATTGTCTAATTTATTAAACCAAGTTATATTTTTTTTAATGTTTGATGTAAACTAGTGACATTTTATATCTAGTGACTTGCTAAAATTTTTTCATTAAACGATACCTATTCTAAATATGCACCCATTTCTTTCAAGCCAATATAATTTCAATCATTTTGTACATTAAATAGCCTCATTTCTGAAAAGGTATATATTAATTACGTATTTTATTAAGCTATCATTTTCAAAGTTTTGATAAATAAGAAAAAATAGTGTACACGCTCTCCCAATATTATATAGAAGTTACAGAAATAGAAGTTTCACCATAGACGTCATAATATAAAGCAATGTAAATGAACTAATATAAATTTATCTTGCATCAATTCATTTCAATTCATAGGTGTAAAACAGTGTTTACTAATGATTGCATGAAATACAAAACTAAATCCTTAAAAATACTCATGGAGTTTCTTTACTTAGCACAAGCACTTGACCCCAAAATATATAGAAAACTACTTAAAAGATAATAAACGGCAGTTTATTATGCAAATTTTTAGACATAAAACATGTACTTAATGCGATTTCTGAAACGGTAGAAGCAGTTATGTCGTATAGAAAAGAATTATCATCATAAGAGATTATACTAGTATAGAGGCTGTTAATAAGTAAAAGTAGGAACTTAGGTGAAAAAAATAAGAGATTGCGCTAATATAAAGTTTCAATATATAATAATTCAATCAAGAAAAATGTGTATCCATCCAAAAAATGATCAGAAGATCATAAACCATTTCTGCTCGTAAAGAATGGCGCATCGAGATACTAGCAGTTTGTGATAATTTTTCAGTCCACCGAATTAAGCAACAATTTAATAAATCTGTCTCAAAGATCACCAGTCATAGGGAACTGAAAGAATGATCCTGTGCAAAATACATGAAGTTGATTCGAACCCCGATATATCAACACAAGTATGAAAGTTTGCTGTAGATTCAAAGCATATGTCATGAAAAGATTAGTGATTGAGGGGGGTGATGTTTAGTGAAGAAAAAAATTTGATATACCTTATGGGTCGAAAATTTATTAACATCATCTACATCATGAAAATTAACAAATGTGGGGCAGCCGAAATGGCAGAGGGTTTGTAATGGTATTTATCTGCTTTAGTTTTAATTGGTGATCAGATATATGTTTCTTATCAGGACGCCCAATACCATTATGTAACAGCAATTACTAGAAGATAATCTTCTTCCTATCGCTAAAGATATATACGGTTCTAGATTTTCAACAATATAATGCATTCATTCATAAAGCAAAATTCACAGCTACTTGGTTTAAATCTAAGAATGCACAACTTTTGCCATGGAGGAAGTTCCAGATTTAAAACCCATAAAGAACTTTATGGGGCATTAAAATTCGTATTGTATAAGCCAATTACAGACAATTTTCCAGTTCAATTAAAATTGCGAATTCTGAAGAGCTGGTACAATATTGACACTACAATTTTATAGAACTCAGAAGCTTCAGTGGCTAATAGTGTTATTTAATTAATAATAGAAACTGACAAGTTAATAAACAACTGACATAATTTTGCGTGTTTACAGTTTATAGTCGTTTGTTTCTATATAGATATGAGACAGTGCATATCATGAATTTATACAACTACTTGGATGATTTCGAAATCATTTAATGCCTGCCTCAACCAGCTGTTTTAAATCTCATTTGCTGTACTCTTATATTTTTGAATAATATGTGCAACCATAATGCGTTCGTTTAATTAATTTTTTTAATTTAAACACCTTGAAGAACTTTATGAGGCATTGTAATTCGCATTATATATGCCAGTTACAGACAATTTTCTGACATAATCGAAAAAAAATCAGAAACAAATAATTATTTTTAAATTGTTAGAGAATCCGACACTTATACGTAATTTGCTAATTAAGAGTAAATGACATCATTTACAAGACATTAATATGCGTCGTTCTTGAGATAGAGACAATTGCTCCATTTTATTGAAACAAAATCGCAAAAATAAATTAAATTGATTCATTGTTATCAAAGTATTCACTGGTTCTTTTATAAAGGAATAAACAGGACTTGTGTAGCAGTTACGCCGACTCATAAGAATTTTACTTTTACACATATATCTCAAAAGAAACAAGTAATTTCTGTGACATTTGGTATGTTTATTTGAATTGAAATAGCAATCCAAAACTTAGTGGATTTCAGCAATATTAAATTATAAGAAAGCTATCATTTGGTATAACTGTTTTTTCATAATATTAAAATTTGTTAACTTATAAAGACATTAATGTGTTAGACGCAACTAATTAAAAAAACTACACGTAAGAGTAGAGGTTGGTTAGTTCTGGATTTTTAAAACGCTAAATCTACAAACTGAGTATATTTTTGCATTATCACACAGAGAATTAAACTTTTGTTATACTACCAATATATGTTTGATTTTTAAAATACGGGTATGGTTACAAATATCATTCTTCCAAAATGTTAAATATCCAATATTTCCTTTTAAATGCTTCAGCTTTCTTTACAAGAAGATAAATTATCTAAATTTCGCACATTGTTCATTTCTCTTTGAATGACCTATTTGTAAACTAAAAATATGAGAACATTCAGTGACCAAGCTTCGTTATTTGCGAGACTTTTAAAACATTGTTTTTAACATGTGTACTGGGATACAATTTTTTTATGTTGTTAAATATCGAACTCTTACTATATCAAACTATCTAAATTTGACACATAGCTTTTCCTAAAAAAATTTTTTTGATAACGTAAGGAAACGATAACAAGCCTTCAAATAGCTGCTTGCTCTCGTTTAAACCCAATAACCTTATTGTTGTTATTATTAACGAAAGCATACCAAATGTCTAGAGAATCACTTCATAACATCTTTCTCTGGGGAAAAGTAAAAATCTGAAAATATTGGAATTGTTATTTTTCCCATTGTTTAGGGATTTACCTGAACGTCTAAACAATGGAATTTACTTTATGCTAGTAGAAAATACTTAAGTTTCATTCACTCATTTGTTAATGAGGAGCCTATATTTTATTTTATTCGTTTATGTTTTATTTTGGATCAAGAGAGTGCAGTACCTAGTGTCCTATATATCGCCATTCACTTTTAAGTAAAAGAATGACGTATAAAACAGATGTTACATATTTTAATAAAAATAATTTGTAGTGTCTCTATTAAATTTCTCACTTTATTCGACAAGTGCTGTATTCACAGTCAGACAACCACATAGTCATCATTGAAAACAGGGTTGATTCGCACCCAAGGATGTACAAAATGGGTAAATACAGCAACATTAAAAAACTTTCTATACACTATTGCACTGGGAGTAAAAATAAAAATAAAATAGCCAGCATTCTGCAAAAAATAACTAACAGACACAAGTTTCTATTTAAGCTAAGAACCACCTTTAATGAATAAAAAAATATAAAGAAAAAATTAATCTAAATAAATTTTTTGCATCCTTTTAAAAATAAATAAAATAAGCAGCATGTATGTGCCATTAATTTAACATTGTCTGGAAAAATAAATTGGATTTACCCACAAAGAAGTATTATTGTAAAACATATTTGAGTAATTATAGTAATTATTATAACACATTTTATATTAAGTGATATTGTTTGAAACTGAATTTAATAGATGATACATAAATCTAAAAGGGAATAATACAACGCGTATTATATTAACCTACAAAGTTTTTTTTTCAACGTATTAACTTTCTTTTAAGATAAAATATATACAGGAACTAGTATATTTGGATCAACGAAATATTCTCCATAATGTATATTTTGTATATTTCTAACAAATTTTGGACTACTAATTTTTCATTTTTTAATTCTTCATAAATCTTTATACACATAATCATTTTAAATACATATATTTACATCCATTATTTACTAATAAAATAATTTATACTTAAAAATGATAAATTTATCTGCAAAACAATAAAAATATGACATTTATTCTAAGATAGCAAAAGAAAATATAAAATCCAACATTATATATTTGTAAAAATCTGAAATAATGCTTCTTAACATCAGTTGACTAATCCACAAATCACTTCCAGTATATGCTACTTGTTTGTAAAAATATCAATCCAAGAAAAGTGCATGAAAGAATCACAGAAACATATTTTACCAAAAATAGCTCAAAATTTTAACTCATTCTCATCCAAAAATGAATTATAGAAATTATTTCTCATGCTTTCAGGGAACCAAAATGCAAGTAAAAAACTGCGTTAAATTTCTTACTAAAACTAGCATGTATGCATTGCTCTATTTAAGTTCCATAGGTATTGTACTTCAATAAGTTCTAATAATTTAATAAAATGAATTTATTTGTGGATTTAAGTAAGATTTATACTGTGAATACGCATAATTTTGTACAATTGATTTTTCACTAAAATTGGACGTTTATATAGTTTTAAGTTATATACTTTTGGTGATAAGCCCAATAATTTCACAGAAACAGAATGCAGCCATTTTTGGTAAAAGCTATAATCTAAAGTTGAAATGTAAAACTGTTTCTCAAATGCATGACAAATTGATTTATATTTCATTTAAAATTTGCCGAAAGTGATTATCACAAAAAATCACAAAAATTATGCATTTTTTAAAATATAGATGCATTTAGCTAGGGAGACACTCTTGCAATGAAAGTAAAAGTACGACTGATGCATTTATTCTGCTCTAAAAATCGGCTTAGAAAGCAAATTCGAAAATAAAATCTGATGTTTCTGTCTCCCTCTAAACAAGGTTCATAATGGAAATATTTTTAGATTTTTCTCAATTGGTCACAAATGAAAATATATTTTCTCAATTGAAAAGCGGATTTGAATTGAATTTCCTAAATTTCATAAATTTATGTTCTTTATATTATATTAAAGTTTAAATTTACTTTGAATTCATAAACAAATCCGATATGAGTATAAAACCAAAAACAGATAGAATTACCAGGATTTCATGAAAAAAAATTATTTTTCTTCTTTTAACTCTCAAAAAATCAACGATTAAAGCAATACAAAACAGACACAAGAAATAACTCAGTTGCTAGATGCATTCAAAGTTGTTTTTTCACCTACTGAATTCAAAGAATTCTTCTATAAAATAATTGATATTTGATGTGCTTTAAATAAAAACATTTAATTTCTGATTTCAATATTTTAATTACAATTGATCTTTCTGAAATAATTTAATATTGGAAAAAAAATACTCACCTTTCGGTCCACGATAAAAAAAAATTAAAAATTTTATCAGTCCACTATGCATTTTAGGCAGGAAACCCCTGAAACCTCTATTCTGAAATATTCCGAAAAAGGATTACTACAAATCATTTTCATAATTTCATAAAAATGCAAACAAAATATACAGTTTGCTTTGTGTTTACAAGTTTTGCGATACCAGAACATGCAGTTACCAGAACATGTTTAAAAAACATGCAGTTTGTTTTTACAATGTCATAAGAACAAATTATATAGAGATGAAACTAATTAAATAGATATCGTTAACTATAAAAACATGATATTACTCCTATAGAGGGTGTAAAACAATTGAAGGGAAATTTTACATGGCCGAAATTGTATAACAATAGATTCCCTCCCCAGTTCCATCTAAGTGAGTTTTCAAATAAAAATAAATTAAATGTTCTGCAACTGGCGCCCACTTTAAAAAACGGATGTGAGGACTGCTGAAGGGCGTTAGGGTTACAGACCTGCTTTGTTTTGAAGACAAATGAGAAATTTTCTTTCAGTATCGAAGTCATGTAGATGGTAGCGTAACTTAAGGCAATCCAGGGGATTTAGTTCGGTCTCCGGTTCCGGCAGTTTGAGTTTCTTTTCGCTAAAACTTAGTCCAATATTCTACGAGGCAGTAAAAACGTTTCATCTCTGCTAACGTTTAGTCCAAATTAGTCCAATATTCGGAGAGGAAATAAAAACGTTTTATCTCTGTTAGCATTTAATTATAGAAAACAAATTAGTGGTATAGATAAAGTTGTTTTCAATCTATCAAGTAAAATCTAATCTAATTTATTGAATTTCAAAATGAATAAAAAATGCAGTCATATTTTCTGTAAAATACCCAAGTTTTTGCATGATTATTTTCTAAAAATTCTGTCCAGAAAGTAGGTTTTAAAATCCAAAATAAACTATTTTCCACTTCTATAGACTGTAAGAGATACAGATCATAATAAATTTTTCAGTAGAAAATCAAAACTTTTCTTAGGTAGTTAACGTGAAGCATTTTAGTATTTCAGCTAAGTAATCATGATGAAATTCTGAAATGATAACAAAAATAACTTAAACTGGAATCATCGAAATTTTATTTATGATGCAATGCCAATTGATCATTATATTTTACAACAGAAGATCATTTTTCTTAAAAAACTTGTGAAACGCGTAAATATTTATGATATATTTTCATAAACAAGTAAATTATTTTTAAAGTTTCAGTTAATAATTTTAATAAAAATTTTACTTGTCATTTTTTAAAGATATAAAATAAAATAACTCTTTAGGTTTAGAAAGTTTTAAAACGTGGGCTTCGTTTTCCATGGATTACTTAAGAACAAGAGATTAAATAAGATATATAACTTTTATCCTCCTGTTATCCGATTTATTTTTATACTTCGGATAACAGGAAGTAATAACTGAGGGAACTGTGTAAAAACTAAACTCGTTTTACACAGAAAGATAAAACTAATATAGTTTTATCTTTCTGTGTAAAATCATGCTACTTGCTCAAACGAATAAAAATAAAGTCAGAAGACAATTACCTATAATACATAATACAATTGCCTATATTAAAAATATAAAATATTGAATATATTGGAACAAGAAACTCAATATATTCCATAAATAAGTATATTCCATGTGTTCTAAAACTAGCCGGCTCAGTTTTAACGAAATTCTATATTTAGAGATTTAAAAATACGCGGATTAATATTCTATAAAAAAATGTTGTATGTTACACAACATTTTATTTTCCATGTTCAACTTTTTCACTTTATTTTCTTATGCAAATACTAAGTTTGAAAAATACTTTAATAAAATTATATTTAGAGCAAATTAAATATTTTAAAACAAAAATTATTTCAATAGCTAAAATCGCTAAGGAGATATAGAAGAAAATCTTTTGTTACAAATTAAAATTGAAGGATCAAAATGCCTATTGCCAGCTGTTAAAACAATGCCATTATAAATACACGAAATCCCATATCTAGATGCTTTTCAATATGCATAAAAGATTGATGCATCAACCACATCATGTTTAATTAGACCAAGTTCTACTTTTTTGTTCCAAAACTGTCATAGGATAGTGTACAGCTGTTGAATGCAACTGCTTTGAACTTATATAAATACGTTGAGACTGATCATTGCTGGTCATACTCGTATAATTAAAACGCAATATATATAGAAAGAATCCTATTATTAGCAAAAGATTACAAATATTTTACAAAATATTTTACAGATATTTTACAAAAGATTATCTTGCTATCAGATAATTTTTCAAATTTAGAATCTTAAATTTAAACTTTACCTTAGAACCTAATCCTCAGAATCTTCATAAAATATATTTTTTTGTCTCGGATTGTGTTTCGATATAAAGAATTGGGATAATAAAAGAGCGAAATAGTTGAGTGTTCTATGCAGAATATTTAATTTAACTTACCACTTGTATTTACGAAAACATAATGCTGGGAATTCTTGGGACAATTACAGAAATTGAAATTTTGCAAAGCTATATCAGAACGTTAAAATCTAATAATAGGAGAGAAAACATATTTCAAAATCGAAACTTATTATAAACTTATTGTAAATATATTATTTGTAATTTAAAAGTTATATGTAACTTAAAAGTACAATTGATAATTAATTTATTTATAATGTGAAATGAATTATTTATGTTGTTGAAATCATAAAGAATTAAATTAAAATTGTTTAAACTTTTGTAAACACACACATTTTAAATAAAGAAGAACTCGTATTTATAGAATACTTTTGATAAGTTTATTTTTGGAAAAATTATGGAATAAGCAATGGAATTTAAATTCACAAGATTTTGCAATAATACTTTTGCTATTTAAGTTTTTAAAATATTATGACAGTAGTATATTGACAAAGATTTTTAAGTCTGAAAATTGATTTCTTTATTGAGATAGATTTATAGATGATTTCATTATTGTAAATTTTAATGTAAAGGTAGCAAGCGCTTCGAACATTGATACTTCTCTTAAAATAACCGATGTACTTACATTAATCGATGACAAAAATTATTTCAATAGCTAAAGTCGTTAAGGAGATATAGAAGAAAATCTTTTGTTACAAATTAAAATTGAAGGATCAAAATGTCTATTGACAGCTGTTAAAACAATGCCATTATAAATACACGAAATCCCATATCTAGATGCTTTTCAATATGCATAAAAGATTGATGCATCAACCATATCATGTTTAATTAGACCAAGTTCTACTTTTTTGTTCCAAAACTGTCATAGGATAGTGTACAGCTGTTGAATGCAACTGCTTTGAACTTATATAAATACGTTGATACTGAGCATTGCTGGTCATACTCGTATAATTAAAACGCAGTATATATAGAATGGATCCTATTATTAGCAATGCAGCTCTTGAGCATTTTACAAAGGATTATTTTGCTATCAGAAAGACATTTCACTTTATTTAGAAAATAGTTTAAAGACAGAAACCCTGTAACAATTCAACTGAAACAATGGTTAATGTTTAAATGACAAAAAATGATCAGTTTAATTTTTCAAATTTAGAATCTTAAATTTAAACTTTACCTTAAAACCTAATCCTTAGAATCTTCATAAAATATATTTTTTTGGCTCGGATTGTGTTTCGATATAAAGAATTGGGATAATAAAAGAGCGAAATAGTTAAGTGTAATATGCAGAATATTTAATTTAACTTACCACTTGTATTTACGAAAACATAATTCTGGAAATTCTTGGGACAATTACGGGTTTAATTTTTGAATATCAGTAGTTATATGACTCCATTAAAATACTCATAAACATTTTTTTTTAAATAATCCAACATAAATCTAAAAGGAATCAGCAAAACTCTTAAATTAGGAGTCACATGAAACATTTTCCAAAAATGTGCATATTTTATTTTAAAATTTAATTTTTATTCTTGGAATATGTTGCTTCATGTAATTGAATACGCTCTCTCCTACGAATATGTTCAATATTCTGTCAATCTTTTGTCCAATCTTCTGTCTTTCATCCTATAAATGTGTCCACTCTAAAAGGCACTAATAGTGCATTATATTTTGCAGTATCGAGAGAGAGAGAAAGAGAGAAAGCGCCAAGTAAAATTGAAAACGATTTCTTTTATTCCGAATTTTACTACTACACTGAATTGAAATTGAAATTTTACAAAGCTATATCAGAACGTTAAAATCTAATAATAGGAGAGAGAAAACATATTTCAAATTCGAAACTTATTTTAAACTTATTGTAAATATATTATTTATAATTTAAAAGTTATATGTAACTTAAAAGTACAATTGATAATTCATTTATTTATAATGTGAAATGAATTATTTATGTTGTTAAAATCATAAAGAATCAAATTAAAATTGTTTAAACTTTTGTAAACACACACATTTTAAATAAAGAAAAACACGTATTTATAGAATACTTTTGATAAGTTTATTTTAGGAAAAAGTATGGAATAAGCAAAGGAATTTAAACACCCAAGATTTTGCAATAATACTTTTGCTATTTAAGTTTTTAAAATATTACGACAGTAGTATATTGACATCAAAGATTTTTAAGTCTGAAAATTGATTTCTTTATTGAGATAGATTTATAGATGATTTCATTATTGTAAATTTTAACGTAAAGGTAGCAAGCTTCGAACATTGATACTTCTCTTAAAATACTTACATTAAGTACTTACATTAAGAAGATCAACAAATTAGTTGAAAACTTTTGTCTTAAAATGTAATTTTCCTCTGAGTACTATACTTTTATTGGCTTGATAAGAAGATTTTCACTTCTTATCAAGCCAATTCACTAGGACAATACATTTTCAGTTGTTTCTATAGGATAAAAGAGTGTTTAAAATTTATATTTTTATATATAATAGTCCAAAGCAAAACTTGGTGTACTCTTCTTGTTATGAATACGCATCTTGTACAAGGATTTTGTGTTGTAAATATGCGTGTTGTGCTTGTGTTTTCCATGCACTCTACGAGTGATATATATTTGTTATGAATTTCGAAGTCATAAACGCATTGAGTTAATATCCTACATTAATTATAACCCTTTGTTTCATAGGTCCGTATCTAAATAGAATAATTTTTTATTGTATCAATAAAATATTCATTTTTTATTCAAATATATTCATAAATAATTATTTGAGAATACTCGAGGAAGTAAATTATTTAAAAATTAAAATAAAATGCATAAAAAAAATCAGCAGTGCATTGAAACATAAAAAATTAGATATTTTGAGTTGTAACCATTTCTCTTTTTTAACCCTTTCTCTCTTGAATATTTTTTTCTCCGGAAAGATAAATATTCGATGTTTATTTATAAATCTAAACGATAATGTTTACCTACAAATTCTGAACTGCAAAATTAAATAGAAAAACTCCAATACACTTATCCATTATGAAAGAAAAGTATCCATGGATGGTTAGCCTTTATAATGATAATAAACTACAAAAATTGAGAAAACCTTATTTATGACCAACTATATAAAAAACAAAATAAAAATTGAAATTGAACCTTGCCTAGAGAGAGACACAAACATCAGATTTTATGTTTTCAAAATTGCTTGCTCACTTTTTTAACTTAAAAGCCGAATTTTAGAGCAGGGTAAATGCATAGTACGAAACATTGGCTCGTATTTTTCAGTTCATTGCAATAGGGAAAGCTTATTCCTAGCTAAATGCATCCATATTTTAAAAATGTATAATTTCAATGATTTTTTTTTATAATAATCATTTTTGTCAAATTTTGCATTTCATTTTTTCAATTATAACTCTTACCAAAATATGCTGCATTCTGTTTATGTGAACTTATTGGGATTATCACCATGCGTATAAATTTTAGAACTATGCGCACGTCCAGTTTTAGTAAAAAATTAATTGCACAAAATTATGAGTGTTCACAGTATAAATGTTACTTACATCCAAAAATAATTTATTTTCATGAAATTTTTAGGACACACTGCCCTAACAGCATTTTTTTTCACAGTGACGTAAGATTTACGTCACACTGTGACTTTGGGACGTCACAGGGCGTCGCAGTACGTCTCGGCAATGTCATATTGAGGTCGCAGCGAAGTCATTTTGGCCATTTTCGTGGTCGTTTTTGACGTCGCATATTAACTTGTTTGTGACGTCACATTGTAATTGCGATTGTAATGTCGTCACATTGTTACGTGTTGATTAAATTGTGTAAACGTCACAGAATATAGTCACAATGAAGTTACAAAGTTACTAATACGTAACGTCGGATAGAAGTCACAAATATAATGTCACATTGTGACCCAGGTGTCAGGTGACCTCAACGTCACTGTCACACATGTGACGAACCTTACTGTGAGGGTGAAGTGCCTATACCTATGGAACATAATTAGAACCATGCACACATGCCCTTGTAAGAAACTTAATGAATTCGAGATTCAGCTTTGAATAGGATTCAGCTTTGAAATAGGAAGATCATATTGTCTTTCACTTGTAATTCACTGTAAATGAACGCGTTCATTGTAGAAATGAATATCTTCAGAGGATGACTTAGAAGTTTCTATAGTTGGTTATAAATGGAAAATTTTTCTTAATTTTTATAGTTCATTGTTATAAAGGCTAACTATCAATGGATACTTTTCTTTCATAATGGATAAGTGTATTTAAGTTTTTTATTTTCTTTTTCAGTTCAGAATATAGAGGTAAACATTATATTTTAGGTTCTAAAATAAACATTGCATACTTCGGAGAAAAATATATTTAAGAGAAATATAGATAAAAGAGAGAAATGGATGTAACTCAAAATAGCTAATTGTTTTATGTTTCAATACACTGCTGATTTTTTGATACATTTAATTTTAATTTCTACGTAATTTACTTGAGTATTCTCAAATAATTATTTATGAATATATTTGAATAAAAATTGATTATTTTCAAACCCGTTTATTGATACAGTAAAAAATTATTCTATTTATATAAAGATCTATGAAAACAAATGGTTATAATTAATGTTTGATATTAACCCAATAAGTGTATGACTCCGAAATTCATAACAAATAAATATCACGCATAGCTTAAACAGAAAACATAAGCATAATAAGCATATTTAACCACAAAGGCACTGCAGAAGAAGAGTATTCATAACAAGAAACATACACTAAGTTTTACTCAAAATTATTATATAAAAATACAAATTTTAAACAACGTTTTACCCTATAGAAACAACTGAAATGCATTTTTTTATGTGAATTGGCTTGATAAGAAGAAAAAAAAATTTAAGTAATGTATAGTACTCAGAGGCAAATTACATCTCAAAATAAAAATTTTCAGCTAATTTGTTGATCTTCTTAATGTAAGTGCATCGGTTATTTCACGAGATATATCAATGCTCGAAGCTTGTTATCTTTGCATTAAAAATTACAATAATAAAATCATCTATAAATCTATTTTAATAAAGAAATCAATTTTCAGACTTAAATGGCATTGATATCAATATACTACTGTCATAATATTTTAAAAACTTAAGTCTAATTGTACAATCTTGGCTATTTAAATTCCACTGCTTATCCTATAATTTTTGATAAAATAAACTTATCAAAAGTTCTCCATAAATATGAATTTTGCTTTATTTAAAATTTGCATATCTACAAAAGTTTAAACAATTGTAATTTGATTCTTTATGATTTTAGCAACATAAATAATTCATTTCACATTAGAAATAAATTCATTACCAATTGTACTCTTAAATTACAAATAACTGCACTTTATACACTCAGATCAGAACCTATACAGGATTTATTTTAATCCTATAATATTCGATCCTATAATAATGTTGCAGTCACTATAAGGTTGAAGAATTACATCCAAAGAAATGATTGAATAAACTAGGAAGGAGCTTTGGGGTGATAAGACCACAAAATTTGCAATAGCTTCCAAATGTTTTTAAAATATATATTGGTATCCAATATTGGAAATAACATTATTTGGACTAAAGCAGCTTTAGCACCCTGAAAAGACTTCAGGACTCACCAACCAATAATCGTAGCTCCTTTTATAAATTCAGAACAGTCATGAGTTATCAAAAAAAAAGTGTTGCTTATGCATGCACATTAAAAATGGTGAAAGAAAAATATGCTGTATGCTTCTATGCAATTTTGTTCAATGGCTAAAAATGCTTTTCTAGTTAAGTTACAAGCAATATATTAATCTAAATTACAAAAATGATCTATCATCTTTCATCCGCTGAAAAAGGCTAAAGAATAAATATTTTATCGTTGTTTTACCATCTGTTAGAAACATCTAACATAAATAAAAAAATCTGATGTGGGCAGCACATGACTTTCCCTGAAGACTTATATCCACGTTCTCTTTATTTTAATTAAATTTAATTCACTTTTAATTCAATTTTCGTTCTCATTTGATAACTGAACTTATCTTCAAAGGTGGCGCAGAGAAAATACGAAAAAAACTAATATATCTCGAGAACGGCTAGTCCTGGTGTAATGGGATTGGTTTAATTCTTTTCTTCGTTAAAAATTACGTATTAAACAAGCATTTAATGGATATATTTGAGCATACGTAGCTTTTTAGTTTAGATTTTGACAATTTTTGAGGGCCATTTTGCAAAAAAAAGGCAGGTTATTTTTTTCCGAATCATACCAAAATCTAATCAGCACCAGGGTGACTTATAAGTGACTCATCTGCCGAATTTTGTGAAATTCGGTCCATTAGTTCTTTAACTAGACTGCATACAAACTTTTGCAGGCCATTTCGCAAAAAAGGCGGGTTCTTTTATCCCCAATCGCATCCAAAACTAATCAGCACCAGACTCGCTTACAAGTGACTTACCTACCAAATTTTGTGAAATTCGGTCTATTAGTTTTTTAGTTAGATTGGATACAAAATCTGCACAGACCGACAGACAGACACACAGACACCCACACAGACGTCACGCTAAAAATAGTTTTTTCGTATTCTAGATGTCTCGAAACGTGTAGATCCGCCGAAAACTCGAGTTGCGATTCTCGACATGATTCCAATACTTTCCCTATACATTATTATGTATTGCAGGGAAAGTAAAAATCCGATGTGGGAAGCACATGACTTTCCCTGCAGACTTAGATCCACGTTCTATTTAATTTAATTAAATTTAATTCACTTTTAATTCAATTTTCGTTCTCATTTGATAACTGGACTTATTTTCAAAGGCGGCGTAGGGAAAATACGAATAAACTAAAATATCTCGAGAGCGACTAGTCCTAGTGTAATGGGGTTGGTCTTATTATTTTATTCGTTAAAAATTACGTATTAAACAAGCATTTAATGGAGATATTTGAGCATACGTAGTTTTTTTTATTTTAGATTTTGTCGATTTGTGTGGGCCATTTTGCAAAAAAAAGCAGGTTATTCTTTTCCGATTCGTACCAAAATCTAATCAGCACCAGGGTGTCCCACAAGTGACTTATCTACTAATTTTTGTGAAATTCGGTCCATTAGTTTTTCAGCTAGAGCGGATACAAACTTTTGAGGGCCATTTCGCAAAAAAAAAGGCGGGTTCTTTTATCCCGAATCGTACTCGAAACTAATCAGCACCAAATTCGCCCACAAGTGACTCACCTACCAAATTTTATCAAATTCGGTCCATTAGTTTTTGAGTTAGAGTGGATACAAAATCTGCACAGACAGACAGAGAGACAGACAGACAGACACACACACAGACGTCACGCTAAAAATAGTTTTTTCGTATTCCAGAGGTCTCGAAACGTGTAGATCCGTCGAAAACTCGAGTTGCGATTTTCGACATGATTCCAATACTTTCCCTATACATTACCATGTATTGCAGCGAAAGTAAAAATATGCACCCCAAAATAAATTCAAGTTTCAGAAACAGTTTTACTTGAAATTGAAATTTGATATTGAGCCTCGTAAAGTACAGGTGAGTCTGAGGTTTGTGTGAATGAAATATTATCTCATTAAATCTACATATGATAATAAAATAATAGCATCACGTTTTGAACATCTGAGACAAAGACTTTCCTTTGCAAATAATTGGAGTCCAATATCCCAGCATTAAAAATAAGTAGCTGAAGCCGCCGCCAACGCTGTTTGACAAAGTTCGCGTTCTCTGTTTCGTCTTAAAAACTCAAATCCTCGTCTCAAATTCTCTATCTCAGAAACAATAGCATATAACAATAAACTATAGCATACAAAAATATTAAATTTGGTACATTTATAGAGGAATATTAGAGGAATACGCTAAAATAAACTGTTTTTTGATTTAAACTTTAAGAGATATTTAAGTCAAAGGAAGTGTATTCGAGCTGCGAGTTCGCGTCCTGGACAGACTAGCAATAGCAAGATTACGATTTTTTGCAGGCATGTGCGTGCATAGATCAATTTTTGCAAGACGGATCCGTTTTTCAAATTTTGATTTAGTTTACGACTTACTCTTTTTATGCACTTCTGAAGCGAAAGTGTTTCTTCAATATAGGCAAAGATTAAATGGTCAAGTCGATTGGGCGCAAGAGGGTGGTTGCTTACGTCTGCCGGGTTGAAGGAGCTCGCAAAGTGATCTGGAAGCCTGTGCGTGCCAGAGATAAGAGGAGGAACCCCCCAACGGACGTATGGCCAGGCGGCATGAAAGAGTTCGCGAAGCAAGCTTATCGAGCGTTAACAAGTTACGAGGGTAACAAGTTACGAAGCGCAGCGAGTGCGGGGTAGATCCTCCTAGTAATTTAAAATAAAATTAGTATTTTCAGAAAAAAATAGCTAGTGTAATTCAACCTTCACTGCGCATTTATGTTACATGTTGTATAGCTAACATTTTTTAAATTGCCTGAAAGGTCATGCCATTAAAATGCTGTTCATGGAAAAAAAGCAATAAGGAACAAAATAAAAACAGTGTTAATTGTATAGAATAAGTATAAATAGGCAAAGGGAAATTACATAATACGGAAATATGGAGCATATTGAATCACTAATCTTCTTGATAGCATCTAACTTCCTTAAATTGAACTTATTTTCACAAATTTATTTATATTAATACTACAAAAAAAAACCTGATATATATTCTGAATAAATAATAACATATGAAACATTTAAAATAAATTTAAAATAAAAAGTTAAAGTAATCCACTTTACACCAACAAAATGTATCAATGGGGGCAAAATGTATCAATGACTAACTGCAAAATGAATAAATATTATTTTTATGGAAATAATTGATATCAATATGTACTCGTATTATGTAATTGGTATCAATATGTATATGTATTCAATGTATATCAATATGTTTATGTATTCAATGTATATCTATATGTATACGTATTCATAACCAAACTGTAAAAGTGGGCCTCACTGCCTCAAATAGGCATTGTTATAACATATACCTGTGCTTTCGTAATAAATATACTCTTCATGATCTCATTTACAAGAAGCAGTGGATCCTTTGTTGGTGTTTCAATTAATACTACAAAAAAAAAACTGATATATATTCTGAATAAATAATAACATATGAAACATTTAAAATAAATTTAAAGTAAAAAGTTAAAGTAATCCACTTTACACCAACAAAATGTATCAATGGGGGCAAAATGTATCAATGACTAACTGCAAAATGAATAAATCTTATTTTTATGGAAATAATTGATATCAATATGTACTCGTATTATGTAATTGGTATCAATATGTATATGTATTCAATATATATCAATATGTTTATGTATTCAATGTATATCTATATGTATACGTATTCATAACCAAACTGCAAAAGTGGGCCTTACTGCCTCAAATAGGCATTGTTATAACATATACCTGTGCCTTCGTAATAAATATACTCTTCATGATCTCATTTACAAGAAGCAGTGGATCCTTTGTTGGTGTTTCAATTAATACTACAAAAAAAAACTGATATATATTCTGAATAAATAATAACATATGAAACATTTAAAATAAATTTAAAATAAAAAGTTAAAGTAATCCACTTTACACCAAGGCATTGTTATAACATATACCTGTACTTTCCTAATAAATAAATATACTCTTCATGATCTCATTTACTTCAGAAGAAGCAGTGGATCCTTTGTTGATGTTTCAATTAATACTACAAAAAAAAATGTATACGTATATGTTTTAACGTATACGTTTGCTTATATATAATTTTAACAGTGATACTTGTTAAAATTTCCGATCTTTTGTATTTTCCTTCCCGGCCGTATGTCTGCATGTAGAACTCAGCCAATTTACTTTAATCAGGTCGCATTTTTTGAATTGGCCGTATTAACCAATTGGTTGTGATATTGGTGATAAAATGGGATTCGGCAAGCCTTGCCACTATTTTTGGTTCAGTGAACTAATTTCGGACAAGTAGTGGCGCATGGAGGTCGTCCAAATGGCATTAAAAAGATTTGTGGAGCTTTTTTAAATGACTATTCATTATTTTAAATCTTTTGTAAAGCATATGTAAGGGTTTTCAGATCACTTACCCTTATTTGATTTGCGTTTTTAATTGCGAATCATTAGAATCTGAAAATAAAAATTTGATAGTTAGATATGTTAATTCAAAATTGATAATTATATTTATCATTTATATCATTATTTTTATAATTTAATTAGATAATAATTTAATAATATTGAGAAACTGCAGAATTTCTTATGGATTCAAATAAGGTTCACATTTTCTCTTCATCCATAATTTGATTTACTCCCAACCATAAATTACAACATACAAAAATCCTTACCTTGAAATTTGTGGCTTAAAAACTCGAAAGTATAGGTCTACTATACTTTAATTAACCCTTATAAACATATAGTAAACCGGAATTCACCCTCCCATTCATTAGTATTATATTACGGATTGAGAAAGTTGAGAATTTTTTAAAGAAACAAGCCTAGCTATTAAATCTCACTAAATGTAGTTTCATTGTTTTTATGGTAGCGACCTTTTTCACAGCGATGCTTCAGCACGGTAGTTACCCACTGATATGGGTAAGTAACGCCATTTGCCGACTGAATGTGACATTAATATGACGCTTTGCTTTACCCACTATATCCACTATGATTCAGTTTCCATTACAGAAATTTTCATTTCATGTGCATTAAAAAAATTTTCTCCTAATAAAATTGAAATAAATTAATAATAGCAAATTTTTTTTTTTGTATTTCTAGCATCATTCGCCTTCGTATCATCTTTCATTAATTTTATACAAACGAGTCACATGTCAAACAAAACCTATGTAATTATATGTCCGTATTTATAGCATCTGTCTGTTTTAAGTAAATTATTTTATAAGACATTTTTATAATCAATTTTCGTGTATATTTTTGTGTGGGTCATATTTTGCTACTAAAAAATAATATTTCATTTGTTTCAGATGGACATTCAATAGTATTGAGTGAAATCTTTAAAGCATTAATTTTGTTCGAAGATAATAACTGATAGGGAAGATGGAAAAAATAGAATGCATCTATAGTTTAGTATTATTCTATCGTATTAATAATATCAAAACAATATATTGAATCGCTAATATTACATAACCCTATAACATGTATTCGAATTTTCGAACCCATCACAATACTTTCTTAACACATTATACTATATACATTATACTCTATACATAATACTACAGTATGAAAAGGACAGTATAAAATACGGAAAAATGAAATGCATGTACATATATGAAAAGTAAAAATTATGTTTTCGGTATGTTTTTGCAATAAAATTTATTTTCAACCTTCATATAAAAATGCTTTCTCCTGATAAAAAATTATTGTGTGTATACCCTAACAGCATTTTTTTTCACAGTGACGCAAGATTTATGTCACACTGTGACTTTGGGACGTCACAGGACGTCACAGTACGTCTCGGCAATGTCATATTGAGGTCACAGCGAAGTCATTTCGGTAATGTTCATGGTCGTTTGTGACTTCGCATATTAACTTGTTTGTGACGTCACATTGCAATTGCCATTGTAATGTCGTCACATTGTTACGTGTTAATTAAATTGTTGAAACGTCACAGAATATAGTCACAATAAAGTTACAAAGTTATTAATAAGTAACGTCGCATAGAAGTCACAAATATGATGTCACATTGTGACCCAGGTATCATGTGACTACAACGTCACTGTCACACATGTGACGATCTGTGAGGATAGTATCAAGATATCAAATCTATGAGTTTTACAAAACCTTAACAAAATGTAAAACTTAGTAAACTCGGTATAAAACCTTTGTATAATAGAATAAAAAAATGAGTGCGTCTTATAGATGGCATTCTGTACCAATTTACACTATTTAGTAGTATTTTACACTATATTCATAGAGTTTCGTCCAGAACAGAGCACCAGGCGCGAAGCGCCTTTAATCTCCAATCTCTAGGTGTGGTTCTTATCTTCATACTGTGACCTTATTTCATTGGTCCATAGTTGGAGGTTCGAGGTTTTTGATTTACTGTTTTTATTATTTGTCCTAGCTCCTAGTGTGGCAGTTTGTTGCACATTAAGAGTTTAAGCAGTTTGGGGGGTTGATGCAGATCTGAGGGTAACCTAGCATTTTAGCAGTTTAGGATTTTAAACATTTTGTAGAAAACCAAAGATCGCGAATTTTCGTTAATATCAACTGATTAAGGTGGGACGTTCCTAGTACCGAATATCAAAGTTAAGTACCGAGCGGGGTCTCTTACGAGATTTAGCCTTGCGATGATCATAGTCATGCAGATTAAATAATAGTTCATTTGGGACAGATGGAAGATTTTTGTAGAATTTAAGCGCTAGCTTTTTGATTTGGGCTCTAACAGTTTTTATTTTGAAGTCTTTCCTAATTACCGAGTTTCTTAAGTATCTAGGGGCTTTCCTTATAATCCTTAGGGTTTTGTTTTGTCTTGTCTCTAATAAGTCTATGGTAGTTTTACAGGCATATCCCCATACGGGTGCTGCATACAGCATTCCCGGGCAGATGACCGATTTATAAATTAGGAGTTTATTTTGATAACTTAGATTTCCGTTTCCTATCATTGGGTATAAGGCTCCTATGGTTATATACGCTTTTTTGATTATGTTCGTTACGTGCAGTTTCCAAGTTAGGTGGGAGTCTATCGTTACACCTAGGTATTTAGTAGATTTTTCCGCTTTTAGGGCATGGTTGTTTATGTACAGAGGAGGCGGAGGTTTACGTTTTCTTGAGAAATAAATCCAATGACATTTATTGGGATTTAATTTTATTCGCCATTTTTCCAGCCATGTTTGGAGTATGTCTAAGTGTTGTTGTAGCTGTCTGTGCATTACTGAGACGTAAGGGTGTTTTGCAAGTATCGCGCTGTCGTCTGCATAGAGTGCCAGCTCCGTGTCTGGGGTCCTGGGAATGTCATTTAGATATATGTTAAAGAGTGTCGGGCCCAGGATGGATCCTTGCGGTACACTACTTTTAATGAGCTTGGGTGTAGATAAGTTATTTTTTACTCTGACTTGAAAGTGTCTGTTATTTAGGTATGAAATTAAAAGTTTGACAAGTGCGTCAGGGACTTTTAGAGTGATCAATTTGTAAGCTAATCCACAGTGCCACACTTTATCAAAGGCTTTTTGGATGTCAGCCACTATATTATAATAGTTTACTATATTATATTACTTTTAATTTATATTATTTAAAAAACACTATTTTAATGTATTGAAAAATAACTAGAAGTGCAGAAATTGCATATTCAAAATTACATCAAAATTGTGACCATTCAAAACTTAAACGTGTTTGTTTGCGCTATGTGTAAGGATTCGATTTCTTTACAAAAGCAATAATATATGAATGACTCCTAATAGCTTCAAGTTACAGTATCCATAAATTTTTGCCCAAAATCACGTATATAAAATTAGTTTTCTTAACTTACAAGAATCTGTTTGTGATTTTTAATGATTTATGTAAAAGTAAAATGTGCAATTTCTATTTATGTAAATGCTCCATATACGTTCAATATAAAAATATAATTAAATATAAAGAGACTGCTTAAGTTATATCATTTTTACTTCTCATACTATCGCATACTAAAGTATTGGTTTCTCAAATATTTTAAAATTAATGATTTGGATGGAAGACACATGCATATTTTGAACATCTTTGCACAGATGTTTGTCTCTGTGTTTATTTGTATGTAATAATTAATGAATGCATATATCACTAAAAATTTTGTTTTAATTTTTTTCATCTGAAGTATTATTTGAAACCAATTGATTTGTACAAGATTCATAAATGCTGAATTCTCAAATTTGTGAGCCCTTCATAATATATTGTCTTTATACGCTATGTGCAGTAAAAAGTGCTATTTTCTGTTAGCAAGCATTATTATTGTTAGATCTATAACATAATGAAACATAATAAATTTTTAATATTGTTCCTTGAAAATCATGCAGATGTAAAGAATTACAGACTTTTTATAACGCACAATTTATTACACATAATAAGCACGGTTATTTTAATTCCTAAATGTTAGGCCTGAAGTAAGTTCACAAATTATAGTATTATGAAAAGAGTTCTAACATATTAAATTTTAAATTTACTGTCCAGAAGATATGTTTGAAAAAGAAACACAATTTCTAAAAATACAAAATTTGGAACGGAATGCAAAATTTCAATGTTCTTTTCTATAAACATGCATGTTACAGTTTTGTTGATTTTGCACTGATGCAGTTAAGAATCATTTCAGATAATATTGGAGAACAACTTTGTATGTGTAATGTCTTGTGCATCTTAAACAATTTCCACCTATAATATTAAAAAGGAGAAATATAGTTTATTTCTTAATTTCCATTTCTTCTATGGGATTGGGATTATAGAGTGGTGTATTGTTCTTATAGTTAATTATACTATCAATGATTATGGAATATCTTAGAATCAGCCTTTCAAAGTGTTGTTTATATTGTTTGTCATTCTTAAACAAACAGTGTAAAGAGCGAATTTCAAGTTTGAAATGCAGAATGTAATATGAAAATCATTCAAATATTATTGCTGGCAGATATATCCTATAATGATGTACATAATATTAAAATAAGCACAAAAATGTAAAATATCAAATGAATAAAAAGCAACTTGTACGTGATATTAATTGCTTTGATAATTCTTAAACATTGTTGCACTCTATAAAAATGAAAAATCTGAAATAAATGTCAATTGGAAACAATTCATATATTGAAACAACAAAATCAAGCTGTGCAATCAGCAAGTCGTGCAGACGAGTTGAGATATATAAACAATGATTGTTAAAAACTACTAATTATCACAAACATTTATAATTTGCTATATGCAAGTCAAAAACATGTAAAGCATGCCACTTTTATGTCCAAAATCAAATTGATGATAGCAAAAATCTAAATTATCGCAAAAAGTACAATTATATTTACAAAATTATTTATAAAATTTGCAACATAGCTTATATAGGGTAAACTTAAAATAATATTCACAAACGATAAATATGTAGCTAGTATCATAAAAAATTAATATAGTTCAAGTAATTACTGTTATGAATTGAAAACACCAATAAAAATATATAAAGCAGTACTACCACCTCTATTTTAAGTGTTATATCTAACTGCATAATCATTTTTTAACACTTTACAACATAATTGAAAAGTGTTTATGACTTTGTTCATCCTGTCTGTCCGATAACTAATCCGTAAAAATGACTTTAGCAAAATGAAATTTTAGTATGTTGTTTGGACGGTCTGTGGGACATATGGGAATGTAAATGAATAATATCACCCAATTAGTTTTAATTGACCCGGGTTAAAAAAATGAAATACATTAAACCCTATGGGACCTAATTTTTCAAACATTTTTTAAGTCAATTTAAAATTCACAAATTGTTTCGAAAATTTTAGGAAATATTTTAATTATTTCATGAAATATATAAACAAAATTTCAGCAAACTATGTTCGGTAATTTTATAAATAAAATTTAAAATAATAATTGCACCAATATTGCATGAAGAGATCACTTGACCCACTTCAAAATAAAATATGGCATCCATCTTTTTTCCAAGTGATTCGTGATTTCTAGTTTTTTTTTTTATTTATATTTAGTCTTGCATCAGTCCTAAAACCGCTTTATTTTTACGCAATTTCTACGCATCTATACAGGGTGTCCAAAAACATTGACCTCGGCTTTTATTCCTTAAATATTGATATTAGACATATATAATAAATTACAAAGTTGCGTAAAAAAAGGTACAGAATTTTATAAAATCAATAAAAATTTTCAGGGGATTAAATTGGAAGAAATACAAAATTAAAATTTTTATACGGCTCCTGCACAAAAACGTTTCCAGTGAGTAAAATGTGCCCCATACTCTAATAAGGTGATGTACAAAATTTCAGCATTTTATCATAAAAAGTCCCAGAGATATGTTTAAACACAGCTGGTGTGGGATTAATCACAAATTAAAATGTAAATGTTTACAGCAAGAGTGCAAATGAGACAAGGCAGAAATGCATCACAGGCAAATAATATCTGCCTCTTATCTTTAATGGATCCTTGGCATGGATGGAAAACATTTTCAACAAGCTTTGTAATCTTTGTGTAAAGTTATTATTTCTACGCAGTGTAGATACTTTTATACCAATAAATAGCAAAATTTTTATTTATTTAAGTAATTATTATTTTCTTTCGTAATTTGTGTATGACCACTGAAACGCGATCTGCCTACATGATTTTTCTCCTCCGAGAACCCGTGTCGATGCATCGAAAAGTGGTTTAAGTCAGCATTTTTTTCTTTTCATACCTCTGGGAATTTTTATGTACCTTTTTTACGCAACTTTGTAATTAATTATATATGTCTAAGATCAATATTTAAGGAATAAAAGCCGAAGTCAATATTTTTGGGATACCATGTATACTGCGCCAACGCAATTACAATATTTTTCAGTTTAAATGATCATCAAACTTTGATTATTTCTACAACGAAACCTAATTTTAACGTATGCAGAATGTAAACACATCAATCTGTAAGATGAGTTGTATCAGATTTGCAGAATTTTTTTAACGCAAAATTATTTAGCTCTGGAGTCTAGAATACAGCCGATATAAAGAAACATTCATTGATTTTACATAGAGAAGCAGACAATTTTATAGTATTGCCTTTTTCGGTGAAGTTTTAAGCATGGAGTTAGAAAGTACTTTTACCTCCATGGTTTTAAGATTTTAAGTAAAATAAATTATTGTAGTATTGTGATAATTTTAAAAATATCACCACTGAATGAAAGGAATGGAATAAAAGTTTATGAATGAATATTCACTGCTTTTATATAGAGGGCCAGGCGATTTGTATTTGGATGGCGTCATTTGAATATAGTTCATTTTTATTCGATGAAGATTTAACTTTTCAAATATAATAAATTATTGCAGTTTTGTGATAATTTTAAAAATATCACAGCTAGATGTATTTCATTTTAGAGATGTTTAAATAAAATTTCATTGCAGTTTTAAAGTGTTTCATAATCAATGCTTTATGCATGATTAATCTCTCTTGTTCTTATATAATTTAATATCAGACACTTTTTCATTTTAGACTCAACTAATTGCATTTCAGCCAAAATATTGTCAAATATCATCTGCACGTTATCAACTCAACACTTTATCTATTTATAATTTATTACAGTTACACAATAGTAGAAAAAATGTACAGGATCAAAACTCATCAATAAAAAGAAAAAAGGAAAATAAGTCTAGTAGCACAGTTTTCAACACCATTTTTATAAAAAATAATAATTTTTATAAAAAATAATTTGCTCCAAGACCAGTTTGAAACATTTTGAGATTGGATAAATACCATATAATGGATCTTCGCTGTAAAAAAATCATTTAACTTGTGTTTATGATGCATTCATCAACCTTAATTTACCTATTACTCACTTCTCACATTTTTATCATCCCATATCTTCTCACATATATATCGTCACATATCTTCACACACATCTGATTTATTTGTCACTAGATCACAATATCTTAATAACTATATGCTAGAATCAAAAGCCGAACAAAAACCTTATGCTAATTCATACTTTATTCATTCTAATTCATACTTTGTTCATTCTGATTCATACTTTGTTCATTCTAATTCATACTTTGTTCATTCTGATTCATACTTTGTTCATTCTAATTCATACTTTGTTCATTTTAATTCATACTTTGTTCATTTTAATTCATACTTTGTTTCATTCTAATTCATACTTTGTTTCATTCTAATTCATACTTTGTTCATTCTAATTCATACTTTGTTCATTCTAATTCATACTTTGTTCATTCTAATTCATATTTTGTACATTTTAATTCATACTTTGTTCATTCTAATTCATACTTTGTTCATTCTAATTCATACTTTGTTCATTCTAATTCATACTTTGTTCATTCTAATTAATATTTTGTTCATTTTAGTTCATACTTTGTTCATTCTAATTCATACTTTGTTCATTCTAATTCATACTGTTTCATTTTCTAGACGAATCCCAGTTTTACTGAATTTCAACAGTCTTTTTAACAAGTTTTCAACAGATTTTATGATTAAAGAGGTCAATAGTGTCAAATAATTCAAATACACTATATCTAATGAACATATTATGTATTTTCGAATTTAATTCTAAGTACACTGATCTAAAATCAACATAACTTTAGAAGAACATAATTTGCTTTCTACTAATTTGAGTCATGCAACTGCAATACTCAAAAATAGAAACAGTCAAATATCCAGATTATAATGATGTTCTTGCAGGTAACTAAGATATCATTTCGAACCCTTCCCTAAGATTGACCATGTTATGTGGTAACAAATACAGACGACCTTAACAAGTTTATCTATAATATATCATACACACACACTTGTTTCTTATGGAAATATTTTATTTGTGGATATTTAATATCGCATCCACTTTTCAACATTAGATCTTTCAGTTTCTAAATCTACATTTAATATTTCACATATTGGAACATTTAATAAGTTGCAACAATTCTTATTCTTCGCATATGTTTATAAAATTCTAATTATCGCACTTTTGCATTGTTTCTTGTGTAAAGCATTATTATCTACAATAAACACTTTTTAAACAACAAAAACTAAAATACACTATGGGAAATTAATAGCAAACTATAAAATTGTTGACACACAATCTTATTTGTATTGTACCCATCCCTAAATTTTCCAAATTGAATTTTGTATGTGAAATGAAACAAATCTGAAAGTGACGCAGATTTCGAGCAAATAGAAAACTAATATACACTGGTGTCCAAACGTATCTGTGCATCCACAAAAACACTCATTTCTTAACAACTGTTCAATATAATTGAATGACTTTTTGTGTTGATACATAGCATCATAACTCATAATTACAAACTGATAGCTCAAATATCAGCGAATACGATAGAAATCTAAATATGAAACAACTTGCCTCTAAATGGCTGATAGCTCACCACATCAAAGATTCTTTCCAAATGATGCTTCGAAACCATAAAAACTGTTTTGAGTCAATAAACATTGAAATCATATCCTGAACTGCAGAAGAGTTCAGTAAACATACTTTGTGCACAATACTTGAGCCTTTAATTTTAAGGTATGTAAAGATAATTTGGGACACCAGTATATTTAGCATAAGTAAATAATTTAATTCAGATTAACGCACAAAAGTTAGGGATTTAATTTTGTAAAGGTTTGAATTTAGAGAACTAGCTCTATCTGTGAATAAAATTTCAGTATAAACCTTCTTTACTAGTTAACACTCTAACTAGTTAACACTCTAACTAGTTAACGCCCTAACTAGTTAACACTTTTCTTTGCTAGTTAACTAGTCACTTTATTAATAATCATCCATGCATGCAACATTTACAGAATGTTTCATTCTTTTATTTTATATCAAAATAAATTCATTTTTGCAAACAAAATGCAAACAAATTACGACGAGACATTTAATACATGCTTATACATTTTCTTAGTTTACAGTCTTGCAAAATCTATAAGAATAAAATTAAAAATATGTCTGTGGGTGCGTTTGTTTGTTTGTTTTACCATTACGAGAGAACGGTTACACCGAATTTTGTTCAATTTTGTGGGTAGCCTTGGAATAACCCCACTTAAAATTTAGTCCAGTTTTACTTTCCCTCCAGTATATTGTAATGTATAGGGAAAGTATTGAAATCATGCCGAAAATCGCAACTCGAGTTTTCCACGGATATACACGTTTCGAAACCTCTAGAATACGAAAAAACTATTTTCAGCCTGACGTCTGTGTGTGTGTCTGTGTGTCTGTGTGTCTGTCTGTCTGTCTGTGTGTCTGTCTGTGCAAATTTTGCATCCATTCTGACTAAAAAAGTAATTGATCGAATTTCATAAAATTTCGTAGGTAAGTCAATTGTGGGCGAATCTGGTGCTGATTAGTTTGGGGTACGATTCGGGATAAAAGAACCCGCCTTTTTTTACAAAATGGCCTGCAAAAATCGCCAAAATCTAAAATAAAACACTACGTATGCTCAAATAAATCCATAAAATGCTTGTTTAATACGTAATTTTTAACGAAGAAAAGAATAAGACCAACCGCATTACACTAGGACTAGCCGTTCTCGAGATAATTTAGTTTTTTCGTATTTTCTCTCAGCCACCTTTGAAAATAAGTCCAGTTATCAAATGAGAACAAAATTGAATTAAAAGTGAATTAAATGTAATTAAAATAAAGAGAACGTGAATATAAGTCTGCCGGGAAAGTCATGTACTGCCCACATAAGATTTTTACTTTCCCTGCAATACATGGTAATGTATAGGGAAAGTATTGGAATCATGTCGAAAATCGCAACTCGAGTTTCCGACGGATCTACACGTTTCAAGACCTCTAGAATACGAAAAAACCATTTTTAGCGTGACGTCTGTGTGTCTGTGTGTGTGTCTGCCTGTCTGTCTGTGTGTCTGTGTATCTGTCTGTCTGTGCAGATTTTGTATCCACTCTAACTAAAAAACTAATACACCGAATTTCAAAAAATTTTGTAGGTAAGTCACTTGTGGGCGAGTATGGTGCTGATTAGTTTTGAGTACGATTCGGGATAAAAGAACCCGCCTTTTTTTGCGAAATGACCCGCAAAAGCTTGTATCCACTCTAGCTGAAAAACTAATGGACCGAATTTCACAAAATTCGGTAGATGAGTCACGTTTGTGTGTCTGTGTGTGTGTGACCCTGGTGCTGATTAGATTTGGGTACGATTCGGAAAAAATAACCTGCCTTTTTTTGCAAAATGGCCCTCAAAAATTGTCAAAATCTAAACTGAAAAACTACGTATGCTCAAATATATCCATTAAATGCTTGTTTAATACGTAATTTTTAACGAAGAAAAGAATAAGACCAACCCCATTACACTGTTCCAAATAGCTGCTCTTAGTCCTCAGGACGAGTCGGACGGTCTGGGTCTTCAACCCCATTACACTAGGACTAGCCATTCTCGAGATATATTAGTTTTTTTCGTATTTTCTCCACGCCACCTTTGAAAGTAAGTCCAGTTATCAAATGAGAAAGAAAATTGAATTAAAAGTGAATTAAATTTAATTGAAATAAAGAGAACGTGGATATAAGTCTGCAGGGAAAGTCATGTGCTGCCCACATCAGATTTTTTTAATTTCTTGAACCAGGGGTTGTTCAGATATTAATAAATATCGCACAATTAAAGTTTTCATATACATAGCATTATGCAGATGATATATTTTCAAAAAAAAAATTCCAGTAAAGGATATCATGTTGCTAAGCAACGGAATTAAATCCAATAACATTATACAGCAGACGATTTTTATTAAATCTTTTCCGATTTAAATAATTAAGAAATGCATATAAAAATGTTTATCGAAATTATACTTTTGACTGGATTATATCCATTACTGCTTTTCGGTTGAAAAGTTACGGAGATAATTGACGTTTTCAATTACAAACAACTATTTAGCTTTGTCAAATATTTTTTAAACTCATATTACTGTGTTTAGCAGATTGTTATAACAGATTAAAGGTGGTACGTGTATATCTTCAAATACCATTTTAGCTCTTTCATTTTGTCATATGTTGATCCCATTTCATAGCTCTTTCATTTTGACGTATATTGATCCAATTTTATATTTTTTTGTAAATTGCTTATAAACGGGATCAGGATGTTTTATTCTTCAGATCTGCCTGTGAAAATGAATACGTATACCTAGAACAAAGATTCTTATACTTATTTAAGAGAATTAAATTAAATATTTCAATGGAATGTTTTGAATAACAATGTCATTTAGAATACTATAGGAATTTGTGAATTTGTGAACATTTGTGAATTTTGAGTTTCTTTATATTATATATTCCGTACGAGGAACGGGTGTACTTCTAGTTAATAATATATCTGAAAAGCTGTTTAGCTTAATAATAAATAATAATTTTAAATTATCTTTCTTTACTTTCAAATTCATTAAATTGCTTAGTGTAAGTTTTTTTATAATTTCAAATGAAATATTTATCCAAATATATACATAGACATGAACATTTTCGAAAGCCTGTTGAGTATCCCGCTATTCAAAACTCTTTTCTCCAAGAATACTATTCAGGATCGACCTTATTACAATAAACACGGACGTGGAAATGACCCAATAATATTCTATGTTCCTTTCGTCCTATATTGCCTGAATACCCGCACAGAAAAGAATTGTTTGCAATACCAGAATAACAAAGCTCTTAAAATGTACAATTATTTTCCTCTACACAGTGGCGAGGACTCTTTGCCTATCATTTTTCCTGTCTCCACTGAGATTCAGAATTTATGTCCATTGTTGCGCAAGCACAACGGATGGCCTATGGGCATTGTATGGAAGCTCTAATCGGCTGTTATTCTCTTAAACTGGCGTCCTCAAGTTGCATTCCTTAAAGACACACAAGCACTTGACGTTCATCTTAAATTTCTCTGGACCGTTCCTGCTACTAAAAGTAGTTTCAAAACAATCGAAATACCTTTAGATGGAAAACGTCCCAGAGAGGATATCTTAATGAAAAAGTAAACTGAACAATTTATATAATCTGCATAAATATCCTATCGCTAAAATATAAATTAGTTGAGTTTTCATAAATAATTGGGAAATACATTTTTAATATTAATATACAATCTTTAATATACAATTATTAAAATATGTAATATACAATTTCTAATATTAATTTACATGCATTTTCTTAAAATCAATAGTTTAATGACGGTATCTCAAACTGTGTTAAATAAAGTAAACAATAGCAAAATCTTTCAAATTGCAAAATGAAACTCCATAAATATTTTACATAAAGACATACTCACATCAAGCACAGTATCACTATATATTTCTAAGGTACAGTATGAATAATAATAGTGCGATGAATAATTTTTCAAACATTTTTATTATATACTAGCAGCATAGCCGTTCTTCGTATGGAGTATATAATATAAAAAAAACTTATTATTCGCAATCATGTGCAAATTATGTTAAAATATTAAATTTATTCCTCCTAAAGAAAAGTTCAAAAATATATTTTCTCACTATGCAAAATTATCTTCAAGGGCAGATCTGAAGAATAAAGCATCCTGGCCCCTTTTGTAAGCAAATTTACAAAAAAAAAAGGAATTGAATCAATATATGCAACCCCGTACTATTTATATTGTCGCAGATTAGAAAATATGCTAGTGTGTTAGTAAACGATTACCCTTATTACAATATAAGTCTCAAAAGTATTCGCCAAAATAAAAGAGATGACGTAATAAATTGAAAATACCAATAATCCCCGTACTCTTTATACCAGGAGGTCATAATTGATTCCAATATATGCCAATATATATCAAAACATATGCCAATATAGCTGTACTACTTATATTCTCGTAGGTTAAAAGATATGCCTCGTATGATCTCGTAGGTTAAAAGATATTTGTGGAAGATTACTCTTTCAACGTACAATATATGAGTTTAAACAATTTTTTTTATAATAAAACAATTGCATAATAACTTGAAAATATCAATAATCCCTGAATCAATAATCTCCTAAAATATTAATAATAATAATGTTTAAACCTGAAGACCGTAATTGATATTATCCAGTCAAAAACGCTATATGAAAAATCAAATCGTTCTTTTCTAAAATATATTTTAATATCCATTTATTTATTATTCAAATCGGAAAAATAGTTATTAAAATTGACAGACAGATTCAATTTAATTGCGTTTCTGAGTAACATGATATAAGATAGAATCTTCCTCATAAACTGCGAAATTAAATAACCATTTTGATTTCTTTATACTTTTCATTGTTCAGTAGAAGCTTGTTTAAAATAAACCATGGAGCTAGATTTCCCATTTAAATCATGTTTCAAACAATTCATGTTTTCAGAAAGTGACTAATTCGCGCAAAAAATCTCCCATCAACCTCAGAGATTAAATTTTAATTGACTTTCAAACGATTTTCAAGCTTTTCGTTTGGATAAACCACGGAGTTAGAGAGTAGAACTCCTAGGAAAAAGTTTCGTTTTTCATTAATATCTCGTCAAGCCCTGGTCTTAGATACTCGAAACTTGGACTAAATTTATGTGGGGGTTATTTTAAGGCTATCCACAAAATTTCATCAAATTCGGTTCAGCCGTTCTCCCGTGATGACGGGACAAACAGATAGACAGACAGACAGACAGACAGACAGACAGATTTTCAATTTTATTTATATAGATTTCTATAGAATGTGAACATTTTTATCAATCAAGCACAAATTATGTCTTACTTCTTTGCGTAGAAATTCCATGATAATGGTATGTAATTCTTGATTTCCTGTTTTTTTTTATCTTTTCAATTCTTCCTCTTTTAATGCTTGTAGTCTGTTGCATTGGTATTTATGTAACTTACTATTGACAATTTTGAAACAAGCATGTGTCTGGGTTAATTAGAGCTAGATACACAGACTTAAAAATGAGTCTAGTCTAATAAATCTTCAAAATTAAGCCAGTGCTGAATATTTCTTTTTCCGGCATTGTGACCGTTTATACAAAAAAACGATTTTATACAAACTAAAAGAGGTACTAATACCATTATTCCATATTGAATAATTTTTTATAAGTGAAATACTTTGCATATTTTCAAGTAAAATGCTTTGCATTCACTTTTATACATACACTTAATGGGATCACATTTATAAATTCCTAATTTCGATAAAAGTTAGAAACCACCGAAAGAGGTAATTATACCATTATTCCATATTGAGAAATATTTTATAAGCTTAAATTTTAAGTTTTCATTGGTCCTGTAAGGGGATTTTAACTATCATATAATTAGAGACACACAATTTTCAAAATAGGACGGATTTCATGAATGCTAAAAATTATTTAAAAGCGTAATATTTATTCTACCCTTCATCCCCATTGTCTGTGTTTAGGTTAAAAAATGTCAGTGTGTCAAATGTCATTTGATGAAACCACTGGCGTTGCCATCGAAATGCATTGTGTTTAAATAACAAAATTTCGACTGCGTTAGTAACACCATTTTGACATTAAACGAAAATTTTAGGATACACTTACTGGTAACATTTATTTAATAAATAATTTCAGAAAACCTCATTTGTACTTTATTAGATATTTAGCATTATCTTATATTATAAACAAATCGTATTTTTCAAATTTAGCATTTCAAGATTTATGTCTTTTACAATGCTCAAGCAAATAAGTTTAAAAGTTTTAATTAGTAATCTAGCAATCTTCTTTCAAAAATATGAGAATTTGTCCTATCATTTAGTATGTATTAAAATTATAAATGCATAATAACTTGAACATAAAATATTAAATCTTATTGTAAGAAATTGTATTATTTCTTTCTAAAATTCATTCCGGAAGAATACATAAAGTTACAGGAATAAAAAATCTGTAGGAAGACACTGTAACCTCGTATTACAAATAGGAGATATGGAATCTCCTCGTATTACACAGAGGAGATAGGGAACACTAAAACAAACCCTTAGGGAAGATAAGAAACACTTGAACAAATATTTTTCATTAATAAATGTATGTGCGTAGATGTTACGTTTTAGCTCTATATGGCGCTGTTGGGCGACTCGGCATTTGGCTATTTTTAGCCATCATTATTCGTAACACAAATTTTGCACGTGTAACACAGAGCATGTCTCGAAATCTAAGGTGGCTAACATGAATCCATAATATTGAACTGCCAACAGAGCTTCTGTAAGATTATCGGTACAAGCTGACAGCAGCTCTATTATCCGTTTCTATGAACAGGCCCATATGCTAGATAAATACGTGTCAGTCGCATTACCCAGACCATCCGACCCACCCAAAATGTGTAAGGTAACTGTTTAGACAGGCGAGAAGGAGCCACCTCCAGACCGTCAAAACAGATACCTTACACTTTCGGGTAGGTCGGGTGGTCTGGGTCTTAGAAGGAGAGAAGGAGTCACCCAATTTAGATTATAACCTAATGGGGTGGCAATAACAGGGCAACATCATTCCCCTAACCCTTCTCATTTTGGATGATCGCTTGGTTGGTTGATTGGGGGTTTTGTGGCCAAAAATCCAACTGCACCACTCATTTTAGGTGGACTTTCAGACCTATGGATTTATTGGGCTCATACTCCGTATATAGGAAGGGATAGTTTACGGGGGATTTGAGGATGGAACATGGGATTACCACGTACTGCCCTCCCGCTATAACCAGTGTGTTATCTCGGCCCGGATGCATTCCAGCCATTTCAGGATTCGTGAAATGCTCTATTTTACACGTATAAAGTCCTCGTTAAAAACGACGGAGGCGAAAAATAGCCAAATCCCTCGCCGTCCAACAGCGCCCTCTAGCGCCATGAGATGACGTTTGGGCACATGCATTCATTTACGAAAAATGTTTATTTTAGCGTTTCTATTTCCCATTAAAGTTTGTACAGCGAGTTTCAAACCACCCTGTATGTTTATTATATTGTACATTAGTTCAAATTTTCCTTTCTAACAAATATATCACTAACAGAATATACTGAAAATATAAATATGTAAATACCTAGTATATAAAAATCAAACTTTTTGGAACATTTTTTTCTTAATTATCAAAATTTAAATTAAAGCTCTCAAAATAATATTTAACAATAAATAAATAACATATGATTATGTTTAAATGAATAGCAACTATATTGGCTTATTTAAAAGCATAGATATTTTCAGATTGATCATGCATTTTCAGATCTTCTTAACTTTATTAAATTTAAATGCTCTAAAATGCTTGTCATAATCCATCACTAATTTTTTCTTTGATATTATTTAATTTTTGGCCATCCAAATATCGATTATTTAATTTACCGCTGAGATGAGCGTTCTTCATACATTTTTAGAAATTCTTCTGTATTTGTAAGAATTATTATTTCAAAAATACTGCAAAGATAAATTTTGAATATTAAACATCATTTAATTGTTTTGCTATTGTTTCAGTCACGACCTCCGTGCACGACTTATTTTTAAAAAATCAAGCATAGTGACAAACTTTCATTACTTACATTAACAAAGTTATTCATTAGTTAATTTAACAAAGTTATTCATTAGTTACTTTAGCAAAGTTATTCATTAGTTACTTTAACAAAGTTATTCATTAGTTACTTTAACAAATTCATTAGTTACTTTAACAATTTTTAACTAAACTACGATACATATATCCTAACACCAAAACAAACTCGAAAATAATTCTGATACACAATATAACGAATTGCTTTAGTAAATTTCGAAAAGTGCAAGAGAATCGGCAATAATTAACGCACTGAATATACTCGAAATGAAATGGAAACAGTCAACGCATTTACGCTTGTAACGCTTGACAATGCATTTATCCCAAGGACTCATAGGAACTTGAAAATTCCCTGAAGAGATGCACTTTCTTCCATATTCTCGTGTCTATTTAAAAATTCCTTAACAGAATTCTTCTCCATTCTCTTTCTACTCGTTGCATCCAAGTCATATGTTAAGTTTATGCAGAATTTTGCTCGAACTTTTAGTAAAAAGTAAGGTTCACTTACTACTACAGCTGAGACTTTATGATCTGGAATACTAATAATGCAGAAGAGGTAAATAAGGAAAGCAAATAGGGGGGTAAATGTATATTTAAACTTATTAGACGCCGAGCCAGTCTAACGGAAACCAAATTCAAGGTGGATACAGTTTTGATATTTGGTTGTTAGCTATCGCATTTGACTTTAAAATTATTTATTTTTTAATTTGAATCACGATGTCGTTTAATAATTTATGTGATACCTAATAAGTAATTACAAAAATTTATAAATTATACTGTTAAAAATCAATCACTCTTACAACAACATTTCTGTGATTTTTTTATCTAGTGACACAGATATATGAGTTTGTAGTGTCATCGTCGGAACAATTGCAACTCCCCCCCCCCATTGGCTGATCAATTACATTAGTTCTATAAAATCCCTATTGGGAAATGAAATCCAGAGCACTGTATTTCGATTATCGACCACCCTTATCCATTCTTTTCTGAGATACTGGCTGCGACTATGCGTCCATCCCATGCTTCTGCCTATCCCATGATTTATTTTCAAAATTTACTAGATTTACTGTTTTGGTTTTTACTCTAATTTTATGTACAATCTTTAAAATTCAGATATTGGGAGAAAATAAAAATCGCTTTGATAGAATCATGCCATTGTTTGTGCATCAATGGCAAATTTGTCTTATCGAAAAATCTCTAAATATAAAGTTACGCGTTTTTGCGATATATATATATATGTTCTTAATAGTGAGCAATAGTAATGTGTATCTTCTATTATTAATTTGCCTTAAGAGATTTTCAGCTATATTTTCTTGAAAACATTATCTATTGAAATCGTTTTTAAATGAGGAGTTTGATGACCCCAAAGAAATATAAAAAAAGTAAACTTTTTAATTTGGAAAAATTAAAAATCTGTAATTTAAAAGAAATTAATATTTTAATATCCCATATTTTAGAAATTAACTTACATATATTTTTTTATTTAATTGTTATAAAGATTTTGCAAATATTTTGATATGTCACACAATGTATATTTTTAACACTTCACTTGCATAAATTAAATATCCTGGTAACTAAAATCTCTTGCAAAGCATTTCTTTTTTGGTCATTTACCTATACATTTTAAAGAAAGGGGTAATTTTTTTCAAGAGGTAAATTTTTGAAAAAAAAATTATAGCTGATAATCTCAGAGAACAAACTAATTTTACAGAATCCAAAATTATCTTATCAACTACTAAGCAAATACGGTTTATTGCAAAAACTCTAAACATTGCATGTATGAATTTCGCGATGCGATAAATCATTCAATGCATGAAACATGGTAAACAAAACATAATTGTCCTAAACGGATAATGAAAGAAGGAGGTATGGAAGAAATGGACTTGAACCAGCCAAGTCGAACTCTTTCAGTTAAAAAAATATCAGTTGAACGGTGTTCGTCAAATAATTGGAAAAATAAATAACATAATTTGAAACTTTTCTCTTAATTGTACAGTGATGGAAGTATCCATCCCTTAATTTCTGATATTTGAATCGAATAATCAACACTGTTTAACTTGCATCATTTTTTGTCTCAAAGAAATTACGTTGGTTGCCTATAGTTTACTTGAATTTGTGTATTTTTTTTTTATTATTATTAAGTGCATTAGAATATGAAGTACTCTTATCTGTAGCATATCCCTACTATTTTCTATTGCTGAGTAAACGAATAGTTTTAAATGTGTCAGAATAGTATTAAATAATTGTCAAATTGGTGAAAATGTGTAATTTTGTGTTATTTATAATTGCGCGTTACATCTTTTTTATACATTGAATCAGAAAATGTTTTTTAAGTGCGGAAAATTAAAATTTGATTAATTGGGAGGTTTGAAATTGTGTTTGCTAGAAATCGCAAGACATTCAGTGCAAAAAATCGATACAAGTTACAACATTCCACTTTTATTGACATAAAGAATTTAACTTAAAGATAGCTATTGAATAAACATTTCAGCTTTTTGAGGTGGATTTTTTATTTCTTTTTTATTCACTATAAATCTATAAGAATAGTTTCTAGAAACCTAATGAAATGTGACTTTGCGGTATGTGTTTATAAGTGTACAGTTAAACCATTCTGTGATGCGCCTATAGAGTATAGAAAATGTTGGTGTTAATAAAATAAAGTAGTAACAAAATGTTCACAGTAGCATTATGAAAAAAAATTGGGGGAGGGGGCAACCAAATAGTTTTCAATAATTTTCCAAAATATCATTTATTTGAACTTCAAAGAGTTCTGATAAGTAATTGCAAAAGGTTCCTGAAGGGTTTTATGATCCCTAAAACCCCTCTCTGGCAAAGCCATTGAATACTCATCATACCAACACAAATTTCTGCCCAAATCAGATTTATTTTTTCTGTTACATATTCATTAACTTTTACTTTCTCTACAATCCAACCCTCGGATTTTGATGGCTCTATACGTTGTGAGTATCCCTAAATACGAATCACCATTTTCTGCAATGATGTGCTTGTCTCTCTATTAGTCTGTGCAAATTGAAACTTTAAACAAGATACTAACAGATAATTTGGTATAATAATTAAAACTATAACCATAAGAAGACTGTTGATTTTCAGAGAGCTCAAACCAGGAGAGGGTCTTCAAATTTTAATTAAAACAATAATTAAAAACATATATAATTAATTAAATATGCCGAAATTTGTTACAAAAAAAGTTGTTTTATATCTGCATTTTTTCTTAAAAACATATGGCATCATTTACAGAATGCTAACAAGCGCCGTCTCAAGATAGGCAATATTTTCAATGTAAAATGAAAAAAAAAATTAACATATTCACTATTTATAAAGTGTGATCGTTTTGTAACTACTTATAGCTATAAGTAAATGAACATCCTTTTAAAAAGTTTTCACTAGCTGTTCTCGGGATATCAGAAATTTTACTTCTTCTCATAGAGCACTATATCTCCCGAACCAAGTGAAAAATTTGGATGCCGTTTGATGCAATTATTCCAATGGATATGTTAGAAGCCTAGGACTTTTCAAAGATGTCGGAGAAGGGGGCGGGCGGATCTAAGTCCCCTAAATTTCGAATATTTTTTCGAAAATCATGGAAACATTATACAAATAAATTATATTAAATATTTTCAAATAAATATACCCATTGTATTTAATTTTATTTACAAAACGAATGATAGACCACTGGCATCCTTTGCAGGACATGATCATTTATTGAACATGTCCTGTAAATCCATCCTTTTATTAATTTCTGTCATGAATTTAGTTTCAAACCCGCTCACTCTAATATTACCACTTTATTTAATCGTATTCGATCCGATAAACTTGGGAAATTTGATGACTTTAAAAGCTTTGCTGGGGTGTACGTCGTTCCCCTGTTATCCCCTGCTGGTGACTATAAATTTTACATTGGTAGTACAAAACGTACTGTTGGCATCCGTTTAGCAGAGCATGATCGCGATGTCAGCTCTGGTAAGCTTTCTACGGCTCTTGCTCAATATGTAGTTAATGATAAATTTCTTCCCGTTTTTGAAAGGACTTTCCTTTTGGTTCGTTGTAACAATCCACGTAGTATTCTTCTTTATGAATCCCTGTTTATTTATATTTACCGTGAATCAATTTGTAATTGTGATCCTGTTCAAATTTTCAGTTATGCTTGGCGACTCATAACCTCTTAAAAGTTATTTGTGACGTCATTCTCAGGAATATCGTGCTTGACGTTTTTCTAAAATTTGTATTAGTTCTTTTCTTGTAACATTTTAAAATTCGTAAGCGTTTAAACTTATTTTGCAATTTCCGTGTATATTTCTTGTATTATTTTTAGTCAGTGCATTTACCATTTTATAATTCATGCAAATTTGCTTTAAACTGGTCTCTCTATATATATAAACATTCCATGTTTTTACTATTCAAGTAGCTACTGATGAAAGGCGTTTATATGTCCGAAAGCGCTGTGGCAGTTTTTAATATATGTTTTGTACGTCTTTTAGGATGTGTTAAATAAAAGACCTTTCGTTTTTTAAAACGCTTTGACCTTGATTTTATCCATTTACAGAACGATAAACGTTTCTATGCACGTTTTAAATCGAAAATAGAAAAAAAGTCGTAAAGTATTTAAATACGTTCATGATGATGAATAAACGTCTTCTACATACTTTTAAACAGAAAATAATGTACACAAATATTTAGTAATTATCACAGTCGTTCATATCACTGTTTTCAGAAAATTCGAAATCGATGTTAATTATCACTCGAATTACATGAAATTTTGTATGCATATTCTAATCAGTAAAGATCATTAGCTTATTGATTTTCAGCAGGATATGAATATAAGAAAGCTCTAATTTATATGATTATTTTTCAACAATATCGAAATTTGTTAATTTGTATCGAAAATCATGTGTTGGCCACATCAATTTTTTATATTTCATTTATTTATTTTTGTTATATTTTAATTGCTTGTTTCAAGTATATTTTCGTTTCGTACAGTTTATAAAATTTTATCCGAATTATTACTTAATTTTTTGCTTTTCACTTAAAATACGTAAAGAATTTTATTTTCAAGATGCATTTTATGCAAATTTATGATTTTCGCTTAACTCTGGACTAACTTTCACAATAATTTGTCATTCAGAATATATCCTACTAATGAATTTCATTTAAATTTAATGAAACTTCAATTTCTATTTTCACATTTCCTATATCGTTCTAAAATAATATAAGCTCTTCTGCTGCTGTTAAAATACGGAGAATCCCCTTTCTTAAAGAATATCAAAGCTGTCAGAAATATGAATAATTTGCGTTCTGATTTTAATTAATAAATAAATTTCCAAGCGCTGTCAAAATAAGTGATTAATCCTTAACCAAATGCAGACTCTCAATCTTTAGGATAACGAATTATTTAAACTTTTTTATTATTGTTTCGTGTAATTTCAATTATTTTACTTGCAGATGGAAATTTGAATTTAATAATAATCTAGAAAATTATCAAAATATTTAGATTAAACAAATATAAACTTTTCTTAAATACATTTGTTGAGTACTTTAATCTTTATTTACATGTACAGTAGATACAAATTCAAAGGTAAATTTTTATTTATATAATTATGTTAGTTGAATTTGGTTGGTTGGCGAGAATAGAATTGATTACTTCATTTCTGTATTTTCATTATACGGCATATTGAAAATGATGCACGTGTAAATAATTTAAACAACCCGAATAAAATTTTCATAAAATTAAAGTTATAAATAAAGTTATAAATTAAAATTATTTGATCTAAATATATAAAATAAATAAGTTTAGTTGAATCATTAAATTGAAAAAGGGGTTCAACATTTTTAATTTCTATAATTTAAATTAAATTTAAAAAGTGAATTAATGAATTAAAGAGAAAAACTATATAGCTTGAAAATAAATGCTTCAGATGCTTTAGATTTGGTTTAAAAATAATTTAGCTCATTTCGTAATATTCTGTTATATGATTATTTTAAGATATAGCAATACGTTTAAGCACTGCTTCGAATATTATTGGGGTCATGGCCTTCTGAACCAAAACTGTCACAAAACGGTGCCTTAAAGTCTGAACTTTTGTTACGTCAACATCAAAACTTCATAGTTTCTTCCTGGTCTCACGAAATTTTGGTACGTGAATGTACACTTTCAATCTATCTGTGACCATGACCAATTAAGTAAAAGTGATAAATTTAAAAGTAAAAATTAAATGCGCCCAAGTGAAGAATTTTAATGTTAGGCTAACGGTCGCGGCAGCAAAACGAGATACACGAAAATAGCCAATTAAAGAGTTATAGAATATCGTCTAATGAGTAAAAATTGACACCAGGAACAAACGAAACCCGCATACGGAATACAATAAAGTCAAAAAGTCAAAAAGTTGACTCATCAGGGCACCCAACACGATGACATCTGCAATGGCTGTCAAAGTACACGGTAATGTTCTTTTTGGAATTCAAATGCGCATTATCTCTGACAGAGGGCTTTTTAAGCAGTCTCTACACTCGATTTCAGTTCAGGTAAGTGTTGGTTGTTGTATCGTTCTAGAATAGAATTGTCATTAGGCAGTAATCATATTGTGTCAAATAAATGTGTTCTGTAATCGTTATAGTATAGATTTCTACTAATTAGACAATACTGTACAGTTTTGCAATTAGTTTTTTTGTCTATCTAGATTTATTGAGGAGTTTGTATCCTAGCATTTTAAATTATCCGCTAGGGTCGCTGCAATCACTTTTATTTGATCGGATCCCTAACAGCATTATCTTTTCACAGTGATGTGAGATTTACGTCACACTGTGACTTTGGGACGTCACAGGACGTCGTAGTACTTCTCGGCAATGTCATATTGAGGTCACAGCGAAGTCATTTTGGTCATTTTCATGGTCGTTTATGACGTCGCATATTAACTTGTTTGTGAGATCACATTTTACTTGCCATTGTAATGTCGTCACATTGTTAAGTGTTAATTAAATTGTGGAAACGTCACAGAATATAGTCACAATGAAGTTACAAAGTTACTAATACGTAACATCGCATAGAAGTCACAAATATAATGTCACATTGTGACCCAGGTGTCACGTGATTACAACGTCACTGTCACACATGTGACGATCTTTACTGTGAGGGATATGACCACTTTACTGTAGATATACCTAACGATTACCCTCGTGGATTTTTTTTAAGAGTTAAATTTTTTTATATACTCATGTATAACATATAAATATTCAAAATTTCTATTTGCAATACTAGCCCCAAAAATTTCCCCAAAAATCCACTCACATTTAGCAATTGCAACATAATACATATTAGCGGGCATAACACATACAGTACTACAATAAGTACTTATTAATTTGTTTGAACAAAATAACTAATTAACCTTAAATATAATGTATCTGGTTATTTCAGTCTGAACAGTAGTTCTAAATTAATTAAAGATATCAGTAAGCTTCAATTCATTCACAGTATTGAAACATTTCACTTAAACAAGATATTTTTAATAATATAAAAATTAAATACTTCTCTAAAGTAATGCTCTCTCTCTATATATATACATATAATAATTACATTACATTTAATCAAAATAATTTTAAAGTATATAACTTTCCAGTATTTTCATTTCGGGATAATAATATGTATTTACAAAAATAAGGAGACCCAAAACGAAATTTTCTATATCAAACATACCTATTCATTGGGAAACACGCTGACGTGGTGCATCTGATGCCTCCAGTTTGTCCCCTCCCGAGCTTCATTCTTATCTCCTTCTATCCTCCCTCCCAATCCTCCATAGCCCAGATATTATCTTAGAGGATATTATTGTAGAAGATAAGAAACTGAGAAATTCTGCACATACTTCCTCTGATTCGGAGCAGATATAATATCATAGACGGCTAGAGGGTCAGAATGAAATTAAATTTTAAAACACAATATTTAAGATACATATTATTTTTTTCCTTCTTTTACTTCTTGGGGTACTTGAGAAAATTTGAGACTGCTAAATATTTTTTGAACTTAGAATCACTAAACATTTCAGGAACTTTTCAACTGCATTATTATTATTATAAAGAAAAGAAATTATATTTTCCCATGCATCTGAACTTAGTGCTATTATAAACATTATTTAAACCTAATTTTTAAAACCTATAGCATACAAATACAAAAGGAATAATATTTACGGATTATGCCCACCGAAACACCCGGTACATCAAACCGCCATAATCTGCATAATTCCATGCACGAAAAAAGTATCTAAAGTAATACGTATCTAAAGTATACGTATATCTAAAATATAGATTATGCCAACAAAACCATCCAGTCCACGGAACCACAATCAAATACCAGTAGAAAATGCCAATCTTACTTAAGTTACAAGTAGCCTTCAAATTTTTCTTTTAAATTTACATGTGTATACAAAAAACTTTGTTTTCTATTCACACAGGGTAAAACAAATGATTACATTAAATCCTACAAGATGAAATTATCACATTGACTTCAAAGAGGTTGTTGTTGAAACCCAGACCGTCCGACCTACCAGAAAGGTGTAAGGTAACTGTTTGGACGGTCGGGAAGTGCCACCCAATTTAGACCGGAACCCAGTGGGGGAGGCATCCACAGGGACCGTACCCTCCTTCCCCTACCACCAACCTCTCGGAAGGACTTTCGGACCCACATGTTTAACGTGATCGTACTCCGCATGAACACGGCGGCAGTTTTGGCAGTGGCTGGAATCGAACCCGGGCCTACCGAGTACAACTCCAGCGCGCTAACCAATGGGCTACCGCGCCCCGACTTCAAAGAGGTGAAGTATTTGATGAAAATATTTTTATCTTTTTACAAAATTTGAGACAATACATTCGTTCCACATTTACGGGGGTTCAAATTAGTGCTCTTAAAGAATACATTCAATATCTTTATCTCTCAACATCTTAGAATCCAGTGCTCTCCGTATGCTGCAGAAGTTGATTTGCAATATATTGTATATATTAAGATGTAATATATTTTATTCCTCTACATTAATACATATCTCAACTTTCAATAAAGTTGAGTTTTTACTGTGTAATTGATCACAGTTTTAGTGTAAACATTCTATTGGCATGAAAAGTTTTCCCATTTGTATAAAACGTCATCATGAATGCACCCCATCAGTTGCTCGAAAATGGAGCTTACGTCAATCAAAGGTAATGTAGGAAAAGAACCTTGTTCCAACACAATCTGCACGTGGATTTGTAGCCACTCATACAAAACACTCTCACTGATTGCATCGGGGATTTCCTGAACCACTCTTTTAAACTTGCAAATTTGATTCGGATCTAAGATAATATAGAGTCAATAATGAGAATCACCTTCATTGACATACATTTGTTGCAATTGTAAACAATAATCCTGGTTACATATTATTAAATCATTATAGGTTACAAATAAGGTATTTGTATATACTGTGTCAAAGGTGTACATTTTTTTAGAAAACTCGCTCCATATAGAAGGGAAGAGCGTAACACCTTCTTTGGAATGACTTCGATGATAATCTACAATTCGCAAATATTTTGTAATGTGTAATTTCGGGTTACCTCGATTAAGTTAACTCATACACATTATAACATCAGGGCTCAGAATGTGATGTTCCGGTTCGTGAAATTATTGAAAACATTGTTCAGGTTCATAAAATTATCATATCCTGTTTATTGTTTCGTCATATTGATTTTTTTTTTAGTTGCCCAATAATTTTAAAGTGGTATTTTGATTCATAAAATTTTCCATTTCGAGCCCTAACAGCGCATGAAACCAAGTTCTTGGCATCACGTCAATGCTTTCCAGCAGAAGCTGGCATCTTGGTGAAGTTTATAAACTGAGTACGGGTGTCTAACCAGTTCATGGTAAGTTTGAATATTGATGAAAAAGTTGCAGGTATGACGAATGAGGAACTGAACAGATGAGACTTCCTTCTTTTGTTACTGGAGTCGGTCTTTTCAGGTAAAATTTCCCTAAAAGACTAATTATTGGCTTCGTCGCTTCTGGTTGAGGTGGCATGGCGTGCAAATAATAACAGTTAGTTGATGTATATATCATGTACAGTTCTAATTCTACTATATTCTAATTCAAGATTTATATTAGAATAGTATTTTCTACTTAATGCAGTCTTAAAAGATACCCTTTAGCTCTTGCAATGGAGATGTCCTCAACTTCATTATCTTATGCTTTTCAGTTTTAGAAAATCTGTTGGCATTTAGATTTAAAAGTTCATATTTGTACTTAAATCTAGTCTGTTCGTCAACGTGATTTTTGATATCCGCAAAGCGAGGTACCCATTCTTGGGAAAATATATTTGTTTACGAAAAGTCATAGCTTAGTCGTGGATCTCCAAAGACGTTTAAGTAGCTGTCGTGTGTATAAAATGCGTTAAAGTAGTTCGTATATATGTATAAACTACGATTAAATAGTAACATTGTTTGACATTCGACTGTCATGATGGATTTTTATTAAAACATTCTGGTTATCTCGTGTGTGCAAGTAATAATAAAAGTTTTAAAAGAAGTTAATAAAAGACTGCAAATTTATTATACAAGCATTGTATTTTTATATATAAAAAGTTTAGGCAGCATTTGCTAAGTATTGATCAGTCAAAGTTTTCATTAGACGAATATGTTCTTAAGCTATAGAAGGTTGTAAAATTGGTGTTTATTGAATGGTGCGTGTGTGCATATATATATATATATATATATATATATATATATATATATTATCTTTAGCTTTCTGAACTGTAATATGTATTATAATTTCCTCTTTATTGTTGAATTTCATTTTATTTCAATTTTTCATTGTATTCTGTAGGCATAAAATTTTTTTTAAGATAGTGTATTATGAGTTACTTCTTCAATTCTACCATTGGATTTACGATTTTAATATTTTATATATATATATATATATATATATATATATACAGAGAGAGAGAGGAGAGAGAGGGAACCCCCTGGTATGGAAAGTAATAATAAAAGTGAAAAGGGAGGATGGTTTAAGTGAATGAAAAGGAAAGGGTGGGGAAGATTAAACTAAAAGAAAATTCACGTGGAAAACGACAGCATAATGAGGATATCATTTTTCAAAAAACTAAGCTTTTTGTTAAATCGAGGTTTAACTGGAATTACTGAAGAAGGTCTGTGAAATATATGGAATATTCGAAACATACAGAATATATTATTGCAATCCAATATAGCCCAAACGAGCATTTTTAAGTTGCCAAATGGTAACAGAAATTACCAGATGATATTTTTATGGCATTGCTGATTTAATTTGCTTAACATAATATAAATAATACAAATTTTGTCTTCAAATTAATTTACTTTTTCTCATTGTTAATTTTCTTTTAGATACTAAAACTATATCTGTCTATTTGCATATTGTACATCTACAAACAGTCAATATTAAGGCAACAAATTGAAATATTGCCACAAAAATTTTCTTGGACATTTTCATAAGAATACAGAGAAAATTCAGTTATACTAGTCACCAGGGCTAAAAGGAGTATTGTTAAAGAAAACAGCATATCTTGTAAAGAACTTTGCTGCCCTAACCAAGAATCGAACAGCGGATCTTCACACTGGCCAGCCGACGCTCTACCGCTAAGCTACTGGGACGGAATTGCAAACACTTATCATCAAAGTAGACTCTACATTCTCCACCCTCTAATGTCAAAGTGGTGTGCAACTGACAATCTGACTAACCTCTCCCTGCTATTTAGTTTGCTGATACTATTTTTGCCTTCCAGGTTAGCTTCCTAGGTGGTCGTTGTCCTCCCGATTTGAAATTAGGGCTCAATATCCCTGAATCAACTAAATCCGTGCTAGTCGTCCTAATGTCACTTTCAGACCTTCAATGTATTTGCTCTAACCGACAGACCCGATTTGTTTGGCCGCCATTGTAAAGTACCTTGCTGCTGCCCCCAACCGGGAATCGAACCATGGATCTCCGAACTAGCCAACCGACGCTCTACCGTTGAGATACAGGAACGAATATCGTCAAAGTGGACTCTGTAATCTATACGAAATAAAGCCAAAACAAGTTTTCTAAGACCATAAAATGTTCTTATCAAGTTAACGTTTTTTACAGAGTAAATGTTAAAAAGACTCGTAGTTGCTATTTTAACTTAGTTAAATTTTTGCACTTTTGAAATGTATAGCTCTGAAAATTTTTCCTTTCATTATCTATAATGGGGCTCAAAATCATTGTATCATTCCTAAAAATTCAGTATTTTCAAAATAAATATTTAATATGGCGTAATAAACTCAAAAGCTGCATCCTATTTTTAGTGCATCGACACATGAAAATTTCAAGTGTCATCGCCCTATAGCCATTATTATGGGACAGTATACGGTACCTTATGCCATAAGAATACATTCGAATTAGGGGTGACACTGCAAAGGGTTTTTTAAAAAAACTTACCCCACTTTGCCTCTCAAAGTAATAAAAGTAAGATTTAAAAAAAATTAATTTTGAAAATCTCATTATTATTAAATATTTTGTAAAATAATATTTAAATGAATATTCTGAATATTTACCACACAAACATTCCTAAATAAATAATGTTTCTGTATTTACTGTATATCCACCTCTTAAATGAATTCATCAATATTAAACACGTTATATGTGTATCATCTTTATATATGTATTATCCCTTTAATTGTGTTACTGTCCATTTTCTTCATTAAAGTCATGGAAATATGTGGATGATTCAATTATTTTCAACACCACTGTGCTCTGACAGGGTGTGATGTTTCTGACTAACTGAGGGTGTGATGTTTCAAAATCATTGAACACTTTATCTCTAGCTAGAATATTCATTTTGGTATAATTCGATTTGTAACAGCTTTGAGACCAAGGGGAAAAAAATTCCAAAATTTTGAACATTCGAATTAGGGGTGACACTGCAAAGGGTTTTTTAAAAAAAACTTACCCCACTTTGCCTCTCAAAGTAATAAACAAACAATTTGATATTAGTCCAATGTCAAGAATTAGAAATTAAAAAAAATCTGATATGGGCAGCACATGACTTTCCTTATATAATGCAATGAATTGACTATTTTTAAAGTAAGGAAAAATAGATTATTTTTATATTAGTTATTTATATTCTTTCCAAGATATTGAATTTTCGTCAATGAGTCGTCATTTTCCTTGTCGTCATCATCAATGCGTCTTCATTGTGATTTAGCGTCATTTTTATCCATTTGGCGAGTTTTTCGTTAATTTAGCAACATTTAAAAATGTCACCAAGTTGGCGACATTCCACCAAATTCGTCGCCAAAATCTCGCCAAGCGTTATGGACCAGGAAATAAGTTATTCTTACAGCAGATAAATGACTATTAGAGTTCAAATACAAAAGTATTACTCAATGTATCTTTTTCATAAATGGAACGAGCTAGATCCACGAGAATTATGTCACCAAATTTATCACATGGTATTACATATGAAAAGTGAACATGTTTCTCAATAGGAAATATTTTTATATGACTTTTTGATAATTTGTTTAAAAAATGTGCAATATCTCAAGAGCGGTTCATGTTAGCGTTCTAAAATTTATGTCAATCGTTTTCTAATGAAAAATTACATAAGAAATGTCTATTTGCATAACTTTATTAGTGGTTTTGATTTTTTGACGATTTTTTCAAAATTTCACTCGAAAATTTAGGGGAGTTCTGAACATCCGATTGCGTATAAAAACAATAGGATTCCAGTGTTTACGGATTGTGATTTTGTACCAAATCTCGTTCGAATCGGGCCATTTGTTCATCAGTTATCGTCTCCACAGACTCACTGATACCCACAGACACACAGACATCACTACAAAAATGTTTGATTCATGGTCAGGGATGCTTGAAACGTGCTCTCCCGTCGAAAACTCGAATTCAAATTTTCAACCCCGTCACAATACTTTCCTTATACATTATGTATATAAAGTAAAAAGAAATAACTTATAAATATGTCGCGATACAATTTTTCTAACTGTTAAAAATCGTTTCACAATAATTAAATAATTTTGACGCATGGAGATGATATTCAAGATATTCACGAGCCAGAATTAATAAAAACACAATTTAATATCATTTCGCTGCCAATCGGAAAAATTAAACAAATAAATCATTTCACCCAGCGAAATAATAAGATTTATATAGTATTTTTCCATTTAACATGATAACAGAATCATAAAATGTGTGCCATGCTTATGCTTCATAAAGGAGTTTTTGACATTCAGAAAAGTTATCACCAACTCTTCTATCCCAATGAATGGTCACTAGTCATTTCGTACGCCTGAGGGATATTTACTTTCAAAACTATTGTAGGTTTTTATATTTTAAAGAGTCTATCATGTAATATACTAACGCAAATAACTCTTTTACAAAGATCAGATTTGGAACAAAGAGAAATAATGATATAATTTCAGATGTATTCACTATGAAATGTATCTCCCAATAAATGGGTTGAATAGTTAAAATCAATTTCCAAAGTCAATGTAATCCCTTATCGTGAATTCCACCGAACCAAGTCGTAGGATTTCATCCAACGGTTCCTTGAGACAACTTTTGAATCCAGAAGCGCCCAATCCCTCCCAGCCGATAATATTTCATTTTTCTCGTCACGGCAAATAAACGTGAAATAAAAATCCAAATTGTCCAGGATTGGTGAAGCATGAATGCTCTGAAACGTTCCATCCAATTCTAACAGTCCAAAATGGATTTTATATTCCGCTATTTTCTATGCTTGTGTTTACTGTAGTCGAGTTAATTGGATTTACCTAAGAATTTCTGCTCCGCTCAATGATAATGTGCGAATCTTTAATCCGCGAGAGTGGAGAAATTTTTAGAAAAAGAATGAAAAGAATAAACAATTACTGGGAATTAGTTTAAATATTTCGACCCATTGGAGGTTTGAGCTGTTGGATAATTGGAATTTATATTCTAAAAACGTATTTAATATAATCCTTTAATTCATCGGCTGTTCATTTCTGTATTGTATACTTACTTTAGTCCTCTTTGTCTGTAAATACGTGCATTTTCAATAACGTTATCAAATCAGTTAAATCAAAAAAGAATTAATCAAAATGGGTTAGAAAATGTTAATATATCTAGAGTTCGCTTATTATTTCCTGAAGATGAAAGTTTATTAAAACTATTATATCTCCATCTTGGGGTCAATATTACATGGGAGAACAAAAACAATAAATAAATGAATAAAATTAAAATAACAATCTCTACCTTACTTTTGATTTCTCCACCATACATCATATATCTAAATATAATTTATATCGAAAATTTGAACATTGAACATTTTGAGTGAAAATGAATATGTTTTTACATCACTGTACACGAATTGACAACGTTTTGAATGGCATCTGTGTATATGTACATCTCTTAATGTGCCCGAAAATGTGCAGTCATAAAAGTATCCGAAAACCGCTCGTCATCCATTTCCAAGAACTAGAAATAGCATTATACTCGGTACACTATAAATAAAAGCGCCGATTTAGTTTTATAAGGAACCGTCTTCATATTTACTTTGTACCAACTTTAAAGGGCAAAACCCACTTTTAACAGCAGATTCTGATTTATCAGGTCTAAATTCATGTGATGTTTATTTACACTCTATAACAAAAAAATCGACTCACCAAGAAGGAATTGTCCGATTGTGATAAAAATTGGTGTATGTGAAGAACATACATTGAAAAAGAAACGATTAAAATTTCAGAACAATTTAATAATTTAGAGTTTGACCGTATACAAAGGGAGGAAGTCAATAAGGCGTTGGTCCACCTCTGGCCTGAATGCAAGATGTCACCCGATGTGGCATAGACTGATAAAGTTCACAGATGGTGTCCTGCGGAAGGTCTTGCTAAATTGTCTCCAACTGTCGGGCTAAATCGTCAACATTCCGGGATGGTTGCAATCGACTCCCCATAACGTCCCAAATGTGCTTTATGGGAGAGAGATCAAGAGACCTAACTGGCCAAGAAAGTGTTAGGCAAGCTTGAAGACAATTCATAGCAACACGTGCCGTGTGCGGCCGAGCATTATCTTGTTGAAAAGTAAGTCCGGGGTATCGCAAAAGGAACGGTAACACAACCGGTCGTAGAATGTTGTCTACGTACCGCTGTGCTGTCAGTGTGGCAGAAATGCTACCAAAGGGGTCCATCTATCAAAGGAGATGGCACCCCAGACCATACCCACCTGCAGATATACACCTGCTGAATGCGCAGTTCCGATGCGCTGGAGCTCCCACTATTTATTCATTGGACACCAAATTTTATTCATTTGGATGTTCGCTTAAAATGTCTTTGCATACGAAATTTCATTACAATCGGACAACTCCTTCTTGGTGCGTCGATTTTCTTTTGTTATAGAGTATATTTTCCAAGCCGGTAATGAGTTATGGGTGCTTGAAATTTGGAGATCTTAATTCTGAATGAGCAATCCAGTATTTTCACTATACCATTCGAAATAATCAAATTATGAAAGCAAAAATTTTTTACTATGTTATTCCTTAAACCCAAAGAAAATCTATAGTGATTTTCATTTTTAAATCCACATTTATAGTTACTATTAATTATGAAATTCACATTTGAAAATAATATAAAACTTTCGATAGCAATTGATTCAGCGATGTTTTAAAGACAGGTTCTCAAAATTCTCAGAAAAGAAGATTATTTCTTCTAGTAGTTTTTCACATGCAGATATATATTTTAAATTCCGTATTAAATATATCAGATATTCTTTTCTTAATCGCAAAACAGCACTATTGAAAAACTAGCAGTACCCAAAAAGTGATTGGTTGAGTGACAGAAGGTATCTGTCAATACCTCATGAAATTAGATTACTGTTAATCCACTACATATTCGAAACATTTATTTCATTTTTCTTTAAGTTTTTGTGGTCCTTGTACTTTACAATAACTCAAAAAGTTATTGCTCGGTATAATTTTTAATTTAAATCGATTTCTGATAATCACGAAATATAAAATAGCTATTTATAAAACATAATGCTGTATAACTTTATTCGATTTTTCTTTGAAAAGCCCTTGATATAATATGATCCTTCTTATTATAAGGTTCCTATTCCTGAGATTAATAGGATTGTTTAGTTAACTAATAGATAACATCCTACAAGCTTATATTCGAATTTTCAGTTTCCATCAATATATGTTGACCACAAACTTTTAAATAACACACACACACACATACAGAGAGGGGGGGAGATAGAGAGAAAGGGAAAGACAGAGAGAAGGGAGGGAGAGACCGAGAGAGATAGGCTGGTTCTCAAAACATGTAATTTCTTAATTTAGTATTATAATTTTCAACACAATCACAATGCGTTCAGTATTACTACATATTACATATAATGAGATTGTAAGTGACAAATCAATTATGCCGTTTAAACAATTTATTCACAATTATTATTTTCCGAAATGAAATATTGCAAGTTTAAAATATGACCAAACTCTCCATATTCATAACCAATTGCATTTTGACTAGTTTATAGCATATGAAAATCCTAAAGTAGGATAAAAAGACGAATTCAACGCCAGCTGGGGATCATGTGGAGCTATGGGGTACAAACGTGCATGCACACCACCCCTGCTTCCTCCAGTTGGGCCTCAGTTCTGCGGTAACGGTGCAAGTAATGGAGTGATATGGGGTTTTATATTTCAATGTACCTTCTATTCATTTTACAATCTTCATTTCTGAAATAGGTAGAAAATACTACAATGCTTCGAACCATGATTTGTTACACTCATTTTTCAAACTCACTTGAAATCTTCATGTAATTAGCATAAGGACAGCAAGAAAGATCAATCATGCATAAAGCATTGATTATGAAACACTTTCCAACTTCAATGCAATTTTATTTAAGCATCTCTAAAATGCGATACATTCCTAGGTAATATTTTTAAAATTATCACAATACTAAATCAATGTATTATATTTGAAAACTTAAAACTTCATCCAAAAAAATGAACTTCATTCAAATGACGGCATTGGAATATAAATTGCCTGGTTTAAACATCTCTAAAGTGCGATACTTTCCTCGATAATATTTTTAAACTTATCATAATACTACAATAATTTATTATATTTGAAAACATCATCAAAAACAAATGAAATTTATTCAAATGACGTCATAGAAATATAACACGCCTGGCTCTCTCTATCAAAGCAGCATTTTATTCATAACCATTTTTCCATTCATTTCATTCATCATAATACTATAATAATTTATTTTATTTAAAAACTTAAGACCATGGAGGTACAAGTATTTAAACTCAATGCTTAAAACTTCATCGAAAAAATCGTCCTTCTCTCTGTAAAATCAATGAATATTTCATTCATATAAGCTATATTGCAGACTCCATGAGCTAAATAATTTTGCGTTAAAGAAATGCAGCAATTCTTATACAACTCATTCTATATATTTTGCTGTTTACATTTTCCATAAGTGAAAATTAGGCTTCGTTGTAGAAATAATTAAAGTTGGGTGATCATTTAAACTCAAATATATTGTAATTGCGTTATTTCAGTATGTAGATGTCCAGAATTTAAGCAAAAATAAAGCGGTTTTAGGACGGATAGAACACTAAATATGAATTAAAAAGAACTCTAAAAATCACGATTTTGACACAAGATGGATGCCATATTTTATTTTGAAGTGGGTCACGTGATCGCTTCATATAAAAGGTGTAATTATTTTAATTTTTATTTAAAAACTACTGAATGTCTTTTGCTGAATTTTTTTCTATATATTTTATGGGATAATTTGAATATTTTCGAAAACTTTCCAAGCAATTTGTAAATTTTAAATCCGCTTAAAAAATGTTTGAATTATTAGGTCCCATAGGGTTCAAAGTATTTCATTTTTTCAACCCGGGTTCAATCCAAAACTAATTGAGTGATATTCATTTATATTCCCATAGGTCCCACAGACCGTCTGAACAACATACTCAAAATTTCATTTTGATAAATTCATTTTTACGGCAGTTATCGTGCTAACGGGCTAAAGTGTTTATGAACAAAGTCATAAACACTTTTCAACCTTGCTGTAAAGTGTTAACAAGAAATACCAATCATTCATAACGCATTGATTATAAAACACTTTCCAACTTCAATGCAATTTTATTTAAACATCTCTAAAATGCGATACATTCCTCGGATACATTCCTCATATATTGTACGCTGCGATACATTCCTCATATATTGTACGTTGTGCGAGTAATCTTCTTCAAATGCACGGGTATATCTTCTAATCTACGAGAATATAAGTAGTACAGGTATATTGGCATATATTTTGATATATATTGGCATGTATTGGAATTAATTACGGACTTCTGGGGTAAAGATTACGGGGATTATTGATGCTTTCAAATTATTAGTCATCTGTTGGCAAATATTTTTGGCAAATATTTTTAAAATTCATACTGTAATACGGGTAACCTTCTTCTAACATTCGGACATATCTTCTAATCTACGACATTATAAATAGTACGGGTATATCTTCCCACATAAATTTAGCACTTTCATTTTGGCAAATATTGGAATCAATTACTGCCTTCAGGTTTCAATTTATACATATATTCTACTAATACAGGTTATATCTTCTAATATTCGCATATATAAGTAGTACCGGTCCCATACAATTTTAACCCTTTTATTTTGCATATATTGATTCAATTTCATATTTTTTGTAAATTTTCTTACAAAAGGAGCCAGGAAGTTTTATTCTTCAGATATACCCGTTGTTGTTGTTGAGACCCAGACCATCTGACCCAGCAGAAAGTCACATATACCCGTGAAGATCATTTAGTACGGTGCGAACAGATATTATTAAATTTCTTTTTAGGAGCATTAAATTAAATATTTTAACAAAATATTTTGATTAAAAATGTAATTTAGTATACTAGACGAATTTGCACATGATTGTGAATATTAAATTTTTTTAAATTATATACTCCGTAAGAAGAACGGGTATGCTGCTAGGCTATATAAATAAATTTGAAAATCTGTCTGTATGTATGTATGTATGTATGTTTGTCTCATCATCACCTGAGAACGGCTAAACCGAATTTAATGAAGTTTTGTGGATGGCATTGAAATAGCCCCACTTGAAATTTACTCTACGTTTCGAGCTTCTAAGACCAGGAGTTGTCATGATATTAATTAAAATCGAACAATTAAACCTTCTATAGAGATAGCATTATACAGACGATATTTTTTCCGCCAATTTATTTGGAGGAAATTATATATCTGAGTTTGGTTGAAGTTTGTTGCGCTTATTAGTCACTTTGAAAATCGCAAGTTTGAAACATGAATTTAAATGACATCTCTATCACCACGGTTTATTTTTCAAAAGTTCTTACTCGACAATGAAAAGTATTAAGAAATCGAAATGGTTAAGTATCAGCATTTTATGAAGAAGATTCTTTCTTATATCATGTTGCTCAGCAACGCAATTAAATCAAATGTGTTTGTTAATTTTTATTATTATTTTATCGATTTGAACAATAAATAAATGGATATAAAAATATATCTTATAAATGAACGGTTTGATTTTTCTTTTAATTATATTAATTGCGGACTGCGTACATCACTTTCATTTATTTCGGCAAAGAGTTTTCAAACTTATATATTGTGTTTAGCCAATATACTCATATATTGTGTTTAGCAAATAAAGTCATTTAGCCGATTGTTGAAACAGAATAAGAGCGGAACGGGTATATCTTCTACTACAATTTTAGTGTTTTCATTTAGTATATACAAACTGGATCAGGACCTTTTATTCTTCAAATCAGCAAAATCATATCTACTAACTTGGCAACTTTTCTTAAACGTTGCCGAATTGACGGAATTGTTGCCAAATTGCTAAAAATGACGATAAATCAATGGAATTAATTTTGTTTTGTTAGAAGAGAGTAATTAAATAATGTTTCGGTATCATTTGTCTGTCAGTTCAATCGCCCTATACTTCGTAACACATCGTAGGTAGTATGGGTAATCTTCTACAAATGCACAGGTACATCTTCTACGAGAATATAAGTAGTACATTTATATTGGAATATATTTTGACATATATTGGCGTATATTGGAATCAATTACAACCTTCTGGTAGAAAGATTATGAGCATTATTGATATTTTCAATTTATTACGTCATCTGTTTTATTTTGGCAAAGATTATCGAGGCCATTATCTACGGGTGTAATACGGGTGTAATACGGGTACATATTATTGTAATACGGGTAATCTTCTACTAACACATAGGCATATCTTCTAATCTACGACAATATAAGTAATACGGGTATATCTTCCCATACAATTTTAGCTCTTTCATTTTGGCATATATTGGAATCAATTACTGCCTTCAGGTTTAAAGATTCGCGAATATAAGTAGTACGGGTCTCATATAATTTTAACGTTTTATTTTGCATATATTGATTCAATTTCATATTTTTTGTAAATTTGTTTACAAACAGGACCAGGATATTTTATACTTCAGATCTGCCCGTAAAGATACTTTTGTATATCGAGAACAGATATTCTTAAACTTCTTTTTAGGAGCATTAAATTAAATTTTTTACAGAATAATTTGATTAACAATGTCATTTAGTATACTATAGGAATTTGAATATGATTGTGAATTTTAAGTCTCTTTATATTATATACTCCGTACGAAGAACGGGTATGCTGCTAGTCAATATAAATAAAATTGAAAATGTGTCTGTCTGTCTGTCTGTATGTATGGTTGTCTCATCATCACGGTAGAACGGCTAAACCGAATTTTGTGAAATTTTGTGGGTAGCCTTGGAAAAGTATCACTTAAAATTTAGTTCATATTTCGGGTTTCTAGGAAAAGGGGTTGGCTAGATATTAATTAAAAACGCACAATTTAACCTTCCATATACATATCATTATGCAGACGACACTGTTTCCCGTAAATCTGTTTGAAGAAAATGATATCATGTAGCTTAGCAACAGATTTAAATCCAATGTGTTTATTTTTATTAAATCTTTTCCGATTTAAATACTAGAGAAGTGTATATAAAATAAATTTTATCGAAATTGCATTTTTGACTGGATTATATCAATTAATGTTTAAATATTAGTGGGAATTATTGATATTTTCAATTTATTACGCCATCTGTTTTATTTTGGCAAAAACGGATGAAATTTATTGTAGTATTGGTAATCTTCTAATAATACGTACAGATATATCTTCTAATATATGAGAATATAAGTAGTAGGGTTTTATCTTCCCACAAGAGTGCCTGGCCATTTGAAAAAAAAAAAAAAGAAAAAAAAATCTTCCCACAAGATTTTAGTGCTTTTATTTTGGTACATATTGATTTAAGTTCATATTTTTTGTAAATTTGAACCAGGATATTTAATTCTTCAGATCTTACTGGAGAAGATAATTTTGTATAGTGGGAATAGAGATTCTAAAATTTCTTTGTAAGAGCATTAATTTAAATATTTTAATAAAATGCTTTGAATAACAACGTCATTTAGAATATTATAGGAATTTGCACATGATTATGAAGGTTTTTTATGTTATATATTCCGTACGAAGAACGGGTATACTGCTTGTGTTAAAATATAAGAGAAAAGTAACTTTTAAAACAAACACTGAAATTTCCCTTTCTCCACTTAATGTGTAAAAATAAACAGGCTAAATCACACATTTCAACCGGTTATTAGTTAAACAGTAAAGTTTTAAAGGTGATAACGATCATTTTCAGAACAGTATTTTAAAGACCATGATTGTAGGAGATAAATATGTTCACAAAGTGTGTACATGCAATCACACATTTTAAAAGAATTTTCATGAAACCCGATGTGGCCAGCATGTAAAAGAACTTTTCAGAAATTTAAATACATCATTTTTATATGTAAAAATAAATAAAAACATTATTCAAGGCTAATTTTTACAATTTGATTGGCAAATGAATTCATTAAAACATTCCATGAATCCAACATGAATATGTAATCAGGTATTAAACCTTCATAAAAATTATAAATTTTAAAAAATATTCTAATACTTTTAACCTTGAATTATCCACTCACAGCATTTAAGTGCTTAAGAAAGATAACTGCATATGGAGCAAACAGGTTTCAAAATATCTATAGGGTAACAACAATGTGTTGTTCTTAGAACCTGAATTATGAATAGTAAGAAGCGGAAAATCTGGTAGTATCCGCGGATTAAGCGGTTCTCCAAAACGGTATGTTAAAAAAATGATTGTCTGTGATTCTATTCATACTAATATATTTTAGCCAACACAAGGTATAATATACTATAGACATTATATCAGATACAAATATTTCACGAAAGCACACATTTATTTATGAAACTTCGGCAACTAATTAATAAATAGGGATACATTGAAATTCATTAAGACGATATTTCAAGATTATTTTTCTAATGAACCAAGATTAAATATCTGTACTAGATAGATGTTTAAGTATTGCAAGAACAATACATACACATCTGATACGTATTAAATTATTATAGTACAGAAATAAACTGTAGCGTAGACTCAAACTTTATTAGGAAATGGTTGAATTGAAAACATAAATGTATAGTTTTCGACAGCCCGTTGTGTGTGTGCGCGTGTGTGTGTGTGTGCGTGTGTGTGTGTGTGTGTGTGTGTGTGTGTGTGTGTGTGTGTGTGTGTGTGTGTGTGTGTGTGTGTGTGTGTGTGTGTGTGTTTGTACATTTATATTATTCATAAGAAATGTTTTTTCATGAAAATCTATATACATTGTAAAAAAATACATTTACACAATATTTAGACTAATACTAGTTTACACAACTGGATTCTCAGATAAGTAAATACAGTACAAAAAATTATACTAATAGTTCATTATGAATTTATCCAAACTTAACTACATGCGTTTTTGATAAAGCATGATGTAAAATCATTATTTAGAGAAAATATTTATTTATCTCTGAAATTATGATCTAAAAAATATTAAACTTTACCTTTAATACATATTTCAAATAAATTATATATTCCTATGATTTCATTAAACAAACACTTAAGTACACCTGTGTAAGTACACCTCGAAGTTACTTACACCTGTAAGTAGACCTATAAGTAGCATGTAAGTACACCTCCAATATTCTTACAATGCATTATCGGTATAAAACTAACTTAGAATTTCCAATGTTTCAGCGAAATTGATACATTCAACTGAAAAAACAACCTAGAAGCTCTAATATTTCAAAAAATTGATACCTTCAGCTTAAAGAACAACTTCACAAGTGAAAATAAAATTCCTAAAATCCTTCAAAAGCACCTTAACATACATAAATACACCTCGAAACCACTAAAACGTGTCTTATGTTAAAATTCACCAAGAAAAATACCTAAAATACCTAAATACGATACTAGATAGAATGGTTGTGAGCTTTAAATGTATGTGCATCTCTATTAAATATCATTCATGTCATAGTTATAGAAGCATTTGTTTTTAATAAACCCCATATTTTATATGCTTAAGTATAGTGAAAGATACATATTTTCTAAAATCATTGAACTAAAAGACTATCTTCATGAAAACTTATAAGTAAATTTTTATCGTTACTTTACAAACACAAGAGATTATTTGTCAATTTCAGAAAATGTTCGATATACTTACCAATAAAAAATTTGATATTTAGAAACAAGAAAGATCAATCATGCATAAAGCATTGATTATGAAACACTTTCCAACTTCAATGCAATTTTATACAAACATCTCTAAAATACGATACATTCCTAGATAATATTTTTAAAATTATCACAATACTACATTAATTTATTATATTTGAAAACTTCATCGAAGAAAATGAACTTCATTCAAATGACGGCACTGAAATATAAATTGCCTGGTTTAAACATCTTTAAAATGCAATACATTCCTCGGTAATATTTTTAAAATTATCATAACATTATATTAACACTTTATTATATTTGAAAACTTCATCGAAAACAAATGAACCTTATTCAAATGACGTCATCGAAATATAAATCGCCTCTATATAAAAACAGCATTTCATTCATAAATATTTTTCCAATCGTTTCATTTATCACAACACTATAATAATTTATTTTATTTAAAAATTTGAAAAATTGTTATCTACCATATTTATTTTAAAAAATGCGAAACCTTTCTCATATATAAAATTATTAAACTCTTGGAAAGATATTTATTATATAACATATCTCTTTTTCCTTTCTGGAGGATATAACGAGAGTCAGAATTTAACTGAATTTGTTTTTCTACCTATATTAAATAATGTTTATTTAAAAAACTACTTAACATATTTCACTGAAATTTTTTTATATATTTTATGGGATAATTTGAATATTTTCTAAAATTTTTGAAGCAATTTGTGAATTTTAAATTTGCTTAAAAAATGTTTGAAACATTAGGTCCCATAGGATTCAATGTATTTCATTTTTTCAACCAGGGTTCAATAAAAAACTAATTGATATTATTCATGTATATTCCCATAGGTCCCACAAACCGTCTGAAAAATATACTAAAATTTCATTTTGATAAAGCCATTTTTGCGGTAGTTATCGTGCTAACAAACAGACAGGCAGACAGACAAACAGATAGACAGAATGAACAAAGTCATAAACACTTTTAACTATGTCGTAAAGTGTTAAAAATTCCAACAAACTTACATTTTGAATAATTTTCACGACATTTAGAAAAAAGTTCTTCTAACATTCCACTGCACGTCTTTGAAAATTGTATGAGTAAAATTTTATTACTTTGGAAAGTTCATATTATTCATTTTTGAAATTAGTAAATGTAAAATTTTATTTCTTACTTAGAAAAATAAGCTATTTTCATGAAATCTTATAAAAGTAAATGCTCATCATTGCTTAAAGACATAAGATATTATTCAGCGCTTTTAGAAAAAGTTAAACAAACTTTTCTAGAAAAAATTAGGAATCAGTTAAGAACTCAAGAAAAACTTGCCTGAATAATTTACCTTTGAATAATAGTTATTTCATCTGCAGAACATATAAAAATCAACTTTAGCAATACTTAGAAATTGATCAATAATTAGAAAATTTACTATTATCACATCTTTGCAAAAGCAAGAAACTTAACATTTATAATAATTTTCACCAAAACCACTTAGTAATATATGTGATATTACATATTTATGATTTGTATATATTTTAAGAAGATACTTCAACATTTCAACTTACACAGAGCTTAAAGAAAATATCTCTAACATTCTACTACACACCTTTGAAAATTGTAAAAATTTTCAAGTAAATTATAAGTAAATTACAAGTATTATAATAAGAAACGTTTTATTTCATACTTATAAAAATTTAACACCCAAGAAGATATTATTTAGCAATTTCAGAAAAGGTTACTCACACTTTTCTGGAAAACAGAAAACTTCAAGAAAACTTTAAAGTAAACTGAAGTAAATTTCTATCATTACTAAAAAACCACTTCATCATTTAATTTTAATTTCCTCGAATATACGTTAAATCATACATTACTGGAAACTAATTATTTTTAATTTTATTTCTTATATAATAATAACTTCAGATTTTTTCATATTTTCACAATTTTAACTAACGTAAAGCTTTATTTTTCCATGAGAAAACACAATTTACGTTCTAGATAACAGTTGGGATAGACATGTAGGAAAATTTACGTATTATTGCATCTTTGAAAATGTTAATTTTTCTTAGTATATACTTGTAAAAAGGAAAAGACTCAAGTATTTTAATTTAATTTTTACGACATTTAAAAAATATTTTTTCAATATCCAACTTATATAGTAAATAAAATATTTATAGAAAATACAGGTTATATCATCAGTAACTTGACACTTATGAAAAAAATGCTATGTAATTTTTATATTTGAAAATTCTAAACGTGGATTTTATTAGCAAACTTACCAAAAGTTTTAGAAATTTTTAAATATTGTGAAATAAGCATTTAGAAAATGTTTTTAATTTATATAAACTTACTAGTTAAACGAATATTAGAAGTCTTAGTGTGCTTTTAAAATAAACTGCGATGAAATATAGAAAAGTTCTCGAACATAAAGAGATGTAGATAAATATAAATATGCACAAATGAATTCCCAAAGTCGGAATGTATATTTTTCATGGAAGTGTTTGTAAACTGCCCACGATCCAACAAACACGTGAAATAATACGCTTGTGGAGTCTTTAACTTACTGTGGGCACATATACTTACATTACCGGTGTTAGAAAATAGTGTCGTAAAATTTAAGTTGAAATACTTGAGTGTTTTTTCCTACGTATACACTAAGAAAAAGTTACTTTTAACATTTTAAAAGATGTAATAATATCTAAAGTATGGAGTAATCACATTAGTTATCACATAAACTAATTCTTTCATATTCTACAGTAAAATAAAATTTTACACTATTCAAAATTGGAATATTCTAGTAACATTTTTTCTAAGTTCTAAACTGATTCCTCAACATTTTCTATTATACTATGTTTAACGTTTCCTGGATGTTTTTAAATAATACCTTGTAATTTTAAGTAATAATAAAAATTTACATTATAAAAGTAATTAAGAGGTTTTTATGACAATAATTTATTTTTCTAATTAAGAAATAAAAATTTACTTTCACTAATACCATAGTTGAAAAACGTAGGGTTTATACGCTGAAAACTCAGTTGGATAAAATTAAATTTTGTTTTTGTAATTTTCAAAGAGGAAAAATACACGAAACTTTCCTAAGTATGTGCTGAAATTTCACTTTTAAGACTTTCAAAGATATAATAATACATAAAATTTTCCTAAATGTTGAGTTATCTAGGATAAAGTTTTACGTCAGTAAAGTTGTGAAAAGATAAAAAAAAATCTGAAGTTATTATTTTATAATAAATAAAATTAGAAATATTTAGTTTACTGTAATGTATGATTTAAAGTATTTTCGTTATAAATTAAGACGAAATGAAATAGTTTTTAAGTAATGATGGAAATTTTCTGTAGTTTACTTACTTTAAATTTTTCATGAAGCTTTTTGTATTCTAGTAAAGTATGTAAAACTTCTTCTGAAATTGTTAAATAATATCTTAATGTTTTTTAAGTTTTCTTTAATATAGTTTATTTTTCAACGTATGAAATTAAATTTTACTTTTAGTATTTCCCAAAATGAACATTATGTTGAATTTTTCTAGTATAAAATATAATCTTACTTTTACAATTTTCAAAGATGTATAGTGAAATATAAGAAATACCTTTCTTCAGTGATGTGAAAATTTAGTTGAAATATTCAAGTGTCTTTTTTAAGCATGATCTAAAAAATTTGGATTTTATGATTATAATACATGTTATAATATACAAACTACTAGGTGTTAGGGAAAATTATTGTAAATGTTTAGTTACATTATTTTCTAAAAATGTGATAATAATAAATTTTTTTCTTGAGTGTTGAGTTATCTATCTATCGTTATTTTCTGTGTTCTGCAAGTTAAAGATATTTCATATTATTCAAAGTTGGATTATTCAGATAAGTTTTTTCTAAGTTCTAAATTGATTTCAAAACTCTTTCTAGAAATGTATGTTTGAATATTTTGTAAATTGCTAAATAACGTCTTATAATTTTTAAGCAATGATGAAATTTTACTTAAAAGTTTTCATGAAGATCGTTTATTTTTCTAAGTATAAAATAAAATTTTACATTTACTATTTCCATAAATGAATAAATAATACGCTGAATTTTTTGAAGTATAAAGTAAAATTGTACTTTAATAATTTTCAAAGAATATAGAGAAACATTTTTTAAGTGTTGTAAGTGTTGTAAAAATTATTGTATATGTCAAGTTTCATGTTTCTGTCTAAGTCTCAAACTTTGTGACTGAAGGTATCAATTTCTTTAAAATATTAGAGATTCTATGTTATTTTTATACTGATAATGTGTATTTACATGTTAGATATTTAAGGTGTATCTACATATTAAAGTGATGGTTTAATGAAATTTAAGGTAATTTAAGAATATGTGTTAAAGGTAAAGTTTGATATTTTTTACAAGTAGTTCATAAGTTTTAGATACAAATAAATACTTACCCTGAATAAAGATTTTACATCATAGTGTATTAAATACTCATATTGTTGAATTTTGATAAGTTTACAATGATTTTGATAAGTTTACAATGAAGCTTACAATGTTTCGATCTACAATGTGCGGCATTTCCGGGCCGTCTAAATAGATACCTTACACCTTCGGGTAGGTCGGACGATCTGGGTCGAAGAAGAAGAAAGGTTGACATAGGGGGTGGGACAGCCCAGTGGCGCCGGGTATTGCACTCGAACGACCCGAGTTCGATTCTCTGCTCTGCCTAAACTGTTCCAGTATTCACGCGGAGTACAGGCATGTTAAATATGTGGGTCCCTTAAGTCTTTTCGAGAGGTTGGTAGTAGGGAAAGGAGGTGCGCGGTCCCTGTGGACCCCACTGGGTTCCGGTCTAAATTGGCTGTCACTTCCCGGCCGCCCAAACAAATACCTTACATCTTCAGGTAGGTTGGATGGTCTGGATAGAAGAAAAAGAGAAATAAGAGTTGACATAGCAATAGTGTATCGATGGAATGAATTCGACTTTTGGTAATAAAGCAAAATCCAAAGCAACAATTTACAGCTGGTTTAAAGAATTCTATCTTGGACGTAGGAGTCTTAGGGATAAATTTCGTGAAGGTCAACCAAGAACTGCTGTGACACCAGAAAACAGTGATGCTGTGCAACAAATCATCACTTTAGATCGTCATGTCACATATGATGAAATTGAGGCATCTTTGACCTGAGTGCATTCAATTTTACATGATCACTTAAGAGTCAAAAAAGTGTGTGCGAGTTGGATTCCACACAATTTAACTCAAGCTCAAAAGGATGCTTGTGTTAAATGGTGCAGGGAAAATCTCAAAAGATTCGACTCTGGTGCCTCAAAACATGTCTTTGTAACAGGTGGTGAAACGTGGTTTTATTCCAATGAACCCGAAAAAAAGAAAAAAAAAACATTCTACTGTTTGGGTGTTTAAAAATGAATCAAATCCTATAAAGTTGTTCGTGCATGAAGTGTTTATATATATATACATATATATATATATATATATATATATATATATATATATATATATATATATATATTTGTAAATCCAGCCATGTTGCAACCGTTGCTTTGGAGGATCGTAGAACAATAAGTGCTGATTATTAAACGACAATTTATTTGCCAGAAATAGTTGCTCAAATCAGAAAAATAATGCGAAACGTCGTACCATTCTTCATCATGACAATGCAAGCTCATATACTGCATTTCAAACTATCAACTACTTGTAACATGACAAAATTGATTGGATGAGTCATTATCCTTTTTCGCTTGATTTAGCACCCAATCATTTTCTCTTGTTCCAAACAATCAAAAATAAAATGCATGGTTAACGATTTAACAACCCAGAAGAAGCAAATTGAAGCTTATAAATCACGTGTTTCTGTATACCAATTTCTGAATGGCATAATTGTTTTGAAAATTGATTTATTCGAATGAAAAAATATATTGATGCTAAAGACGGATATTTTGAAAAGCAATAAAACGATTTATTTCCATACAAAATTATTTTGTATATTATTTTCTAAAAAGTTAAATACTAGGCTACGTATTAGTACAAGTACGTTTAATGATTACACTTAATTTTCTTATATGAAAATCTGATTATGTAAAATAGTTAATATTATGTAAACGTATATTTTAACCTGGTATACCGATTATATAAAAACTATTTCCTATGAGAAGTATAAATGGATTACACACATAAACACACACAAACACACAGCACATGCACGCACGTGCATGTGGTGCCGAAAAATATACATTTATGTCTTCAATTCATCTATTTCCAATTATCGTCTTAGCCTTTGATACAGTTTACTTGTATAATATAAACATTCAATACGTATCCTATGTGTGAACAGAACTCTTACAAAACTCAAACATCTATCTAGCACACATATATATTTAAACTTGGTTCAATAGTAAAATAATCTTAAAATACCGCAGGTGAATTTCAATGTACCCCTATTAATTAATTACTTTCCGAAGTTTCATGAATAAATGTGTACTCGTGTGAAATATTTACATCTGATATAATGTCTACAGTGTTACATCTTGTGTTAGGTAAACCCTATTAGTATGAATAGAATCATAGTCGATATATACTCGTATATTTTAACATACCGTTTCAAAGAATCGCGTGTACTACAAGAACTAGATTGCCCATTTCTAAATATTCTCTGTGGGTTCCAGCAACAACACAATGTAGTCAAGTTAGGATATTTTTTCCTTAAACACCTAAATGTTGGCGGTGGATCATCCACCTAATTTCACACTCATATCGGATTCATGGAATGCATTAATTCATTTAACAATCAAATTGTGAAATTTTGTCTCCAATAAAGTCTTTAGCTATTTATACATATAAAAAGAATGCATTTAATTTTCTGAAACATTTTTAAATTGATGCCCACATTGAGTTTCATGAAAGTTTTAGAAATGGCTTGATTGTATTTACACATTTCATGAATATATTTATCTCCTTCAATCCTGGTCTGCAAAATACTGTTCGAAAATTAATCGTTCTTACTTTTAAAACGTAAACACTGTTTAACTAATTCAAGTTGAAATGTGCGATTTAGCTTTTTTTAACATATTGAGTGGTGAAAGGTGGATTTCAGTTTTTGTATTAAAAATCATTTTTCTCCTTCATTTGAGCATTATAGGGTGCATAAAGTTTAAGTTAAAAACTCCTTGAAATGCATGTTCTTATTTTAACTAATTTGTTAAGGGAAGTACAGGCATTTCAACAAGTCGGTACGATGCATGTAGTTACATGATTCTCAAATATGGGGAGGAATTTAAGGGGGGGGGGGGTGCATATCTTATAAAATGATAGAGCAATGCCTTCAATACAGGCACTTGAAGGTATTGTTTCATTGAAGTCATTTCAAGTCCATGTTTTTCCCCATAAAACTAAATAATTGTAAAATAATACCTGATAAAATAACACCACACATACCTGTGTGAATATACATGAAGAGAGGAGTTAATTTTGAAAGTAATAGAAAGTATTCACAGCATTTACAGCATTTTTCAGTTGAATATGACATTTGCTGCTGAAGTTTAAAAATAAATTTTCTTACATTTGCATTATTTGACAAATAAATATTTTAGTAATGTTAAAGAATGAATAACAAGAGAGATCAATCATGCTTAAAGCATTGATTATGAAACACTTTCCAACTTCAATGCAATTTTATTTAAACATGTCTAAAATGCAATGCATTCCTCGGTAATATTTTAAAACTTATCACAATACTACATTAATTTATTATATTTGAAAACTTAAACCTTCATTGAAAAAAATGAACTTCATTCAAATAACGGCATTGAAATATAAATTGACTGGTTTAAACATCTCTAAAATGCGATATATTCCTCGGTAATAATTTTAGAATTATCATAATACTACGATAATTTATTATATTTGAAAACTTCATCGAAAACAACTGAAATTCATTCAAATGACGTCATAGAAAAAATAACACGCCTGGCTCTCTCTATAAAAGCAGCATTTAATTCATAAATAATTTCCCATTCATATCATTCATCACAATACTATATAATTTATTTTATTTAAAAATTAAGACCATGGAGCTACAAGTAATTAAACTCTATCCGTAAAACTTCATCGAAAAAAATCGTCCTGCTCTTTGTAAAATCAATGAATATTTCATTCATATCAGCTATGCAGACTCCATGAACTAAATGATTTTGTGTTAAAGAAATACAGCAATTCTAATACAACTCATTCTACATATTTTGCTGTTTATATTTTATATAGGTGAAAAATAGGCTTCGTTGTAGAAATCATCAAATTTGAATGAGCATTTAAACTCAAATATATTGTCATTGCGTTGTTTCAGCATGTAGATGCACAGAATTTAGGCAAAAATAACGTGGTTTTAGGACGGATACGACACTCAATATGAATTAAAAAGAACTTTAAAAATCACGATTTTGAGACAAGATGGATGCCATATATCATTTTGAAGTGGGTCACGTGATCTTTTCATATCATGGTCACGTGATCGCTTCATATGAGAGGTGTTATTACTATTTTAATTTTTATTTAAAAAACTACTGAATATATTTCGCTGAATTTTTTTTATATATTTTATGGAACAATTTGAATATTACCTAAAATTTTCGAAGCAATTTCTGGATTTTAAATCCGCTTAAAAAGTGTTTGAAAAATTAGGTTCCATAGGGCTCAATGTATTTCATTTTTTCAACCCAGGTTCAATCCAAAACTAATTGAGTGATATTATTCATTTATATTCCCATAGGTCCTACAGACCGTCTGAACAACATACTAAAATTTCATTTTGATTAAGTCATTTTTACGGCAGTTATCGTGCTAACGGACAGACAGACAGAATGAACAAAGTCATAAACACTTTTCAACTTTGTTGTAAAGTGTTAAAAACGCACAAGACTGGTCACACTGGTAAATAAAAAATATTATTAAAAACTAAAGATTTCAGAATTTGGCGATATCATTTTTAATTTCATGGGAATAATTTATCGATAAAGAGAACCATTATAAAGCTTTACTCTATATTTAATATAGGAAAAAATTACAGAGCTGAAGACGTTTCCAAATTCAATTTTACAGATGGCATTTAAGATCTGCATTTAAATATATAAAAACAAAATAATAGAATTAACTAAACTCTTTTTGAAGGGTTAAAAGTATTTCACTAAACTTATTTAATAATTAAACACGTAAAGTATTTACCATTATTTTATTAAAGTAAATGAAATTTTGTGTATTCTACTCTAAAATTATGAATATAGTATTTCAAAGAAGAATGTAATATTTCCTATCTATCCACTCCTAAGTAAGTAAATAATGCATAAAAATTAAAAATATAAACTATATAAATTTTTCTTGAACAGAATCTGAAATCCAAAAGTTTTTGACAGATATACTCTCATTGAAAATCCTAGAATACATATTTTTCTTATCTAATTCAATAACTAATACTTACTAAAATAATTCTTAAGAAAATAGGTATTTTTATCGCTTGTGTTCTCATGAGCTTTTATTGATAGACCGAGTAGCTTAATGCACAAGAAACAAGAAATACTAATTTTATTAGACACTCTAAAGAAATAATTTCATATTTATGGAGAAAATGTAAAACCATTGGAAGTGTGAAGTAATCCACCCTACATATGGGCTCTCTCGGCCGTCCAAATTGCTGTTCATGTCCTCCTACGAGCCGGACGGTCTGGATCTTCCATCCTACATATGGGGTACCGACAACAACCAAACATAAACATGATAACTGGTAAAAAATTGCATACAGATGAGAAAATATATATCAATAGATGTGAACAGATTATTGTCATCAAATTGTGATAAAGTTTTGAACAGCACATTAGGAAACCAACTACATGAGTATCTTTAATACTTCTGCAAAACAAAACTGAAACCACTGTTGACGCAAGTGTATCACCAAATATGATTGCAATGGGCTTCCTGGATAAGATGCTGCAGAACAGGCATATCTCATAAATTGTTAAACGAGAAATTTTGAAATTTATTTATATTTCTGCATAATGCTTTTAATTTAGTTAATTTTTAGGTTAAAGGTGTTATAATATATATTTACGATCAAACGTATATTATATATTGTTTAAATGATCAAAATTGTATCAAATTATTGAAAAACAAGAAAGATCAATCATGCTTAAAGCATTGATTATGAAACACTTTCCAACTTCAATGCAATTTTATTTAAAAAAGTCGAAAATGCAATACATTCCTCGGTAATATTTTAAAACTTATCACGATACTACATTGATTTATTATATTTAAAAACTTAAACCTTCATTGAAAAAAATGAACTTCATTCAAAAGACGGCATTGAAATATAAATTGCGTGGTTTAAATATCTCTAAAATGCAATACATTCCACGGTAATATTTTTAAATCTATCATAATACTACGATAATTTATTATATTTGAAAACTTCATCGAAAACAACTGAAATTAATTCAAATGACGTCATAGAAAAAATAACACGCCTGGATCTCTCTATAAAAGCAGGATTTCATTCATAACTTTCTCCATTTCATTCATCACAATACTATAATAATTTATTTTATTTAAAAATTAAGACCATGGAGCTACAATTCATAAACTTTATGCTTAAAACTTCATCGAAAAATATCGTCCTTCTGTTTATAAAATCAATTAATATTTCATTCATATCAGCCATGCAGACTCCATGGACTGAATTATTTTGTGTTAAAGAAATACAGTAATTCTAATACAACTCATTCTACATATTTTGCTGTTTGCATTTTACATAGGTGAAAAATAGGCTTAATAGTAGAAATAATCAAATTTGAATGAGAATTTAAACTCAAATATATTGTCATTGTGTTGTTTTAGTATGTAGATGCACAGAATTTAAGCAGAAATAAAGTAGTTTTAGGATGGATACAACACTCAATATGAATTAAAAAGAACTTTAAAAAATCACGAATTTGAAACAAGATGGATGCCATATCTCATTTTGAAGTGGGTCATGTGATCGTTTCATATCATGGTCACGTGATCGTTTCATATAAGATGTGTAATTATTATTTTAATTTTTATTTAAAAAACTACTGAATATATTTAGCTGAATTTTTTTTTATATATTTTATGGAACAATTTGACTATTACCTAAAATTTTCGAAGCAATTTGTGAATTTTAAATCCGCTTAAAAAATGTTAGAAAAATTAGGTCCCATAGGGCTCAATGTATTTCATTTTTTCAACCCGGGTTCAATCCAAAACTAATTGTGTGATATTATTCATTTATATTCCCATAGGTCCTACAGACCGTCTGAGCAACATACTAAAATTTCATTTTGATTGAGTCATTTTTACGGCAGTTATCGTGCTAATGGACAGACAGACAGACAGACAGACAGACAGACAGACAGAATGAACAAAGTCATAAACACTTTTCAACTTTGTTGTAAAGTGTTAAAAAGCATAATAACTGAAAAGTAAAGCAAAAATAGTGAATAATTTAAAAATGAATTATTACAAAACGTATTATAGCTTTGATAAATTTGGTAAAAATAACAGAAGTACTAAGCCTATTGCTTTGAAGGTTTGATTGAGCAGCCATTGGTTGTAATTTTCAAGAACATCTCATCGCATATTGGTCACATGCATAAAATACAATTTGTAAAACCTCGATTACGCGACCACCTTTGGTTAAATTTTCAGGCAATAACCTCACTTGGATACATATGTTTAGAATGAGAATTATTCAGATCTTTACTGAGTACCTCTACAATATGGACACTTCTCCAATTTGTACAATTTTGCGAACTTGAGTAGCTAAGTTGCGGAGGTATCACACTGTGCCTTCAACATCTACTACACTGTATCTTCAACATCAGTCCCAATTCAAACGCGGAGAGAAGCACTTATCCTAAAAAATTACCCTAGGAACTATCTACTTTAAAAATTTTACAGTACTCAACATTTTATGTATCATAATCAATTTTATGTATCATTATTTGAAATTCTGATTTTATTCAAAAATCATAATCTGAAGAAAAAATAAAAGGGAAAAGAATTATATCCACATATTCAAGATATTACAATAAGTTTGCTTGTAAAACGAATACACTTATACTAGTGATTTAAAACGTAGCCGGGGTGTGATACTTGTCACATTGGTGAGTTTCGTTGATAAATATTTTACGAAATATTTTTTAATACTATATATCCACGATTATTACATGAAAGGCAAAATGAATCAGCATAAAAACATTCATGTCATAAATGAGAACTATGATTTAATATTTTAATGTAAGCTTACTGAAGATTTCCCATTTTTACAGAAATATCCTCGTTTCAAAATCTGCAAATACGAGCAGGAGGAAATTTCAACGCCCAAAACATAGTGGAAATGAGGAATAAGAATAATGACTTTTGAAATTTGTTTTTCATTTAGTTGTTGATTTTTTATTTTCTTTCCATTTTTCATCGTCGGATATTTCAATTCATTGGGATGGTTTTTTGACTTTTTGGACGTATTATGTAAGGCCCATTTTAAATATTTAAAGAAGGCTAACCATCTTACTGTGATGTATAAACATCATCTGGTGATTCAGAGATCAATGGTTCAAATCTCCTTTCAGACATTAATCCATTCTTTAAAGCGTTCGTCCAGAATAAATTCGCTCCTTACAACTGCAACCAATATATATTTACCAAAGCTTTCGAATAGTATGAAATGAAGATATGATAAAAAAAAATTATATAAACATTTTAGCATTATTGAAATATTTTATTTTTCACAACAGTATTTAATTTCTAATCTTAATTTTATTCTATTCACAAGACGCTTCTGCCTTTGAAGATTTTTAATATCTGTTTAGTTATTCATGATAGAACATTAAACATAAATCAACATATTCCAAAATATATCATTATTCATTAAATTAATATATTATCATTATTCAAACTCAAATTGATAATTTGAGATTACACAGTTTTACAAAATGGAGATAAATTGTCCACATTTGGGGCTCTATGCATTTGAGACACTTCCAACATGAAAGTTTCTACGCCCTTGATGTTTTGCTTATAAATATTATAAACTATATATTTTTTAAATATACAACACCTTTCAATATTAAAATAAAGAATTACACGGTCTATAATATTTATATTAAAGAAAGTCGGATGTTAGATTCGTTGGTATTGTATATCGTATACTGCTAGGCTAAGTTACTACATACACCGAATGTAAACTGACAGTAGAGTAAAATATACGCTACTGTTCCAGAAATTATTACATCCTTTAAATGGTGAAATACATGTAATCGATGACATCAAAATGGATAACATTTACTATCTGACAGAGTTCAAAAGACCGCAAATTTTGGAGGCCCAACCAAATTTCTAAAAAAAACCAAAACAAACACGAGAAGCTAAAAAATACCGTCTACTAAGTGTATATTTAAAGGGAAGATGAACCAAATAGACATTTTCACCCAAAGTCGCAAAACCTTATTCATACTGGGAGAGAATGACACAAATCCGAGCTTGTTTTCAAAGTATTTGGTAAGCTTCAATCATGGTTAAATGTGTGAAATATTTGTCTTATCTATTTCTATAAAAGAACAAACAATTCGATGAACAACGGTAAATAAAATTTTCGAATCAAGCTTTTAATACTTTGGTCATGTAATGTATAATATACTTTAACAATAATGCATGTTAAAAAAGTACTAAAATCATTTCATAAAATTCTATTAGTAAAAGGCAAAAATGACCCCGGTGCAATGAGATATTGCTTCCTAGCATATCTTATATGTGAGAGACTTATCCACCTTCCCTATAAATATCGAGAAACCCAACCTACGTAATAGAATGACAGCTTGGAACAGAAACTTCCTAACTGCCTGGCCGCAAGCTTTCCGAGCTATCTCAGTGGTCAGTTCGGAAACGGGTAGACCTTCTATCTATTGGTTATCCTCAACATAAGACGGGAGAGTATATATATTCTCCCTGCATATATTTCGCATTCTAGACTAGCGAATAACCGATATGCAGGTAAGATATTTTGTCAAGATTTCTGTTTCTGAATAGAAAATCATTTATACGCTCTTGCATTTTCTTTACAATAATACATTCCAAAATTATATTCCACTCGTTAGACGTTCTCGGACAGAACTTGATATTAGCAAGTTGTCTTAAAAAATCATAAGCATTTGAAAAGTTAGTGTTTACAAAGTTTTATATATTACATTGAAGGATTAATGAAATATTGGAAGAAAAAAATGTTAAATGGCACATTAATAAAATATATTGTTATTTTATATGCCAAATTAACAAAATTCCAAATTTCACCGAGGGTAATATATTTATGATCATTTAAAAGAGATAAATACAATCTAAAAGCATAAGACGAGCCATTACACTTATATTTTGCTAAAATAAATAGCTTGACTCTTTCTTTAGTAAAAAAGAGCTTTCTACCAACCGATACTCTTAGCTTCAGTGACGGTAATTTGACGGTTGACGGTAATTTATATCGAGCGTGTGTTTTTACGACAAATCGGTGTAAAATAATTTACATTATGTTTTGTTTTCATAACCACCAGTTTTTAAGTGCAAAGGAGTAATTAAAGTTTATGGCATTTTCTTCTTATCGACTCAAGACTAATTTTAAATATAATTACTAGTTTGTTTGTTTTTTCGACCCGATGTGTTATGTTAGATTAAAAAATCTTAATGCGGCTATTTTGTAAATTCAAATGTATCTATAACACTGTAGAAATGCATATCGAGGACATATATTTAGCTGTTGCTGCTTCAGGAAACAAGACAAAAAAACATTTTTTTATAAAATTTTTATCGTTTAAAAGTTTAATATAAATTTCACACTATTATAATAAATAATTGGAGCATTTTTATTTTGCAAAATATTGTAGACATCATGGCTAGTTGTACAGAGATACTTCAACAGCACAGTGTGCAAGCCAAAGATATTTCGGCACAGGCTTTCAAATAGTTCAAGTAAATTGTCCGCAATATTTAAAACAACAAGTGAGTTTTGAGTAGTCTCCTATCTATAAAGTGTAGATACATCTGTGTTCAGTTTCCTTTAAATAGTTTTCACAAAGTCATATTTTCAGAAAAATGGCCCTTTAGTGTGTGGAAAAACTCTTCAATTGCACAAACTAGTTTTTCTGTCATAACATGGATAAGTAGTCGACATTTAGCAAAATGTATTGCCATCAAATTATCAAAATAGATTTAAGTGTTGATTACCTTGGATAAATATAAAATAGGATAAATATATTTATAGTTCAATTTTTTTATATCTCATGTATGTATTTGGGCACCAATTAATTCATTCATACAGTGACGTATTCTCGATTATTTGTATAAGCAAATGATTTAAAAATATTATTTTTACACATTTTGAAAAAGACTAAGAGAATCGCTTTTTATTCATTGTTATGCACAGAAGTTGCATGCAAAAAAAATTGCATTCAAGTTGTGTGTAAGAAACATAATGCATTAAGTATTACATCTATCACATTTGGACCAACCTTATAAATGATTGCAAGATGGAAATTTGGCAGTATATGCAATTTCTGCATATTTAGAATATCTGTATATTTTTAAGATAATATATTATAACATTTAAAAATGCTTACTTGCCTCAAAAAGGCTATAATTTCTTGTCTGTTTATTTTCAATAATATCCTGAACACACTAAATATAAACACTTAATAAATATCTTGCAATTTATCAACTAGATTACGTATACATAGCTAAACCCATTAGGGGTTTATAGATGTTTAAGAAAATCGTTCAGGAAAATAAGTACCAGAAAAATTTTAATCAGTTTTTTCATAACTGAAATTTAGAAGTAAAAAATATTAAAAAAATTAATTTATATTTATTTTTGAAACCCAATTTTGTGAGATAACAATCAATTTTATAATCTGTGGTTAAATTATTTTGTAAAATGAATGTATTTATATTTATAAAATGATCTAGGATTAATCAATTTTGCAATAGTGGAATAAGTTATTATTGGTTACTTATGAGTAGATAGAACTATATATAGCTGTACTTAAACAAAAGTGAACGTTTAAAATGTATATTTCTCAAAGATTCGGATTACAGAATAATATATATCAGGTTTAAAAGTAAAACTTGTTCTCTCAACTAGAAGTATTTTAATGATTCAATTATTTATGTGTCTAGTGAGATATGTATGTTTTGTTCAATATCCATCATATATTTTATTTAGGTTTCAACTTTTGATCTCACTACTGCTATATGAATTATTTAACCAAACTATATTTTTAATATAGTAATGGTAAACTCCAATCGCCGTCACAAAACATAATTACAGTATTAATCTAAGTTCAAGCGTACACAGCCGAAGAATAATGGTTTGAAATGAAGGTTTAAAAAAAGGAAGTTCCTAAATTTACTCAAGGGGTTCCAAATTTCAGGTACAAATCATCACATTTTTTTCTATAACATTAAGTACTTTAAAATGAAATACGCAGTAGCTATCAAAATAGCACATCCAAATCAAAAGTTAAAAGTAAGAAAAATGCAAATGCTCAAAATGTATATAATATGTATTTGAAAAAACCAAATTAATCATGCCACAGTGGTTAACCAGAAAATAACAAGTAATATCATATTTTTACATTAGAAAATTTTAAAATGTTGATTCATATTTAAACAAACAAATTAGCTCCAATTCATTTTCTGAACTTAACGGTGTGTTAAATTTAAACAAAATTTGAAGATAGATTTATCTTAGTGAATATAACATTTCAAATTTAAGGAAAAAATTATTCTACCTAAAGATACTGCATGATGAAAACACAATTTGAAACATCTCCATGTATTGATCTTTAATCTTGAGCTAATTATTACTGCCTTTTCTCATTTTTGTCATGTTTGCTTTTTTATTTGATATATATTTACATATATATACCTTTTTAATTATGATTTTTGTATACTAATATTCCCCTCAGCCCCTTTCCATTATAGTGATAAGTTACCTTCTGTTTCTCTCCTGTCTTGGTCTATAGTTACTTATTTGTAAGATATATGCTAGAAATGGGTTTTTTTTTTGTACTTAAAGTAGTTTATGCATAGTTTTCTATTAAAAAATTTCAATTTTTATTTATTGTATATATATATATATATATATATATATATATATATATATATATTAATAAATACAATCATAAAATGTTAAAAAATGTTAAAAAACCTAACTTTAAAATATGCCTACATATTAAAAAGAAATATTAAATAGAGAATCATCAATCATGAGGAAAATAAAATGCAAATTTCTAGTCATCAAGCTGAAGTTAATCAACAAATATCAATGGAGTGAATTCGATAATAGAAAAAAATCTAAGCATTAAAGCTATATACGTGGATAAGCACTAGGCCTAATATATATATATATATATATATATACATATTTTCATTATACGTACATAGATATTTGTAGGTATGTATAATGAAAAGGAGTTGAAGGCATAACTCGAGGCATAACTCATAAAACAAAAAAAATATTCGAAAAATAAAACTATAAACCAGATAATAAACAAAATCCAAAAATTAAAACTATGAACCAGTAAAATCAAAAATTTAAATAAAAGAAAAAATTCATGGAAAGTTGAGAATGTGCGGTATCATTAAATAATCATGCACATTCAGACTTTCCAATGATTTTTCATTTAATTACTTTGTGCAAATGTACAAAAAGGTGAGTCATAGAGCATAAAAAATGAAACCAGTAAACAAAAAACTTCAGAAACCAAGAGAAAACTGATATGGTTGATGATATAGTTTGAAGTGTTATCATTTCAGAAATATAACACAAACAGGTAAAAATTAAAAATTAAAATATTAAAAATAACAAATAAAAAATCTGGGAAGATAGTTAGATAAGGAAAAATATGAATTTCACAGTACCTGTTGTTTTAGGGATGCTGTAAACCAACATTCAGTTCAACAAATAAATGAGAAATTCGTTCTCTCATTTATAATAGAGAATTAATATGAATAATATGAATTTTAATACACAATTCGGCAATTTTTTTAAAAATTCAGAAAAAAAACAATTTTTTTATTTTATATTGTGGGATGTGACATCTATACCAAACCATTCGAAATATAAACTGTAGATAGATATCGAGACATTATTTATTTTTCTTTTTTTAATTTTCTATACGAAGCAACCTTTGAACAACAACCACAATTAAAACCGAATTATTCAAAAGTTTACATTTGAAGAGGGTTCAAAAAAAAAATGTGCACTGTTTTGTAAAAATCCTTCCCAGTGAGAGTTACTTGATATTTTGTACCAAGGTATGTATTTCCGATTGTAAAAAGAGGAAAATAAGAGTTTGAAAATACATATTTTACTTTAAGGATGCCAAACACCAAAATGCTTGATTTGTCAAATATATAAAAAACTTCCCATTTAGGTGAGATTGAGATATCGAATTAGTACACGGATCAATAATTAAGGTAACACTTAACGTTTAGCACAAGTTTGACAATTTAATTAATCTAGTAAGACACTACAAAATTCTACCCATTTAACAAAGAAGACCTTTAAATATTGACAATTTCGGGCTTTGGATATTGTGGCACAGTTGATTTTCAACGCGTATTCGGCTAGTTCTTTTCTAATTCTTCTAATCATGCTTAGAAACCACCTCCTGCATATCAAACTCAGACTTTAATTCTGAATATGCACATTTTTCTCTACCTGGTATTGACAATCTTTCCATTTCAATCTTAGATTTAATAAAGAATCAGATTTTTTCGTCAAAACACCATAATAAAGCAAGAAAACACAAGTTTTTGTTACGGTTCAAATCAAATTTATAATAATAGGAATGAAGTAAAAGCAACATTTTTGGAAATTCAAAATAATTAAATTCCTATTTTTAATTATTTGAATGATAACAAACCTACCAAATTGTCGAAAAGATCCCATTGAGGAAACTATATTAACAAAAATAGAAAACCTAGTATTAACTACACAGTTAAAATTCCTGAACTGGTAAATAGCTTTAAATTACATTTTTTTTTTTCAACAGTCCAATAACACGCGTAATTATAATAAATATAAAAATCAAAACCCTTACTCTATTATTAACTAAAAAATGTCTACTACAACAACATTAGTTTTAATTCTCTTTTTAACAAGTATCAACACCGTTTCCATATTCAAAATATTAATACTGTCAAATTATCAATATATCAATATTGTCAAAGTACTGCACTGCAATTTTTTCTACACTGTCTTTTTCATGTGTTTGCAATCATCCAAATTTCATTAATTTTGCTAACAGTATGCATAAACGTATTATTACTGTCGATCGCGATACTGTTAAAGATTTAACACTTAAGCATCTAAGGATTACCCCTAATTGCATCAATTAAAAGCAATTGATAAAACCATTAGCAATAGATTTAGATAAATGTATTTATAAAAATTTATTTAGAAATATAATATAAAATAAGAATGATTTCTCTTATTCCTCTAATTTATATGATAAAAAGTTCAGCTCTCCATTTAAAATACATGAAATTATAAATTTCAAATCTTGCGCAAGTAAACAAATATTAAAAAACACAACTATTTAGTACAGGTTAGTAAAATATGTCGTCAAGTGAAAGTGGTAAGTAAGGGTGGATTCAGCATTTTCTAATTTATATCTTCACTACTATGGGTCAAATATTAAAAATAAATTACATACCTATTAAGATGTATTGATGATGTAATTCACTTTAAGACATTCCACTCATATGATTCCTTAAAATTTAATTTTTACCCTGCCACAATAGCACTAATTCCAAATGAAAACTATTGTAAAGGTCTGACTGTCCCAACGAGAGATTTAACCACGTATCTTTGAACTGGTCAGCTGATGCCGTAACCATTGAGCTACTGAAACTGATTTTCCAACTTCTGATCGTCAAAGTGGACCCTATAATCTCCTCCCTGACTTACAATTTGGCAATATTTTTTATTCAGTTATCACTACCGATTTAAATATATTAAAAATAGTATTTTTAGTTTTATACCTAGCAAATTGTAGCACTGTGCTATTTCCATTTATCCTTTAAGCTTTTTGCAACGTAAATGTAACATATATTTTCACGCAATTTAGTTATGGCTCTAAAATTGAATGTTATTGCAGTTTCAGATTTTCTAATTAGATATTACAAGGATTTCGTTTTTTAGAATTATATATCATAGGGGTTTCAAATTAGTTTTTTGGTAGTTAGCACCAGAAATTTAGATACTGTTAAATTAATTTATCCCAAAATATCTTCAGATATATTGAGATAAATTCATGAAAAATTATATATAAATAATTATATAAGTATAAATTCATAATGAATTCATTATACATAAATTCATAAATTCAGGAATTCATAAATGTATGGTGATTCAGATCTCTTAAAACATTAATTATTGAAATTATTTTATCTTAAAATACGTATTTTAGAAGTGTAGCACAAAAAGAATGTAAAAAATTGAGTTGCAAAAAAAAAAAAAATTATAATAAACCAAACGATATACGCAAAGTGTCCCAAAATTATCTTTACAACTGTAATCTGTAGTAAAAAAATAATTAGTTGTCATAATGCAGATTTCCGCTTATGAAAAAGTAACTCACAAAGTATTTTTCTCAATCTTCTTGCAAGTTTTTTTCTCAATTTTTTTGAAAGTTTTTTCTCCATCTTTTTCCAAATTTTTCTTTATAAAATATTATGTCAAAGTTTTTTTTTTCAAAGTATTTTTTCCCAAGTTCTTTATTCATATTTTTTCAAAGTTCTATGCTCACCTTAATAAACCTCTACATGTGAGCCCTTAGTTGCAGATACCATGTCAAGATAATAATCAGCAATTTCCAGCTATGTTTGCTGAAACATTTCCACATCAACAGTCATCTGGTAGGTCGGACGGTCTGGGTCTCAACATCAACAGTCATGATGGCTGCAGTAATCCTTCGTTTTAAGTCTTCGGTATTGTGAACCTTCGTTCGGTACACCATGTCCTTAACATATATCCATAAAAATAAAATGTTGAAAAAAATATTTTGTAAGTTACTCTTTAGTATGCCAAAAGCCGCATTGTGATGTCACAATTTTTATTACAGATTAAAGTTGTTAAGATGACTTTGGGACACCCTGAATATCCGAAAATATCTTGGGACACACTTACAATATAGGATCCAGACTTTTGTCGCTAATTGCTAAAAACAAATTATCAAAATCAAGAAGCTTTAAATCCAGGGAGTGTTGCAATGCTGTTTATTATCTTTTGATGACCAGAATCCTGAACAATTTAGCGGAACAAATTCTTTATCTTCCCACATTATGCAGACTGCTGAAATACTGTAGGATAGTTTAACTGTAGCCGTCGAAGTAGATCTCTTTAAACTAATATAAATGCAAGATGAATTATTTTGGTTGTAGGATTGAAACTTTAATTGAATGAACTGCCAAAATTTATCCTATATTTTTTTCAGATACCAAGATCATAGAATATGAAGCAGACATTCTTCCCCTTCAAAATTCACTGCTAGTATTTGTTAGTGTATCTGTTACAGTCAATGCGATTAATCGGTTATTATTAATAATAACCGGCTATTATTAATACTAACCAAATAACCTGTTAAAGTGAATAATTTATGCGAATTCATCACATGAATAGGTTGTTATTAATAATTACCAATGAAGTTTGATCAATGTAATGATTTTCAACGCGTTCAGCTTGAGATTTCCATTTATTGTATTTGTAATGTAATTTGTTTGCAATTTTTTCGCCTTAAGGTGTTTGTGTGTAATGTAATTTGTTTGGTGTAATAAATAATGAATGTATCTTATAAATAACAGTAATCATTATTACAAAACATTTTTTTACATTGACCAAATTTCATTGCTAACTAAACTGTTAATGTATGTAATATCATACACTTCCTATCGCATGACATAAAAATGACGTTAGAGTTGGGGTTTCAATAAATTATGCTTAATTAATCACAATGGTCAAACTGCATTGGTAATTATTAATATTTACCGGTAAATGTGATTAATATGCAATATTTATCCTATTTACCCAAATACGTAGTTATTATTAATAATAACCGGTTATTATTAATACTAATCGGATTTTTTACTTTAACCGTAACATATCTACTATCAAACACAAAATTATAGTAAACTGATAAGAATTAATTTAATTTGATGCCTACTTAAAATGTAATAATAAATTGGCTGAGCTATTATATGCTAATCTATTCAGCTAAGATGCCTATTTAAGCTAATTTTTAGTACAGTATACAAGCTAAGGAAGAAAGTCAGTATTCAATTCTAAAATCCAGCATTACTGAAAAATTGAAACCTTCTTTAAAGGTGGCCTTGAAATGGTACTCTACCCTCTTCAATCATGCACTGTCCAATGGCAAAACCGGTAGAGTTCGTGGTTTAAAAGATGCAAGTATTTCAACGCATTGGTATTTATACATATATGTGTGTATTCTTTAGTGTTCTATATAATTGTAAACAAAGTTATTAGGTGGTGATTTGGTTATGTTTCGCATTATAACATCGAGTCGAGAAAGTTTCACAAAGTTTACGGAGAAAATATACTTCGAATACATAAAATGATCATAGAGCAATAAAGAGAGTAGAACTTTAATACTGTCTTCATATTTGATTTCACCTTAAGTTCTTGTTTTCGTTCCCCACCCATCTCTGTGGAGCCCTAATCCTGGACGGACACAATACCCATAACGCAGCTGAAGCTGATAGATTAAAGGATTAAACCGAAGACTATAAATCCCTCTCTGGATTTAATTCGGACTCTCTAAAATTTGACCCTTTTTCAATTAGATTAATTAAATTATAATTCCACAGGGGCAAATTTCCACTCCTTCAGATAATATTACGTGAAATTACATGCAACAGAATATATTGTGAACGGTGACAGCAGTAGCTTCTTTTTTCTCAGAAATAGTTTAACCCTAAAATATAAATCTTCGAACTGAAATGAAAATGTATTCTATAAATGAACGAGGGGTCCTACAAATGTCGATAACTATGGAATGGTATTAATGTAATTATGTGTGTTGGGATCACAACTAAAAATATATACACAAAACTTTACCTAAACTTAATTTTTAAATATATTGTATATTGTCAAGTTAAAAGTTATTTAGCTTATAGAATTTTGCTAATATCGTTTTGTATGGAAACAGCAGTCCGGTATACAAAAAATAATTATTAGAAAATAATTATGCGAAATAAAATCCATCTCTTATTTAAATAACATTGTTGGGAATAGCATTATATCCCTTCTGGCTTATGGTTCAAACTTAAACAGCCTTAGCCAGTGAAATAAAATATGTTAAATACGGAACATGACAATTCCTTTTAAATTAATATTTTTTATCTGGAAAACAATAGCATATTTTTATGATTTTATCTCAATAAAAATTTATAGGCTTTTTTTAACAATTAAAATTATCGAACCAAATTCCATGTTCATCACTCAATTCTTTCTATAGCTATCGTACTCATATACTCACAAACTGTTAAGAAAGATTGAAAGAAAGAAAAAATTGTAATATTTTCAAAATGTCTCGTGACAACTGTAAGAACATAGTGTATATATATTTCCAATGAATTTCATATAAAAAGTCTGTCCATTTGATAATATTGACACATTTCATAATGATTTTTACGATTTTATCAAAAACCGGCAAAGTCTGAGAAACGATATAAATAAAGTCTCATAAAGTATTCGCTTCAAAATATCAAATTGTATTTAAAAGGTCATCTGTTATAATTTTCTAATAATTGTTTTTGTTTATTTAGAAATGGCTGGCTTCCTCTGGTTTAATAGCGCTGAAAGTATATAGCTTTCTGGTCAGATATAAATTTATTTATTACATTTACCAAGTCTGGGAAATTAAAAGTTTTATAAGTGAAAAAATGTTGAATAGCAGCAGCAACATGTTGCAGCAAAATATTGAATGTAGCAGCAAAATGTATCAAAATTCATATTTCTTTACTGTAGAATAGCAAGATTAAAAGATTTGGAGTTGTTACCGTATTCAAATTCTTTGAAAAATTTCTTCCGGAAATAATACATTTTAAAAATATGCCTAGCCAACACGTGTAATAATTTGAACTTTGCTCCAATAAAACAGAAATATAGTATTTCTGGACCAATTAAACGTCCTTAGAATACTAGAGTTAAAGGCATAATAATTGAAACTATAGATGTTGGTCAAGGTATAAAGTTTGGAAAGACTAAAATTCCCTAATGACATTAATAAGCTTTTAATAATCCTAATGTATCATCTACAGATAATGATTGTGGATTAAGAAGCAGCTTTAGCATCTTAGATCTGTTTCTGAACTATGCTTATTTGGATTTTAATAGGAGAAATATCTTTAATGCAAAATTATCTATTTTTATTTTCTTAAACAAAGTAGGCTATTTTGCAACATTTAACTAATTTAATGTTTCTAAACATCCGTTAGAAATGATTATAGGTTTATAGCGAAATTCTGACGTTAGTCATACATTTCTAATAATCAGAAATAATAGTTAGCAAAGCTGACTTCTTATGAAATAAATGATCAGGTTTGCTTGGTTTTAATTTTTGAAGCAATTCGTTATTTTGAGAATAATATTCTGTAAATATTTTCATAAAGTTTGTTTATATTCAGTGATATTGATGACTAAGACCAACTCATTTTCAAAATTTTATATTGCATTTCTTAAAGGATATTGTTCCCAATTAGGGGAAAGAGCCGGTATGGACATTTCAAAGGAAGCATACTTTCAAGGAAGAATTTTTTTTTTTTAAATAAAACGGGAGAAACTGCTCCATTTGTACGATCTATACAAAGGAAATCATTGAAATCAAACGCACACAAACTGTTTACAGAAAAACTGAGAGGTAGAGTGCACGATCTGTGGCTTGACATCTCATAATTTATTGGCACATACTAAACAGATATTTATTAGGTAATCTATGTAAATTTAAAAACTGCGATTTTATTACCAATGGTAATGGTGCATTTACAGAGACACTAATACAGTGACACTAATATAGTGGCTTATGAATCTTTCCTGATGTTAGGCACGCAAAACAAATTGGTTATCACGCAATCACATATATATAATTATCTAACATGTTTAACGAGTTTTATCTTTGCAAACCCTCCAAAAGCCCTTGGGAGACCAAGAAAGCCAAAACTTTGCACAATTTCAGTATCGTCTATAGTTCAGATTCAATAATAACAATAGGATGGTGACGGCACCTAGGGGGATAATGAATTTTCAATTTGCAACCCCGAGGACGGATGAACGAGATTTTTTTAAAAGGTTCAAAATATCATTTTAGACCCCAAAAAACTCAACTATAGTTATCTAGATGACTATATCTTTGCACATTTATAGTATATCAAACATTGGACAGAACTTTGCGTAGACGGATTTTCGATTTACCGCTCTGGGGCAGTGAAATAAAGCTTTTTCAGGCCCTCCAGAAACCCCCTGGTGACATATAATGTTGAATTTTTACACATTTATAGTGTAGACCATCGCACAAAAACTAATGCAGTCGGATTTCTGCTCTCTTCCCCTGGGACAGAGGTTATGTTTTTTTAATGTCTTTCCAGACACTCAAACAACTCTCCAGTAGCTTAAAGGGTTGAATATTTGCACACTTATAATCTCGACCACTGAACTGAGCCTAGCGAAGCCTGTTTTTCGTTATTGCTTCCAGAGTTAACTTAATGAGGGGGGGGGGGGGGGGAGTCTTTCTCAGAACCCTCCTCCCCCAAGTCCCTGCCGGGGACATTAAAGAGTGAAATTCAACTACCGGGTAGAACCTAGCTGAGCCAATTTTTAATTGAGACAGCTATATTTGACGCGAAACACTACAAGCATTTTTCAAAATAAAACTAAATAAAGAAAATAAAGAAAAAAATAAAGAAAATAATGCATCTTAATTTTTTAGAGAGTTGATTTTCCCTGTCTTTGACAAGCCTAAATGCTAGTCTACGATAAAAATAGTCCTCAAAACTGGCTATTCAAAGGAAAACCATTTGCGAATGAAATAAAGGATGTTTTAAAATATCAATGAACATGAATGTTAACATCCCCATCCAAGAGCGAAACTAAATTGCTTTTATTCAAAAAATAATATGCTGATAGATTAAGGAGCATTAACGGAAAATTTTATACCTCATAACTTATTTTAAATATTCGGAAAAGGCCGGCAGGAGTTTCGGAAGAAGGGGGTGGAGACGCACAGTGTGCCATGTGTTTATTTGCTCTTTAATGACCAGTGCGTTTTATGAAAACCATCTGTATGACCTAATCTAATTATCGGCGCGGGCGGCAAACATCGATTTTCTTCATGCCTGTGCAAAGGAAACTAAAATTCATTAGCGTGGGGTCCCTAACGAGCCTGCTTCCGCCAACATCAAAGACGTGCAAGTACTCGCAAATTCAATAATGACCGCAAACGCGTTTACCGGAGGTGGTCTCTACGGGAGGTCCTGTCTCCTGAATCGATGCGAAAAGTTTCGCCCCTCACCCCCATCCACCACATTTAAAACTCCACCCAGCCTCGTTTTCCAGCATAAATCATCCTCTTGGCCCAGAAGCAAGGAAAACTGCCGATTGGTCAGTAACGTCCAGCTTCTTGGAGGGAATTTTCCAGGAAAGGCACCTCCCACATCATTGTCGGACACCCAGGGGAAATTTTTGTTCTGAAAGAAGAGTTGATGAGGAACAGTTGCTCAGAATAAATTATTGTGCTTCGGAATTTTCCCGTGCAATAAAGCTGTTTCTTGATTTCTAAATTCACCCAGGGGTATAAAATAAGTTTTTAACTGCTCCAGACATTGTCCCGAAAGATAACGTCAGTCCATGTTAATACTCACCGGATTGCTTGAATAAGTCAGCGAGAACTATAATTTGATTGTGCTTTCAGTTTAAAATTCATTGAAGGATTGCGAACAGAATTGACTTATAGATAAAATAAATAAAAAGAAAATTTATAATTTGATGGCAATTATTTTAGTGATATGTTTAAATCCATATAGCACTTACTGGAAATTGTCAAAAATTAAATTCACTTTCAGTATCCCACAATTAAATCATTTTATCAATTCTAGTAGGGCCCAACCCTTGGTTTGGCAAAATAAAAATATGATCCAAGATAATTTTAACAAACCAAGATAATTTTAACAAGCCAAGATAATTTTATCTTCACTAGGGTAAAATTTTGTTTTGCCAAGTTGCACAATACAATGGATACTGCAAGAGAGAATATTTTCTCGCATTTAAAAACTTAATAGCAACTCAATTTATTCCTTGCATAGCCAAAGTAGTGTAGCTGGTAGCTACTCAGTCTATGTAAGAAATTGATTGATTTACAATAGGCGCAATTCAGGAGTCCCAGGTTCGATTCCAGTGCAGAGTTAAACTCAAATACTCTACAATTGAAGGGCAAACAAAAATATGATATAAATTCAGCCGAAGGGATAAGCGCCCTCCCCCCTCCTATAGTCTTATTTTGAAAGTTGAGAATGAAAAGAAATCCAAGTAATGTCTGTGCATGGTCAGAGTACTGTAGCTGGTAACACATCCTGATTACAATACAGAAGTCCCTTGTTTGATATCTGGTTCAAGTCAAATGTTATGGAGTTATAACTAAGTTTAATATTCTACAACAGCGGTTTCCAACCTTCATTAGCACATATACCCCCATGACTGTTCCTTTATTTTCAATTGTGAAACCTAACTATCTATGGCTTTTCAATTGTGCCACCTGACTGTCTATTTCTTTTTAATTATACCCGCTGACCAAACATTTCAGCCATCTAACTGTCTGTTTCTTTTTAATTATGCCACCTGTTTATTTCTTTTCAATTGGGCCACTTAACTATCTATTTCTTTTCAATTAGTCTCTTTGACACCCATTTATTTTAATTGAACCCCCCTGACTGCCTATTTATTTTAAGTTGTGACTCCCGACTGCTCATTCCTTTTCAATTGTACACCCTGACTGTCCACTTTTTACAACGTATATTTCCTGAGTGCCTATTTGCTTAACTGGTTCCTAAAGAATAAAATGAGCATACGACATTATGCAAGAATTTGTTATGCACTAAAACTACTAAAAAGCGTAGGATACATATTTTTCCCTATAAGAAAAAATATTGAGAACATGCAAAAAAAAAAAGAAATGGGGCAAAAATTTGTATCATGTAACAAAAAAATAATGCCAATCTGATTTTATAAGAATAGAATGATTGATTTTCTATTTCCAGTCCATTAAAAGTATATATATATATATATATATATATATATATATATATATATATATATCATATTTCTGTTCGAGGAGGTATTGTTTTTCAGATTTGTATAATTCAATTGATTTATTTTTCTCCTTCCACTAGCCAGTAGACAGTTCCAATGGTGTCTATAGCTAAATACTATCGCCATTGTCAGAAACTGGCTATTCTATCGGTTTTAATTCGAATTGTATGGCTGTCCTGATGAGAATGCAATTTCGAACTAACCGCCATTTTTTGTGTAGTTTCAATTGATTGTTCTCTATTCTTAATCTCTTATCTTGAGCTGATTATTATTGCCTATTATCATTTTTGCCGAGTTTTATTTTTATTTACTTTTATATACTTTTAATTGTGATTTTTGAATCCTAATATTCTTCTCATCCCCCTTTCCATTGTAGTGATATGTTACCTTCTATCTTTATCCTTAGTCTTGGCCTATAGTTACTCATTTGTAACAGATATGCTAGAGATGGGGTTTTTTGTACATACAGTAGTTTATGCATAATTTTCGATTAAAATCCTTCAATTTTTACTTATATATATATATATATATATATATATATATATATATATATATATATATATATATATATATATATATATATATATAATATTAAAATTATAAATCAAATGGTAGGATGGAAGTAGTAACTCATAATACACGATCTTAATATTTGCCTACAAAATACAATGAAATAAAATGAAATTCAACCATAATAAGGAAATTATAATACATATTACAGGTCAGAAAGCTAAAGATAATCAACAAATGTCAATGATGAGGAATCGAAAATAGGAATACAAAAAAAAAAAAAAAATCAAGCTTTAAAGCTTCCACGTGGAAGAGCTCTAGGCTTAAAAATAGTTCATTTCGAAAAAATTCTTTTTCAAGTTCTAATATTTAATCGAAATGAACACAAAAATTCTTGTTTCTGAAACACAAGATAGATTTTATCTATAAATATGTGTTATATATATATATATATATATATATATATACAGACATAACCTGAACCTAATTAAACATAAAATGAATAACAATGGATCGAAGGCAATGAAATTGTAAAATCATCAGGTGTATACTAAACATGCCTTCTAGAAATAGTACTTTTCATTAGATAACCTTGTTGCACTGAACGAAAATGTTATTTCACACCTCAAGGAACTCCATAAGCCTTAGGGTTGATCGTGTGGTCTGGGTTTTCGAAACCTCAAGGAACTCCGGCCACACAAATAGCTACTGTAAGCCTTCGGGTCAGTCGTATGGTCTGGGTCTTCCACACCTCAAGGAACTATGAAAAAAAAACAAAAATAATTGAGAGAAAGTAAGTGATTTTTATAAAACTTATAAATAATTTGAGTCTACTACTCAACCGTGCATAGATGGGGTGTAACATCTTCAATACTGTTGCCACACATGACGTTAAAAGACAGTGTTGCCAAACATAAAGAATAAAATATAAAACCAGTGTTATCAATCAAGAAAATTTAAACAGGATAGCCAATCAAAAGTAAAAGTAGGAAGACACAAGATATACAACATTTGAAAGATAACAAATGACTATTAGATGCATATAGATACATATAAATAATAATTATTAATCTGGCCAATAACTTATAAAGCCTTAACATTTATAAATACTAATGAAACTATTGATATGTTTAATAATTATAATAATCATTATTATAATAAAGATCGAATTTTGAATTTAGACAAACTATTTATAAATACAGTGCAATATCACCTGGCAGAATGCTGAGTTAGAATAGCCATGTAATACGAGAAGCAGATAAAGTTAAAAATAAAACCAGTAGTTGCATCAGGTAGTGAAAACTAACACTACTGTTATAATGCTACCTTAAAAGATGTATTTAACAGTGTTTAATTACCCTAAACTCATTTACTAAACTGTTCACCGAATATTATAATGGGTAATAATATAATTTGCTGATTTGTGTAAGGTTATTAATACTTAATTTATGAAATTTTTTGTCAGATTATGTATAAATTCGAAATAACTGGTATTCCGAAATAATTGCATTGAATTACAGGAATTAAATTGTAATATTTTTATTAATATTAGAATTAAAATATTTTTTATTACCATATGAATTAATAATAATCTAATCGGGTGTGTCAATAGAGATTTAAATCCAGAAAATTAATATTATTACTAATGGATGGCGCATTTGGCAACAATTCCATATTATCCGGATAGAAATGTATTTGGATATTATTACATTCTAAGGTTACTACACAGATAAAATCATCAACATATCTATAAATTTGGAAATCAGAAGATATAAAAGAATGTTCGTAATAAAGATACAAAGCAGCCATATACTACTACTACTACTACAAACCTCTTGAGACTTATAAGTATAAACGATTTCCATGAAATATATAATTATTAAATAGTACAAAGTGGAGCAGTTTGGGAATTTTTTCAACATTTACCAACTTGAAAAGTGTGTATGACTTTGTTCATTCATTCTGTCTGTCTGTCTGTCTGTGTCCGTTCGTAAAACTGCGGTAAAAATGACTTTATCAAAATGAAATTTTGGTACGTTGTTGAGACGATGTGGGATATATGGGAATGTAAATGAATATTATCACCCAATTAGTTTTGGATTGAACCCTGGCTGAAAAGGTGAAATACATTGAACCCTATGGGACCTAATATTTCAAACATTTTTAAGCAAAGTTAAAATTCTTAAATTGCTTCGAAAATTTTAGGAAATATTCAAATTATCCCATAAAATATATAAAAAAAGAATTGAAGCTAAATATGTTCGGTAGTTTCTAAATTAAGATTAAAATAATAATTACACCCATATGATATGAAGAGATCATGCAACCCACTTCACAATAAAATATGGCATACATCATTTTCCCAGTGTAAAAATCGTGATTTTTAAAGTTCTATTAAATTTATATTTAATATTGCATCCGTACTAAAACCACTTTACTTTTGCGTATTCTATGTGCAACTATATTCTGTGCCAACGGAATTCAATATGTTTTTATAATGATCATCAAACTTTGATTATTTCTACAACGGAACCTAATTTTAATGGATGCAAAATGTAAACAAATGATTGCAAGATGAGTTGTATAAGAATTGCTTAATTTTTTAGCTGAATTGCAAAATTATTTAACTCTGGAGTCTGGAATAAAAATTATATGTATGAAATATTCATTGCTTTTACATAGAGAGCCAGACAATTTATATTTCAATGACGTCATTTGAATAAAGTTCATTTTTTTCCGATGACGTTTTAAGTTTTCAAATACAATAAATTATTACAGTACTGTGATAATTTAAAATATATCAGCGCTGAATGTATCGCATTTTAGAGATATTTAAATAAAATTGTATTTCAGTTGGAAAGTGTTTTAAAATCAATACTTTATGCATGATTGAACTTTCTTGTTTAGTTTAATATGGTCAGCATGAACAGCAACAAGAGCATTGTAAAGTGCTAAAATGATATTATAAATGCTAAAAGATTTATATCTAGAAAATAAATATTATTAAAGTTTTCTTTAAAATCAAACGTCTGTAAACCATAAAATCAAATAAATTAAATTTATCAATTAATAATTTACTATTATCTGGAATAAAATAATCAGTTAACATAATCAGTTAAATAATCAGAATAACAAAGGCTGTCATTTAGTTATTCGATAAGTAAATAATAATTTACTAACAGTAGTAGACTATCTATTATGTCCACTTGTGACAGTTCTAAATATTATGGGGTTCTTATGAAATTTTGCTATTAAAACAATATATAAATACTTTAAAAATGTAGAGAGCAAATGTTAATCACCATAATTATATTAATAACTAGCAGCATACCCGTTCTTCGTACGGAATATATAATATAAAGAAACTTATAATTCGCAATCATGTGCAAATTCTGTTAAAATATTAAATTTATTGCTCCTAAAGAGAAGCTTAAGAATATCTGTTCACACTATGCAAATTTATCTTCATGGGCAGATCTGAAGAATAAAACATCCTGGCCCCTTTTGTAAGCAAATTTACAAAAAAAAAAGGAATTGAATCAATATATGCAATCCCGTATTACTTATATTGTTGCAGATTAGAAAATATGCCAGTGTGTTAGTAGAAGATTACCCGTATTACAATATGAGTCTCAAAAATATTTGCCAAAATAAAAGAGATGACGTAATAAATCGAAAATATCAATAATCTCCGTACTCTTTATACCAGAACGTCGTAATTGATTCCATAATATATGCCAATATATATCAAAACATATGCCAATATACCTGTACTACTTATATTCTCGTAGATTTGAAGATATACCCGTGTATTTGCAGAAGATTACTCGTACAACGTACAATATGTGAGTTTAAACAATTTTTGTCGCAATAAAACAATTGCATAATAACTTGAAAATATCAATAATCCCTGAATCAATAATCCCCGAAAATATCAATAATAATAACGTTTAAATTAACGTTATTATTATTGATATTAACGTTTATAACGCGTATATAACGTTTATAACGTTATTAACGCGTAATATTCACGTTTGATATTATCCAGTCAAATATGCTATTATAAAAATCAAATCGTTTTTCTCTAAAATATATTTTTATATCCATTTATTTATTATTCAAATCGGAAAAATAATTATTGAAATTAACAGACAGATTTAATTTAATTGCGTTTCTGAGTAACATGATATATAAGATAGAATCTTCCTCATAAACTGCGAAATTAAATAACCATTTTGATTTCTTTATACTTTTCATTGTTCAGTAAAAGCTTGTGAAATATAAACCATGGAAGTAGATTTCCCATTTAAATCATGTTTCAAACAATTCATGTTTTCAGAAAATGACTAATTGGCGCAAAAGATCTCCCATCAAACACAGAGATAAAATTTTAATTCACTTTCAAATGATTTTCAAGCTTTTCGTTTGGATAAACCACGGAGTTAGAGAGAGTAGAACTCCTAGGACTAAATTTATGGGGGGCTATTTCAAGACTATCCACAAAATTTCATCAAATTTCGTTCAGCAGTTCTTCTGTGATAATGAGACAAACGAAAATTTTGTTCTTTACTAATATCTCGAGAACCACTGATCGTAGAAACTCCAAACATGGACTACATTTTAAGTGGGACTATTTTCAAGCTACCCACAAAATTTCATCAAATTCGGTTCAGCCGTTCTCCCGCGATGACGGGACAAACAGACAGACAGACAGACACACACACAGATTTTCAATTTTATTCATATAGATTTTTTGTTTGATACTACTTATTAAGAGAATTCGAAAATAGTTTAAAAATATTATTATTCTTTAGATAGTCTAGTAAATATTGTATATAACGTTTTTTTACAAATCATTGCAAAATTATTAGAAGCGGAGGCTTTATCTACATAAATAATTACAAAATATTTCTGCAAATTAATGATAAAGTTTTATAATTTTTCCAATAATATATATTGATTTAAAAATTTTTACACAATTAGTAGAAATTTAGTGATTTTTAAGTTAGTATATTTCCACATATTAAATGCTTCTAATGGCTGTGCATATTTATATGCTATTTTATAAATATATTTATATAGGTCTAAGTTTATAGATTTTAATGTATTGAAAGGGGTAACTGCTGGATGGTAAACTAAATATTTTTCGCAATGACATGGTGTTTTTCATAGATTCATTATGAACAATATTTACGTCTGCAGTAACAATATGATCTAACGTTGAATTAATGTACCTATCATATTTAGCATCCCTACACTCACAATAATTATCTACATTTGCATCTGTATCACCATCAAAAGAGAGAGATTGAGAAATATCATTATAATTAAATATTGATCTACCCAAAGACTTGTCATATTTGAATGTCTTAACAACTTTTAAATATTTGATTGGCAGTAAATGGTGATGATTATTAAATAAATCGTTAAAATTAATAGAATTATAAATAGTATGTTTAAATAAAATAAAACATTAAGAATTAGAAGAGTAATTTCTATTGTAATATTTGTTGAGGTATAAGTGTATATGTTTAGCTATTGTAATAAGCAAATCATAAAAAAATATGATTAAAATGTTTGTCAAGCAGGTATAATTTTAAACAAGGAAGATCAATCATGCATAAAGCATTGATTATGAAACACATTCCAACTGCAATGCAATTTTATTTAAACATTTCTAAATTGCGATACATTCAGCGGTAATATTTTTAAAATCATCACAATATTACAATAAGTTATTATATTTGAAAATTTAAAACTTCATCGAAAAAAATTAACTGTATTCAAATGACGTCATTTAAATATAAATCGCCTATCTCTCTATGTAAAAGCAGTAAATATTTCATTCATACATTTTTATTCCATTCCTTCCATTCATCACAAAAGCCGAAATTCCATTCGTTTCATTCAATGAAAAAGTCTTCTATTAAATCGTCTCTTTCTCTATGTAAAATCAATTAATGTCTCATTCATATCAGCTACATTGCAGACTCCAGAGCTAAATAATTTTGAGTTCAAGAAATTCAGCAATTCTTATCCAACTCATTTTACAGCTTGAAGTGCTTACATTCTCCATAAGTGAACATTAAGCTTCGCTATAGAAATAATCAAATTTTGATGATTATTTAAACTGAAATATATATTGTAATTACATTGTTTCTGAATATGCACAGAAATTAAGCAAAAATTAAGCGGTTTTAGGACGGATGCAACACTAAATATAAATTAAAAAGAACTTTAAAAATCACTATTTTGACACAAGATGGATGCTATATTTTATTTTGAAGTGGGTCACGTGATCGCTTCATATGATATAGGTGTAATTATTATTTTAATTTTTATTTAAAAAACTACCAAATATATTTTGCTGAAATTTATTTTATATCTTTAAGGAATAAATTGAATATTTCCTAAAACTTTCGAAGCAATTTGTGAATTCTAAATTCGTTTAAAAAAATTTTGACAAATTAGGTTCCATAGGGTTCAAAGTATTTCATTTTTTCAACCCGGATTCAATCCAAAACTAATTGGATGATATTATTCATTTACATGCCCATATGTCCCACACACCGTCTGAACAGCATACTAAAATTTCATTTTGATAAAATCATTTTTACAGCAGTTATCGTGCGAACGGACAGGCAGACAGACAGAATGAACAAAGTCATAAGCACTTTTCAACTATGTTGTAAAGTGTTAACTAGAAAGATCAATCATGCTTAAAGCATTGATTATGAAACACTTTCCAACTTCAATGCAATTTTATTTAAAAAAGTCGAAAATGCAATACATTCCTCGGTAATATTTTAAAACTTATCACAATACTACATTGATTTATTATATTTGAAAACTTAAACCTTCATTGAAAAAAATGAACTTCATTCAAATGACGGCATTGAAATATAAATTGCCTGGTTTAAATATCTCTAAAATGCAATACATTCCACGGTAATATTTTTAAAACTATCATAATAGTACGATAATTTATTATATTTGAAAACTTCATCGAAAACAACTGAAATAAATTCAAATGACGTCATAGAAAAAATAACACGCCTGGATCTCTCTATAAAAGCAGGATTTCATTCATAACTTTCTCCATTTCATTCATCTCAATACTATAATAATTTATTTTATTTAAAAATTAAGACCATGGAGCTACAATTCATAAACTTTATGCTTAAAACTTCATCGAAAAAAATCGTCCTTCTGTTTATAAAATCAATTAATATTTCATTCATATCAGCCATGCAGACTCCATGGACTGAATTATTTTGTGTTAAAGAAATACAGTAATTCTAATACAACTCATTCTACATATTTAGCAGTTTACATTTTACATAGGTGAAAAATAGGCTTAGTTGTAGAAATAATCAAATTTGAATGAGAATTTAAACTCAAATATATTGTCATTGTGTTGTTTTAGTATGTATATGCACATAATTTAAGCAAAAATAAAGTAGTTTTAGGACGGATACAACACTCAATATGAATTAAAAAGAACTTTAAAAAATCACGAGTTTGAAACAAGTTGGATGCCATATATCATTTTGAAGTGGGTCATGTGATCGTTTCATATCATGGTCACGTGATCGTTTCATATGAGATGTGTAATTATTATTTTAATTTTTATTTAAAAGACTACTGAATATATTTCGCTGAATTTTCTATTTATATATTTTATGGAACAATTTGACTATTACCTAAAATTTGCGAAGTAATTTGTGAATTTTAAATCCGCTTAAAAAATGTTTGAAAAATTAGGTCCCATAGGGCTCAATGTATTTCATTTTTTCAACCCGGGTTCAATCCAAAACTAATTGGGTGATATTTTTCATTTATATTCCAATAGGTCCTACAGACCGTCTGAACAACATACTAAAATTTCATTTTGATTAAGTCAATTTTACGGCTGTTATCGTGCTAACGGACAGACAGACAGACAGAATGAACAATGTCATAAACACTTTTCAACTTTGTTGTAAAGTGTTAAAAAAATGCGAAAAGTAATATTATCAAATCTATGTAGAGCACAGTGTTGACATTAACATTCGGTAGACGATATACTTTTATTCTAGCATGCAATGCCTGCTTAGTATTTAACATTTAAATTGTTTTCATTCTTTGATTATATTTTTTAACTTGTTCATATATATATATATATATACAGAGAGAGAGAGAGAGAGAGAAAGAGAGATACGTATATATATATATATATATATATATATATATATATATATATATATATATATATATATATATATATATATATATATATAAATATATATATATATATATATATATATATATATATATATACGTATATATATATATATCTATACATATCTATCTATCTATCTATATATATATATATATATATATATATATATATATATATATATATATATATATATATATATATATATATATATATATATATATATATATATATATACATATATATATATATATATATACGTACGTATATATATATATATATATATATATATATGTATATATATACATATATCTACGTATATATATATATCTATATATATATATATATATATATATATATATATATATATATATATATATATATATATATATATATATACATATATATATATATATATATACGTACGTATATATATATATCTATATATATATATGTATATATATATACATATATATACGCATATATATATATATATATATATATATAAAAATTGAAAGATTTTAATCAAAAACTATGCATAAACTACTGTACGTACAGAAAAACCCAGCTCTAGCATATCTGTTACAAATTAGTAACTATAGACCAGGACTAAGGATAACAAGAAAGATCAATCATGCATAAGCATTGATTATGAAACACTTTCCAACTGAAATGCAATTTCATTTAAAAATCTCTAAAATGTGATGCATTCAGTGGTGATATCTTTTACATTATCACAGTATTACAGTAATTTATTATACTTAAATATTTAAAACAGTATCGAAATATAAATCATCTGATTCTCTATACAAAATTAATGAATGTTTCATTCATATAAATTGTATTCCAGACTCCAGAGCTAAATAATTTTGTGTGAAAGAAATTCAGCAATTCTTATGTAACTCACCTTACAATCGCTTGAGATATTTGCATTCTGCATAAGTTAAAATTAGGCTTCGTTGAAGAAATAATAAAAGTTTAGGGATCATTTAAAATCACAACTATTGTAATTGCGTAGGCACGGAATTTAGATACACAGATAATACGCAGATACACAGATAATATATGTGTGTGTGTATGTGTATGTATTCAAAGTATTGAAATCGTGTCGAAGATCGGAACTCGAATTTTCGAAGGATCTACACGTTTTGGGCCTTCTAGAACACGAAAAAACTATTTTGAGGATGACGGATGTGTGTTTAACGGTGTATCTGTGTGTGTTTCTGTGTGTCTGTGAGGATATTGCATCCACTCTAACTGAAAAACTAATGCACCGAATTTCATAAAATTTGGTAGGTAAGTTTTTTGTGGGAATCCCTGATGTTCATTAGATTATAGTACGATTCGTAATAAAAGAATCTGCCTTCTTTGCGAAATGGCCGGCAGAAATTATCTTTATCCACCATAGCTAAAAACTAATGGAACAAATGGAACAAAATTTAGTGCATAATATTTCAGTAACCTACAAGGGATTTATACACCAAATTTAACAAAATTTGGTGAATAAATCACTTGTAATTTATTCTAGTACGATTCGGGAAAAAGGAACGGGCTGTTTTTGCAAAATGGCCCGCAAAAATCATTAAATATAAAAATAAAAGACTACGTGTGCTCAATGATATCAACTAAATTCCTATTTTATACGTGATTCTTGACAATAAAAAGAATAAGACTAACCCCATTACTCTAGGACTAGCCGTTCTTGAGATATTTTAGTTTTTTCGCGTTTTCACGACGCCACCTTTGACAATAAGTCCAGCTATCAAAAGGGAACCAAATTTAAGTTTAACGTGAAAATTCAATGTCATTTAAAATACTTGTGGCTGTTATTTTGTGCACATAAACTGAAAATATTATTGAAGAAATAAAGAGAACGTGAATATGAGTCTGCAGAGAAAGACATGTGCTGCCCACATCAGTATTTTTTACAACATTACAACAATGATATATAGAAGTGAATGGGCATTATTTGCAAGCCATTTCGAAAAAAATGTAGGATCTATACTTAAAGATCTACCATATTTTTGTAGAATAAAATGTTCTACAAATTTAAGCTGTGTACCAAATTTTAACTCTCTAGGACGTAGGAAAGTGCATTAAAAATGCCATCAAATAAGTATATCAGCAAGAGTTATATAAAATTTAAAAAAAATTTGAACAATTGTTATCTACCTAATTAATTTTAAAATGTAAAGCCTCTCTCATATGCGAAATAATTAAACTCTTAGAAAGATATTTATTATATAATATATCTCTTTTTTCTTTCTGGGGGATATCCCAAAAGTCAGAATTTAATTGAATTTGTTTTTCTCCCTATATTAAATCATTTTTAATTAAAAAATTACTCAACATATTTTACTGAATTTTTTTTTATATATTTTATGGAACAATTTGAATATTACCTAAAATTTTCGAAGCAATTTGTGAATTTTAAATCCGCTTAAAAAATTTTCAAGAATTAGGTCCCATAGGACTCAATGTACTTCATTTTTTCAACCCGTGTTCAATCCAAAACTAATAGGGTGATATTATTCATTTATATTCCCATAGGTCCCTCAGACCGTCTGAACAACATACTAAAATTTCATTTTGATTAAGTCATTTCTACGGCAGTTATCGTGCTAACGGACAGACAGACAGACTGACAGACAGAATGAACAAAGTCATAAACACTTTTCAACTTTGTTGTAAAGTGTTAAAAATCACAATTAAAAAGTATATATAAATATAAATAAACAAGAAAGATCAATCATGCTTAAAGCATTGATTATGAAACACTTTCCAACTTCAATGCAATTTTATTTAAAAAAGTCGAAAATGCAATACATTCCTCGGTAATATTTTAAAACTTATCACAATTCTACATTGATTTATTATATTTGAAAACTTAAACCTTCATTGATAAAAATGAACTTCATTCAAATGACGGCATTGAAATATAAATTGCGTGGTTTAAATATCCCTAAAATACAATGCATTCCACGGTAATATTTTTAAATCTATCATAATACTACGATAATTTATTATATTTGAAAACTTCATCGAAAACAACTGAAATTAATTCAAATGACGTCATAGAAAAAATAACACGCCTGGATCTCTCTATAAAAGCAAGATTTCATTCATAACTTTCTCCATTTCATTCATCACAATACTATAATAATTTATTTTTTTTTAAAATTAAGACCATGGAGCTACAATTCATAAACTTTATGCTTAAAACTTCATCGAAAAAAATCGTCCTTCTGTTTATAAAATCAATTAATATTTCATTCATATCAACCATGCAGACTCCATGGACTGAATTATTTTATGTTAAAGAAATACAGTAATTCTAATACAACTCATTCCACATATTTTGCTGTTTACATTTTACATAGGTGAAAAATAGGCTTAGTTGTAGAAATAATCAAATTTGAATGAGAATTTAAACTCAAATATATTGTCATTGTGTTGTTTTAGTATGTAGATGCACAGAATTTAAGCAGAAATAAAGTAGTTTTAGGATGGATACAACACTCAATATGAATTAAAAAGAACTTTAAAAAATCACGATTTTGAAACAAGATGGATGCCATATATCATTTTGAAGTGGGTCATGTGATCGTTTCATATCATGGTCACGTGATCGTTTCATATAAGATGTGTAATTATTATTTTAATTTTTATTTAAAAAACTACTGAATATATTTAGCTGAATTTTTTTTTATATATTTTATGGAACAATTTGACTATTACCTAAAATTTTCGAAGCAATTTGTGAATTTTAAATCCGCTTAAAAAATGTTTGAAAAATTAGGTCCCATAGGGCTCAATGTATTTCATTTTTTCAACCCGGGTTCAATCCAAAACTAATTGTGTGATATTATTCATTTATATTCCCATAGGTCCTACAGACCGTCTGAGCAACATACTAAAATTTCATTTTGATTAAGTCGTTTTTACGGCAGTTATCGTGCTAACGGACAGACAGACAGACAGACAGACAGACAGAATGAGCAAAGTCATAAACACTTTTCAACTTTGTTGTAAAGTGTTAAAAAAACAGAAATATTAACTCACAGGCACTCCTACTATGTGTAGGTTGAACATGCGACTGAGCATTTCACCTCACTTCGTCAATGCGAGTGGGCACCGGAATGAATACATTTGAACGAAACATTATTTGCATGGAGACATTCAAAAATAGTAATCAGTATAGGACTCAGGACAAGTGGAAATTAGTCTTTCGAAAATAGTAAACAGTATTAGACTCAGGCCAAGTTGGGTGATAAAAATGTGTGAAATTCACAAAAATGTGTTATCCAATCAAGGATAAATAATGCATGTGTAAAATTATTACGTGGTATATTTGAAATTATTAATAATATTATTTACAAATACTTCCGGATATTGGTAATTTTGACAAATGCGTTTAAGATTATTGATGTAGAGAAAGTGAAACTGAGGATCAGAAAGTCAATGTATTCGAAATAGTTGGTTTGAAAGGACGTTTCTAAACAATTGAATAGAATCATAAGATTGATATGATAGCAGCTTTATGATAGTGAAGTTGTAAGAATCTTTTTTATCATATAGATTGGTGATTACATGATTATTGAGGATATCTAAATTTAGGTCTAAAAAATTTACAGTTTGACTAACGCTAGGTTCATTAGGAATTAATTCTAGGTTAGATGGGGAAAAATCAATATTAATTTAATAGGAATCATCAATGATAATACAAATTAAGTCGTCAACATATCTATATATAATATATAAATTAGAGTTAAAATGACATTCATAATAATAAAGATATAAGTTAGCTAGAATACTACTACTACAGCCACCTTGTGGTACACCAGATGTTTGTAAATAAATCTTATCATCTTGGATAATATAGTTGTTGTATAACACAAAGTGCAAGAGCATACAAAAGTTTTTGACATTAAATGCAACATTATTGGAAGATAGATAGTCATGATGATGAGAGATAATAACTTTATATAAATCTTTAATGACAATATTAATAAATAGGTCTTTAAAATCAAAGGTACGGAAACCAAGAATTTGTGGAAGCTTGCTAAGGTCATTAACCAAATCAAAACTTTTGTTCAAAATGAAATATCCTGAATTCCTAAATTTAAAAGATTCATTAATTCAATTTAAACAGTTTAGCATGTACTTACTAGCTGTATTAGTAAAGGTATTATGTCCACAAGTGACCATTCTAAAACTGAGAAGTGAAGGAGGAACCAAAGTAACATAAGAAAATTTATAAAACTTGCAATTAATATTTAATTGCGTATATAATTTCAGCATTTTAGTTTTGATTTCGATAGACTGATTATTAATGGGTTTAATAATGTGATTATTTTTTAAGTAATTCTGTAACAGAGAAACATAATATTTTTTACAAATAATGGCATAATTATTAGAAGCTTTATCTACATATGTTATGGCAAAATGTTATAAAATATTTATAAAATATTTAAATATTAATTTCTTTATTGGGTGTAGTTACAGGTTTATTATATTTTTTCCAGGCTTTCACAAGCTGAGATCCAGTTTCAATTGTTTATCTTATATATGGAATAGGGAACGAGGGGTTTTTCATACCTATTAAGTACCTGTTTTATTTATAAAGGAATTATTCTCAAGCCTGTCAATAAATGTTAAGTCATAGAAAATACAAGTAATTTAAATTCTTACAATATATATATATATATATATATATATATATATATATATATATATATATATATAGCCATATTTTGCTTGTCATGGTTGCACTAATGAAGTGTATTTTATGGTATTTATGTTTCCTTTATAGTTCCAATCATATATGCTTGTCGTCCATATAACACAAGTTTATAGATAAAATCTATCTTGTGTTTCAGAAACAAGCATTTTTGTGTTCATTTGGAAGGGATATATGGACTTGAAGAGAATTTTTTCGAAATGAACTTAACTTAAGCCTAAAGCTCTTCCATGTGCAAGCTTTTTTGCTTGATTTTTTTGTTTTCCTATTTTCATTCCTCATTTCTGAAATTTGTTGATTGTCTTTGTCTTTATGACCTGCATTACGCTTTATTATTTCCTCATTATGTCTTAATTTCTTTTATTTCTTTTATTTTGTAGAAAATTTTGGAATAGTGTATTATGAGTTACTACATTCATTCTAACATTGGATTTACTAACTTATATTTATATATATATATATATATATATATATATATATAACAATTTGAAAATCCAATGATAGAAAAGTGAGAAGCTGCAACTCGAAAAACCTAACTTTCTATCAAACCTACAAAATAAAAGTATAAAACAGCAAATCTTCAATCAAATGGGAAAAAAATACAAATTTCGAGTCATCAGGTTAAAGAAAATCAACAAATTCCAATGGTATGAGAACGATAATAGAAAAACATAAAAATATCCAAGCATTATTGCTATATACGGGAACAAGGACTAGGCCTTAAAAATAGAATTGTTCACTTCGCCAAAACTCTTCATCGAGTCCAGGTATTTTGTCGAAGCAAACACAAAATATGTATGTTTCTGAAGAAATAGATAGATTATATCTATAAACTATTTCTACTTGGACAACATACATAAATAAGGAAAAATAAAGGAAACAACAATACCTGGAAAAAACACTGCAAATGCCCGAACCAGATTGCATATGCCAGAAACCTGGAACCCTGAATAAAGAGACCAGTGTTGCTATTCGCAAAGGAAAAAGAAATGATCTACTGTTGTCGTTCGTAAGAAATAAAAAACAGTAATGCGAAGAGGTATGAAAAGTAATAATATACAATAAGAGCTGCATAAAAGAGGGGCTTATAATAGTAAGGCTTATGTTTAAGTGGATGTAAAAATAAAAGTATTATATATATATATATATATATATATATATATATATATATATATATGTATATATATATATATATATATATGTATATATATATATATATATATATATATATATATATATATATATATATATATATATATATATATATATATATATATATATATATATATATATATATATATATATATATATATATATATATTATATACATACATATATATATATACATACATATATATATATACATATATATATATATATATATATATATATATACATATATATATATACATATATATATATACATATATATATATATATATATATATATATATATATATATATATATATATATACATATATATATATATATATATATATATATATATATATATATATATATATATAACGCTGATTTGTTTTTATCTACTACTGCTAAAACTTTAATGTATACCCCATGTGGGATCTCCGGTTCCAGTTAAGTGTTGCCTTAAATTAAAATTAAATTAGTCTACGACAGCGGTTTTCAACCTTTATTCGCACATAACTTCGCACTACAAAATGCTTTTTCAAGAGTAATGCACACTAAAAATCCATGTTTTCATTTACTTCGTACGTATTCCACCTTTAAATATAGCCAATATTCAGGAATAAAATTTACACAAAGTTAATAACTCTGAATTACTTTTTTTCATTCTTGTGGAATGCTCAAATATTTGTGCTTTATACAATTATACCAACCTCAATTTATCTTCATCAGAACTCTAGCCAATCCTGATAAATAGATGTCTCAAGAAACATTTTTGGCAAAAAGGACAAAATATCGAAAAATAAAATACAGCTGCAGTTGTGTATTATCCCTCTGTAAATATACACTGTTCCTAACCCGATAAAGAAGGTTTATAAAACGCCTTTGAAATAATTGTAAACACACAATTTTCTCATGCCTGCTTTCTTCAAGGAAGTGCTAAGAAGTTGTGTTTTCACTAGCAGCAGTTGCATTCATTGCGATGATTTATGCAGTTTTAGATACACCCTAATATTTGGTACTTATGAGCGGTACCATAGCAAATACCTAGACTTATCATGCATAATAATATTTAAATCATATTACTTTTTATCCAACTGCAATCCAGGCAATATTGATATACGTATATCATAATTTGCCCATAAGCGACCGAGAGGCGGGAAATACATTTTTACCTTTATTGTTAATAAAAGCAAAGAAGAAAGTAAATCACATTTCAGATTTATAAGACCTACAACTTGAAGACTTACGAACATTCATGCATACTCAGGACACTGGATTATTTTTTCACCTCTGGCTCCTACCGCCCCTGAGCTTACGATTCGCCTAAACAGGCGGCAATCATATTGTAGAGGTGCTTTTTTATAAAACCAATGTAATAAAACTTTTAAGTACTGCTTTGTTTAATATATTCAGGTTGCTTTTATAGTAAATATGTGTATAAAGTTCCATGGCTGAACGCAGTCATTCTTTAAGTAGTCTCAAAACCTACCTTACAGAATTACAGATATATGTATACAACAAGAACGATCAATCATGCATAAAGCATTGATTATGAAACACTTTCCAACTTCAATGCAATATTATTTAAACATCTCTAAAATGCGATACATTCCTTGGTAATATTTTTAAAATAATCGCAATACTACATTAATTTATTATATTTGAAAACTTAAAATTTCATCAAAAAAAAATGAACTTCATTCAAATGACGGCATTGAAATATAAATTGCCTGGTCTAAACATCTTTAAAATGCGATACATTCCTCGGTAATATTTCTAAAATTATCATAATACTACAATAATTTATTATATTTGAAAACTTCATCAAAAACAAATGAAATTTATTCAATTGACGTCATCGAAATATAACACGTCTGACTCCCTCTATAAAAGCAGCATTTCATTCATAAACATTTTTCCATTCATTTCATTCATCACAATACTATAATAATTTGTTTTATTTAAAAACTTAAGACCATGGAGTTACAAGTAATTTAACTCTATGCTTAAAAATTCATCGAAATAAGTCATCTGCTTCTCTGTGTAAAATCAATGAATATTTCATTCATATCAGCTATATTGCAGACTCCATGAGCTAAATAATTTGGCGTTAAACAAATGCAGCAATTCTTATACAACTCCTTCTACATCTTTTGGTATATACATTCTACATAAGTGAAAATTAGGCTACGTTGTAGAAATAATCAATGTTGGATGATCATTTAAACTTAAATATATTGTAATTGCAGTGTTTCAGCATGTCAATGCACAGAATTTAAGCAAAAATAAAGCGGTTTTAGGACGGATACAACACAAAATATGAATGAAAAAAGAACTTTAAAAATCACGATTTTGACACAAGATGGATGCCATATTTTATTTTGAAGTGGGTCACGTAATCTCTTCATACAATGATCACGTGATCTCTTCATATAAAAAGTGTAATTATTATTTTAATTTTTATTTTAAAAACTACTGAATATATTTTGTTGAAATTTGTTTTATATATTTTATGGGATAATTTGAATATTTCCTAAAACTTTAGAAGCAATTTGTGAATTTCACATCCGCTTAAAAATGTTTGAAAAATTAGGTCCCATAAGGTTCAATGTATTTCATTTTTTCAACCAGGGTTCAATCCAAAACTAATTGGGTGATATTATTCATTTATATTCCCATAGGTTCCGCAGACCGTCTGAACAAAATACTAAAATTTCATTTTGATAAAGTCATTTTTACGGCAGTTATCAGGCTAACGGACAGGCAGACAGACAGAATGAATGAACAAAGTCATAAACACTTTTCAACTATGTTGTAAAGTGTTAAAAGTAAAATAATACCAAACATGTCAAAAAGTGCTATTAGGATATAAAAAAGCATTTTCGTGAAAATCTGAAGTTTTGGATTGTATGGTCCCCTTCTGAACCTTGGCATTTTAATTAGTTAGAGCACTGATGACGAAATTCAGAGATCGGAATTTTGGTGTCATTCCATGTCACTATAACTTTATTTTAACTCTCGATGATGGCGTTACCTTTTGATACATGAGACAAAGTAGGTAAGAACAAAAAATAATTTAAAAAAGGAAACGTCGATTCGTTTAGACTAAGAAGTATCGGTTTCAAACTACGAAGAAGAAAATGGTTCCTTCTCGAACCCCGATAGTTCCTTTGGCAAAGCAGTAGTCCTGACATATAGTGGTGTTTGAGTAAATTCCTATACTAGACTTCTTATAAGATATTTGGGATAAAAAAAGCAAATTAAACAAGTCCACTTTCCATTTACAACCTTTATAAATATTATCCGAATATTATTTTTGTTCAGAGCTTCTGAAGAAATAACAAACTATTATTAATAGCGGCAATCAAAATAGTTTCCATTTGTAAAACCAAGCAGCATTTCATTAAATAACTGGACAGTGGCCAGCTTGTAATAATTAATATGGCTGTCCAATGGCGAAGAAGGGTAGAGAGTGCCAAGGGCGGGACAAATTCGATTATTGCAGCACCTGGGCAAGGAGGAGATTGCATCTTCTAAATCATCCCCTAGTTATCACAAAACTTTCTTACTAAGACAGCCTTCACTACTACGAACTAATTCTAAACTGCACATACGCACATTTATACACCCTTAGGGTAACGTAAAACGAAATGCTATAAAATTAAAAATTACACGGAATTGAACGAAATTTCTCTATTCTCATGTCCCTTATAAACCTAATGCAGCATTTCCGTATAAAGAGGCAATGCTTTTAAAAAAGCAGTGCTTTACAAATTAGTATCCTTGAAAAATATTAATTGTCTATTCAATTAAACTGAATATAATATACAAGTGCAGTGATCAAAATAAATAAATAAATAATAACAATTCGCAGATCATATCACTATATAAAAATAAATTGTTTAAACTAAGTGTTACAAAATACATCGTTAAACTTATTTTGTTCGAATTTGCATCAAACATAATAATTATTAGATTTGTATACCAAAAATGAAAATTCCTTCAAGGTTCACTCCCATTGCTTATCTTCTGTACACAAGGTTCATCTTAAGACTTCAGAAGTGGTTAAGTGTTCTCAGATTTATTTTTTTTTAAATTACAATTTTTACATAGTTTTTGCCTATCCATATTGTGAAATATTTATATTTCAATGAATAATGTCCACCTAGTTGCAAATACGCGACCATTACGAAAGGCTGTATATTTGTGCTTTTTCTCTATATTGGAACAACAATTTGCCATGAGTATTATGATACTAGCATACTCTCAGATCATACATGCTAGTATGGTAACTTCATATTTTTCTACAGCCGACTTCTTAATTTTGGACCTGAAAGCTGAAAGGTTATACTTTTTTATTTATCTTTACAGAAGCTTTGATGCAATATGGCGAAATTTTATGAAGCTCATGAGCTTAAACTGTTTCGAGAGTTAAACCATCGTTAACAAGGTAGTTTGACTGTAAAACAATTGAGAAACTGTAAAAAAAGTCAAATTCAAAAACGAAACAAGAAATTTAGGAATGAACCTTTATATGATGGCAAACGATGTGTATACACTTCATTTTTGATGGAATATACTTAATGATCTTCTTTGAAACATCCTTGATGAAAATCCTTGGTGAACCCCCATTCTTTTCAAGAATTTGAGGCTGAATCCAAATGAATCATCATATTTTCTCATTTTAACAGATCCTGCGAAAAAGATGTTCCACGAGAAAAATTAAGCAAAACTTTTGCCACGAATTAGGAGTAAAAATTATCTTTGATTCCGAAAAACTGAAAACGTGATTCCCAAGAATTCCCAACAATTGAAGACTTAGATACTTACTGTTCCTTAATTTAAGACCTATTTTGTTTGACCAGCATAACCAAAACTTCATTCCCATGGAATTCGATTGAATCGTTATGGTTTTTATCACATTCCATGAGAATGCAATCTTGGTTATATTGGTCAAACAAAAAGAACTCATTACTTTAACTCCTAATGTAATTTATAAATTGGGCTTTCTTGAAAATTTCTCTATTGTTTCTCAGTCAAACTTCCTTGTTAACAACTATTGTGCCGTCATCTTTTCTGCTTGGAAATCTCTTGTAAAATTTTCGAGTCCGTTTGATTCCTTCTTTTTACGACTATTTTTTACCTGTTTCGGAATTTTTATTTATATTCCACAGTATTTGTTAACAAAGTTAACTCTTAACCAATTATTCCCTTAATTTTCTGTTGAATTCTACATATCTTTTGCAGTTTTGTTTCAATAAACTGCTCATTTTACAGCTGGTTTGAACGACACGTTGTAACTCCCGAAACTGGTTAGTTTCCTTCTTATTCTATAGTAGGGCACTTATGTTTGTAGTTTTACTAATTGAACAAATGCTCTGAATCTTTCTATTAGCCATTAAAATTCTTCCCTGTTTTTTGCTGTTCATTCTTAGTATCCAGCTACTTAGCCATTCCTAGATGGTTTTACCTCATTGTTCTCCTCTCATCATTGGCAACTATTATTCAACTCCTGTGATGTTTGATATTCTACCAGAAGATTCTTATCTTGTTTTGGTGAGTGTAAATCGCCCTTCTTACTAATCTTGATAAAGAAGGCTGTTTTGCCTTTAAAACCAGTTATAACCAGTTTGAAACCACCATTATTCTGCATTATTTTATACTGTTTTATTCGAAGTTTTACAATCTTTTAAAATATTAGTTGTGCTTTAAGTTTCAAAAATAAATTATGGCAAGGATTTTATAATATTTATTAAGATTTAAGAAATATTCGAAATTTTTCATAACTTTATAAGCTTCTACTGTTACTACAGCCGCAAGGCTTCTACTGTTACAACAGCCGCATTCGCTTTTGTCTTATCTTTCTGTTTTACATAAAATTTACTTTTAACAATCTAACAATTTTGTATGTGGATAACAACTTTTAAGAATAGTTATTACATGAAAAGGTAAAAAAATGGTGAGTTTTTAAAATAAAATTATTTTTTTTAAATGTAATTGAATAAGAAGTTCAACAGGATTCGGGTTATATGTTATAACCAGTATAACCAGAAACATTAGAAAAATAAATAGATCTCCATATATTTTTTAATTTTAGTTTCAACAAGTAATTATTGTAATAAAATATTGAGCAATTTAATATATTTGTATTACAGTGAACTTTGAATAATCCAGAATCCAGTGGCTCAGCACACCCAACAATCTGGTAAGCCTCTCGAACCGCATTAGGGTCCTTTCCTGGTATGCTGGAGTACAGTCAGATAAAAAAAATCCGAACACTGCTCATTATTCCTGCTCCTAGTGTCGTACAGTCAAACCAAAAGCATCATTATACTTGAAATACTCTCTACTATAAATAAATGTGCATCTAATTTGCATAAGGGTCCGTCTTTATTGACATTTTATAGAATAGCTTAACTTTAAACATAGCTAGAAAACGTAAAATTTGCATTAAAAATGTTCTTTGCGGTCGCCTTTAAGGCTTCTGAATGCAATTAATGATTCAAAAATGAGTAAAAAATTAAATTATTATTTATAGTTTCAATGAGAATGCCAAAATCTTTTGTGCTCTACAAAGTCCGAAGAGTGCAATTTTAGTGTTTACCTACACATTCTTCAAGGACATTCCTCACACTGCATTTAGTAAAATTTGCAGTTTCAACATTTATTATTGTGGATTTCGACTTTTGGTTGAAATTCATAATTATTTTTTTATATATAAAAAGATTGTATATTAATTAAACGTAAAGTTCAACTTTCTATTTTTTTTTTCGAGAAACTGACATAGTACAAATTGATCTAAGCTGAATCGACTTAGATCAATTTGACAAATCTTAGGCAAATTAATTTATTCAATTTTTTTATTAATTTTTCTTAGGCAAATTTATCATTTCACTTTAAATTATGACGTTTTCCTTACACAAAGGCAATAACAATCTCTGAGCATTCGTTTCACAAATGTCAAGAGTTCAAACTTTACCTTGCAGTGCAATTTTGAAATTTTTCTTCTAAGTACTTTCTATAGGAAATTGGTGGATGGCCCCCAAAAGCATCAAATAATGCAGTTTTGAATATAGGTCTATATTTGAATAAGTACTGAAAGGAATAAACTAAAATTTTACACACCAAGGTTTTCCTTCCCGGTCGTCCATCCTGTTGCTCCAAGTCCTCTGGACGAGCCGGACGGCCTGGGGCTTTCACACCAAGGTTTTCAGCCAACGGCCCTACCGTGCTGAAAACACCGGTTCTCGTTAGATCACCGAAGTCAAGCAACATCGGGCGCGGTTAGTACTTGTGTGGGTGACCACCTGGGAACACTGCGCGCTGTTGGCACATTTCGGGCGCGGTAGCACGGTGGTTTGCGCGCTGGATTTGCACACTGCCACAACTGCCGCCGTGTTCATACGGAGTACGATCACGTTAAACATGTGGGTCCGTAAGTTCTTCCGAGAGGTTGGTGGTAGGAGAAGGAGGGTACAGTCGCTGTGGATGCCTCCCCCACTGGGTTCCGGTCTAAATTGGGTGGCACTTCCCAGCCGTCCAAACGATTACCTTACACCTTTCTGGTAGATCGGACGGTCTGGGTCTCAACAACAACACCAAGGTTTTCGACGACTCAATTATCATCAAAATTTGCCTAAGTTTCTATTCACATTTTTTCAAATACTATTTTCAAAATCAATAATTAATATTAAAAATGTCTTTGAAGACGAAAAATGGTATACATTTTGTTTGGATCATTTAGTATCACAATATAAAATATGAATCAATTTGGTAGACTGATTATTTTAGAAAATAAAAAGAAAAACTTCAACACCAATTTAACATTAGGATCTCGAAGTTTCATTCAGTCATAACTCCCCAACATCTTGAACAATATATATAAATTGTATATGAATTCGGGGTGCTTTGACCTGGATAATCAGAATCTGTTATTAAAAGTTGGTGTTACCCTTTAAAAAATATCGAGTTGAAGCAAAGTTTAATATGAAGACGACCATTTGTGTAAATTGATTACTTAGTTATTTATAACAGTCATTATTACGAGTTTATTGAAACATTTGGTACGGTCCGATGTAGTCATTACTCTATGACTCGAAGACCGGTATAACGTGGATTTTTGTTCGGTTATTTTTCTCTTGGCGGAATGTACATTTACTTCAATAGACTAAATGATTTTATATACAGATTTCTGCTCATTGAAGTTTACCTTATACTTGTTAAATAAATGTATATGTTTTTTCACATACCGTACAGTGCTATCTAGTCTATATAACGTTTTGGACAAATAAATATCAGATTTACTGACCATTACTTTTTTTTAAACCATTTTCCCCCTTTTTCCCCCTTTTTAGTTTGAGATCCGAGAATCCGACAAATTCGGTAATCCGTCCTGAACGTGTTAGATTATCAGAAGTTTACTGTATATTACTTTTTATCAATTTTATCTATATGTATTCTTATATTTAATCTACTTTTCTGTATTCAATGATTATTTGAAAAAATATAGCTTAACATGAATTAATATTAAAATATTCGTAAACAATCCTTAGCATTTCCTAATGTCGTAGTTTTAACTGGTTGGCATATTCTCCTTATAATTTTAATAAGCTTTAACATTCAAACTGTTACGAGATTTGTTGTTTCTATTGCAACATTTCATTTCAAAGAATTTATTTAAATTTGTAAGTTGTATATTTTGGATTGGAGATGCCATCTAGAAATGCCCATGCTTATCTTTTCCGAGTTAGGAGAAACAAATTAATTCTTTACTTGAAATCTCGCTGGAAGAATTATAATTGCCATTCTATAACACTTCAAAACCAATTGCCGGACAAATTTTAACACGAAATCTAGAATTTTGTACTAATGATGTAACTCGTTATTTTTTTTCTTTTTCCACCTCATTAATTTGAGTCCTGCTCATTAAGGAACTTTAATTTTACTCCTAAATTGAGTTCCTTTAGAATTGGTCGCCATGTATAGAAATTTGGGGATTATCCTTTATATTAACGTCACCAAGACGGGCTCTAGAGTGTGTTGGGTCTTGTAATGTAGAAACTCTGTATAAAGTGATAGGCCGAAACCTCAATAAGAGGCATCTTAAAAATGTAACTTTATTAAAAGCATCTTAAAAGATACATAAAGAATCTATAACAATAAAGAAAGATAATATGTCTGTCTGTTCGTTCGTCTATGTCGTCTGTAGCGGAAAATCCACACATCGTACGGGCAAGAGATTTGGTGCGCATAGGTATTTCAGAACCAGCGAAGGTGCACCTCGGCGAATTTTTCTTTAAATTCGAATTAGTTTTTGAGTTATTTTATGTTTCAGCATATTTTGAACCAATATCATACATATCGGTTCCTTAGTGACTGAAAATAGTGTCAGAGAGTTTCCATCTTAACACCATCGGAAAGATCGAAAAATTTTCTTTCCATCAAACTTTGAACGGAATCCATACTATAAATATATAGTATATAGTTTTCGTGTTTTGAAGACGTGTCCCTTATTTTAAAATTATGATATAAAATAATTGACTGTCAATCCGATATTTATAATTTAACAGCAGCTCCTTTAAATATTACACACTGCTCAAAACAAAAAATTCCTGAAGTCATCCGTTTAGTAATTATAAATTGTATAAAGTGTAAATGTATCTAATTTTTACAATCCTTGGACTTATGAAAAGCAGGTTAGTCAAAAAATCAGCTCCGTTCGCGCACACACATGAACCAATACGCGGGCATTGAATGTGGTCTTGGAATTCGGCCGGAAAAGCCATGCTGTATAATCGCAGCTGGAGGAAGAGGGGCTATTTTGTCCCTTTCGAGGTTTAATGAGCTGTTAAAATGGAGATTAAATGAAGTTTTGGAAATATGAAAATTACGTTATTTGCTAGAGATATGAGCAGCATATAAATCGTTCGAATTGTGCTGAGATTTCTGAAATTAAGATTTAAATTGTGTCCGTCGGTATATTATATTTTGATGTAGAACGTAGAGTCTAGGCAAGTGACAGGTTTCGTTTTTGTGATTTAGAGGAGGGAGCGCATCACGCCTGTTGCGCCGATGTACACGGCTTCCATGCAATTTTCACTATTATTTATATGAATAAAATAAAATTTTGTTATTTTATATAATGTTATATATTTTATATTTTGCTATTTTATTAACTCCAGGGCAACGCTGGTTCAATTATCTAGTCTATAATAATAATAAAGAAAGATATATGTATGTTTGTCCACCTGTGCAGTCTATAGAGGAAAATCAAAGTTATGGTCGGCCATGAAATTTAGTTCTATGTACTTTAGGAATCGGGAAGGTGAAACTCAGAAATATTTTTTTTAAATTCGAATTAGTTTTTGAGTTATTTTATGTTTTAGCACAATTTAGTGCTATTTTCACACAAATCGGTTTCTTAAAGACCAAAAATGTTACAACAGAGTTTCCATCTTAATACCATCAAAAAAATCAAAAAGTTATCTTACAAACAAACTTTGAACGGAATCCATACTATTAATAGACAAATTTTCGTAAATTTTTAAAAATATATACTTTTGTGTGTTGAAGACGTAATCTTCCGAGACAGGAGGCACCCGGGATATTCTAATCGGGTTTCCATTTTAGCACCATCGACGCAGCGGTTTTCTGGAGGGGGTAGGAGGAAGTTGTTGTTGTTATAAGCGGGTACATTGTTAAACCGGTCTTTGATTTTCGTACTTTTGATGTGAGTTCCGGTGTGATTGTAATCAAAAGTTTGCATCTTACATCCCTGGTAACTCCTGGTATATTTTCTAGAACGTTCCGGCGTTTCTTGGGATTTAAGATACAAATCGCTGATAAAAAAAACTGCACTGGAACTCACAGCGAATCCCCAAAAACTAAAGAACGTTTTAACTATACGCTCGCTTATAACAAATTTGAGTGGGTACACGTATGGCTACGCCACGACCACTCATCTTAAATCCCGGACAACACCTGATACATTTTATAATAATACAATAAAAATTTGGCATCTCGCCATATCACTCGCAGTTGAAGTGCTATACAAAGAGTCTTCTCATTACTTCCATCCTGAGTAAAATGATCTCAAGTTCTACAATTTAAAACAAACTAATTTTTTCCTTTTAATAACATAGGTATCACGTTGGGTAGAACTTGCTGTCTAAGACGTTTTAACTAGATCGGCAATAGTGTGAAACGCTGGAACAAGAGTAATAGTACGAGATATACTGGATCAGCAATATTCCAGACAGCTTGAACAGTAGTAGTAGATGTAAATATTGAATCAAAAGAAGAAAGTAATAATCAGTGGACAAAGTGGATGATTTCAGCCTATCGATAGCAACCCACTTTTTAGCAGAAACTATCTGTAGAGGAAAAACTTTAGATTTTCGGTGTTAAAACCAAATATTACTCATCATAATGCGGTTGAAGAAGCTTATGAACTATATCATACCTAACAAATGTGCTTATAAAGCTTTGAGAACCTACATTACTTGTTTTCCATGTGTCGTAGCATTGACTGGCCTAACTCTATCAAATGCGTTTTTTAACTGTAAAATTAAAAAGGATTGAGATAAATCTAATTCTGTACGGTCAAAAAATTGTCTGGGAAGCCTTTAGGACAGATCATAAACGAATTCTACAGAAACATACATCCAGTCAGCTGTAACTGCCATTCTGAGTCCTTTACAAGGTAAGTAGCATATACTGAGGACGACACTATAGTATAATACTTTAGAGAGGATTTTAGCACTCTGGGGTTCCTCCTGACCATGCCATTCTTTTTCAAATTATACGCTGAGTTCCTGATGATTTTAGTCCCCACACATCCTGCCAAAAATGTTTAAAGGAGATTCTACTTGGGTACCCTGGTCACATATAATACAATTCGAGACATGGGATACTCAGTTCATTAGAAAAGCTCGCCAAACTACATATGCTGTAATGCCTTTTAATGGTGGGGCTTCTAGCCAGCGGATAACTCTGTCAACAATTGTAAAACAATACCGATAATCTTGATAAACAGGTAACGGACCAATTAGATCAAGTTGAACATATTAACATCTAGCGTTGGGTATAAGAATCGTCCACAAAAGCGAAATTGTATGTCGATAAACTTTAGCTTTTCGGTAAGATATGCAAATTACTTTTTTGTGTAGATAGCCAAACATATTTGTTGTACATTTGCATCACGGTTGCATTTGAACCTGTGCTACACTATGCAGAGTCAAATATTAAACGCCTGTATGTATCAGAAGCATATAAAGTCCAAAAAAGATTGTTAAATATAGCAGTAAAGTTTACAATTAAAATTAGAGTAATCAATTGATTTTAATACAGGTTTGATCAGAATTAGAAATAAATTCCTGTCAACTACTGGTCCTCTAGTTCAGAAAATTTTATAGATAAACAATTTCATCTACACTGGACAAAACATCCCTAACAAATTTTTGAGAACCTTCAATCTATTGCAGATCAGTCGTAAATTGTGAAAAAAATTCTAAATAAGGTAAATCTCTCGTAGAACATTTTTTAAAACCCTGAAGAAAGCATATATAAAGGTTTTATGATTAATAATCACTTAAAAGCTCTCCCCTCTAACATAAAGCGAAAATGAATTATTGAAAGATACATGGCCAACAATTCCTTGTCAAAAGCAGATTGCTTTCTCTGTGCTGAATTTATTTATTTTTTAAATTAAAAAGGTATTTAGTTTTCCTATGCAAAGCAGCTGCTGCACATCAGAAAATAACACTGGCTCACAATTCGGGGCTGAATGGGATAACTCACTAATTTTTACAATACTATCCTTAGACTTCTCAAAAGCTGCAGAAAGATCATCTATCTAACTAATCACTCTGTTATCCTAAGAGTATTAATAACAATGCCATACTGCTAACCTCTCTAAAACGTAAAACGTAAATGGCGCAAATTTCCATTCATGTGCATTCATACTGTAATTAGTATATCATCTATAAATGAACACAAAAGATAATCCAAACGAAACCTCTTTTATGAAACATTTGAAAGTTTGCGTAGCATTGGATAACCCATAAGCATAAGGAGTAAACATGAATTCGAAAGACGAAAAGAATAAGATCACCCCCATATCTCTTGGACAAACCGTTCTCGAGATATTTAAAATTTTTCGTATTTTTGAATGAATGAATTCGCGAAATGAATTCGAACATTGAAATAAAACTGAAAATTTAGTGTGATTTAAAATAATTATGCATGCTATTTAGTGCTATTAAACTCAATTTAATGAATTATCAAAAAAAGATAAAAGAAATGAATTTCTGCAAGGAAAAATAATATGTTGTCCATATCAGATTTTTTGCAGGTGTGTTCCTCACTGATTACAGGTAAACTCACACCGACTGAAACAAACAAAAATGGATATTTTCTTAACCCACCTCAAAGGGCATGATAAAGGGTGGCCGAGCTGTATGACTGTATTTCTACAGATGGTTAGTCTACACTGAGGTCTCTGTTATTTCAGAAAATATGTATTTAAAGTTACGGATAAAATTCAGCTCATTCCGTTCAAATAATGGGTATTCAGCTAGTATATTATTATTTAGACTTTGCCTTCTGAGCATCATATGCAGAAATCCATATTATGCGTTTTAAAAATGTATTCGATACTTTAACGTATCTATAAAGTTATCAATAGAACAAAATAAGTGCAATATAGTATATAAACAGTAAAATCCTTGTTAAAAATACAGCATAAAACATTAGTCACAGTATCGACTGGTTTAGGGGTAAAATACAACTTCATTCTACAGGTTATAAAAACAGAGCAATCCCAGTAGCAAAAAAAAAGCCTGTCTGTTTTTTTTTTTAGGTTGCCCCCTGTAAATCTATGTCTGTATTTTGCCAGCAAAACCGGTTGAAACCTTAACTATTTTATTTAATGCTGTTATTATTTTATTTTACACTGTATTATTAATTTATGTCAAATTTTTCATTTTTTTGCTATTTTTTCAGTAGAGGGATTTACTTTAATTGTATTATATATAGCAGATATACTTTCAAAACTTTACGGGCGCATATATTTTTTGTAATAGAGTGTATTTAATATGAGCACTATCGAATAAAAGATTTCTCTATAAGTACTTTTAAACTTTTCTCAATTTTTAAAAGTAAGTTCATTTTATTTTTAATGAATTTCTCCATTTTAAACGAAAAACATCAATTATCTCGAAAACGGAGCATGTTATTGTCTTATAAATGTCAGCATTGGCTTCCAAATAAAAAGTCCATGTATTAAATGTATATTTTCGTAACAATCGTATACGCAATTATGCTTCCATAAGTCATTTTTCAGTTCTCAAAAACACGACACATTAAGAGTTTTTCTTGGTCCGTTAATACCGAAAATCAATAGATGTTTGACGTTTACTGAACGAAATAATTTTAACAAATGGCATCCCGTTTTGTCAATTTGTTCGAGAGTTATCGTTCCCACAGATATATTCCGGCACAGGCAAAAAATAAGTTTGTAAAATTGAGGGCCTACCCCTAGGCCGACCATTTCCAAAATCAATAGGCCTATGAATTTATAGATTAAAATAAGCTTACCAAATTTCATTTGATTTGCTCCATTTGTTAGAGAGATAGCGTTTCGATAGACTCTCAGATATCACTAAAAATATCAATTTTCATGTTTCTTCCCATTTTCTGTACTGAACGGTCATTATAATTAAAAATATAAATGTGAAACGTTTTTCAAAGAAAGTACATAATTTCAGCTTTCTCTACGATTAAAATACCACGATAAATAGAAAATACTAAATAATATTTATTTTTAAGACTAAACAATTGTATCTGAAGGAACACAAAGATCTGAAATTCAACTATTTCATTTTTCAATACTGAATATTAGAATTAGGGATATAGAAAACTTGTTTATAAAACTAGTAAAATTTGATATTCACAAACAATATCTTACACGTTTTTATACAGCGAATAAATGACTTTTTAAATCATTACTTTGCAAAGTGCTTTTAAATGAGTACTTTATTCTGCAATAATACCTGTCGCGACTGTACTATTTAAAAATCTTAAGTAGTAGCAGTATGTAAGTGGTTTAAACTCAACTGATAAATGCCAAATAATAGAGAATTTTCAGCAATATTTATTCCAAGAAACTTGAGATTAAAATCGACTCCCTGTGCCGGTCCATCATATCGAGAATGCAACCTGAATTTTATACATAATTTACTTGCGGTGGAGAAAGATATATCAATTGAATGGCGCATTATGCATTAAGAGGTTAACACAGTATAATATTTTTACTACGTTGAACGTTTGCAATTTATTTAAATCGCGAATGATTTAGGAGTTAGCGCAACCTTATTCAAAGGTGCTGAATGCAATGAATGGCCGGAAATTAAAATTTGCTTCTCATGTAACAAATAAACAGGTTGCTGCCGCTGAATAATTCAGCTTCAAATCGAGTTGGTTTTTCATCTTTTAGTGTACGAGAGAGGGAAATCAAAGGATACCTATATCTTAAATTGTATTCTAAAACATTCCGAACACCTGAGCCAACATTTATTCACGGATGTATAACGAGGCTCTGGGCACACTATTTTACATAAAGCAACTATTCTCTTATTTTGATCAGCGAGCAAACGGCTCTACCGTGTTGAAAACACCGGTTCGCGTTAGATCACCGAAGTTAAGCAGCATCGGGCGCGGATAGCACTTGGGTGGGTCCAGCTGGGAACACCGTGTGCTGTTGGCTCATTTAAGTCGACGTGGTGGCCGAACGGCCAAGGCGAGCGTTTCCAGCGATCGATCGGCCGCCACGTTGTGGGTTCGAGTCCCACGTAAGACATGCGTGTTGTGGGCGCAGTGTGTTCCGCCTTCCTCTGGTGCGACTGGGGCAACGTCCTAGGATGGCAAAATGGTTCACGATTTCGGCTGTACATAGGGCAAACGACGTAAGTCGACGTAGAGTCTAGTGCTAGAGTCTAGTGCCTGGCCATTAGAAAAAAAATTATTTTGATCAGTTTCATTTAAAGGAGAATCCGCAACTTATACTCGAATGTTTTATTGAAGAATCAATTGTTTCCCTTAAAAATGCAATAAATTGGCATATTTTTTCGAAAACTTATGATTATCCAATCGATATTACATAGCATAAGTTGGAGAGATATGGCCACTATTATTTTGTTAACACTTTACAACAAAGTTGAAAAGTGTTTATGACTTTGTTCATTCTGTCTGTCTGTCTGTCTGTCTGTCCGTTAGCACGATAACTGCCGTAAAAATGACTTAATCAAAATGAAATTTTAGTATGTTGTTCAGACGGTCTGTAGAACCTATGGGAATATAAATGAATAATATCACCCAATTAGTTTTGGATTGAACCCGGGTCGAAAAAATGAAATACATTGAGCCCTATGGGACCAAATTTTTCAAACATTTTTTAAGCGGATTTAAAATTTACAAATTGCTTCGAAAATTTTAGGTAATATTCAAATTGTTCCATAAAATATATAAAAAAAAATTCAGCGAAATATATTCAGTAGTTTTTTAAGTAAAAATTAAAATAATAATTACACCTCTTATATGAAACGATCACGTGACCATGATATGAAACGATCACATGACCCACTTCAAAATGATATATGGCATCCATCTTGTCTCAAAATCGTGATTTTTAAAGTTCTTTTTAATTCATATTGAGTGTTGTATCCGTCCTAAAACTACTTTATTTTTGTTTAAATTCTGTGCATCTACATACTGAAACAACGCAATGACAAAATATTTGAGTTTAAATGCTCATCTAAATTTTATTATTTCTACAACTAAGCCTATTTTTCACCTATGTAAAATGTAAACAGCAAAATATATAGAATGAGTTGTATTAGAATTCCTGTATTTTTTTGACACAAAATAATTTAGTCCATGGAGTCTGCATGGCTGATATGAATGAAATATTAATTGATTTCATAATGAGAAGGACGATTTTTTTCGATGAAGTTTCAAGCACAGAGTTTAATTTTTTGTAGCTCCATGGTCTTAAACAAAATGTTTAAATAAAATAAATTATTATAGTACTAGCAGCATACCCGTTCTTCGTACGGAGTATATAATATAAAGAAACTTGAAATTCATAATCATGCCCAAATTCTTATAGTATACTAAATGACATGTTTAATCAAAATATTCTGTTAAAATATTTAATATAATGCTCCTAAAAAAAAGTTTAAGAATCTCTGTTCTCGCTATATAAAATTATCTTCATGGACATATCTGAAGAATAAAACATCTTGGACCCCTTATGTAAGCAAATATAAAAAAAAATATGGAATTGAATCAATATATGCAAAATAAAAGCGTTAAAATTGTATGGGACCCGTACTAATTATATACGCGAATATTAGAAAATATAACCTGTATTAGTAGATTACATGTATAAATTGAAAATACCAATAAACCCGTAATCTTTAAATCTGAAGACAGTCACTTATTCCAATATATGTCAAAATTAAAGTGCTCAAATTATATGGGAAGATATACACGTACTACTTATAATGTCCGATTATTAGTAGAAGATTACCCGTTTTGCAATATGAGTCTCAAATGTTTTTTGGTAAAATACAACAGGCGACGTAATAAATTGAATATATAATTAATCCCCTTAATCTTCATACCAGAAGACTGTACTTGATTCCAATATATATGCCAATATATGTCAAAATATATGCCAATATACCTGTACTACTTATATTCTCGTAGGTTAGAAGATATACCCGTGCATTCCTAGAAGATTACTCGTACAACGTACAATATGCGTGTGTCAGCAATTTTTGCAGCAATAAAACAATGGCGTAATAACTTAAAAATATCAATAATCACTGAATCAATAATTCCGGAAAATATCAATAATAATAATGTTTAAACCTGAAGAGTATAATTGATATTATCCAGTCCAAAATGAAATGGCAATGAAATTTATTTTATATACATATCTTCATTATTCAAATCGGAAAGGATTTAATAAAAATCGTCTGCCGCATAAACACATTGGATTTAAATCCGTTGCTAAGCGACATGATATCATTTGCTTCAAATAAATTGCTAGAAAAAATATCGTCTAAATAGTTATATTTCTATAGAACATTTGGCGACAGTTTCGTCAAATTAGCGACATTTTAAAAAATCGCCAAATTTATCGCCAAGTGGGACTGTAGAACTGACAGTTCCACTTTGCGACAAATTGACGAAATATCATCACAATACTATCCCCTAACCAAAAACAATTAATATCATTTATGTAGCGCCATTTTATCAATTTCAAGATATTTTTATAGATTTGAAAACATTTTTATCAATGTGGTGACATTTTAAAAAATCGCTAAATGTATTTCTAAGTAGGATGGTTGGTCTGACAGATAAATGCTAACCAAACATCATTTCAGTGCTCTCTTCTAACAAAACAAAATAAAATTTCATTGATATGTAGAAGACCCAAGCCACACGACCTACCCGAAGGTTTATGGCAGCTGTTTGTGTGTCGTTTATATCAATTTGGTGACATTTCCGTCAATTTGGCAAAGTTTAAGAAAAGTTGTCAAATTAGCGATATCCCTCCAAATTCGTAGCTTTGAATTTGCAGATCTGAATGAAACATTCTTATCCCGTTTCAATATACTAAATGAAAACACTACAATTGTATTAGAAGATATACCCGCTCTACTCTTTTTCTGTTTCAACAATCGGCTATATGAATTTATTGGCTAAACACAATATATGAGTTTAGTAGCTAAATACGATATAAGCTTGAAAACTCTTTGCCAAAATAAATGAAATTGATGTACGCAGTCAGCAATTAATATAATTAAAAGAAAAATCAAACCGTCCATTCATAAGATATACTTTTATATCCATTTATCCATTTATTTATTATTTAAATCGAAAAAAAATAATAAAAACATTAACAAACACATTTAATTTAATCCGTTATTCGTACGGAGTGTATAATTTAAAGAAACTTATAGTTCGCAATCATGTGCAAATTCTGTTAAAATATTAAATTTATTGCTCCTAAAGAGAAGTTTAAGAATATATGTTCTCACTATGCAGAATTATCTTCACGATCAGATCTGAAGAATAAAACATCCTGCCCCCTTTTGTAAGCAAATTTACAGAAGAAAAAATAGGAATTGAATGAATATATGCAACCCCGTACTAATTATATTGTCGCAGATCAGAAAATATGCCAATGTGATAGTAGAAGATTACCCGTATTACAATATGCGTCTCAAAAATATTTGCCAAAATAAAAGAGATGATGTAATAAATTGAAAACATCAATAATATCCGTACTCTTTATACCAGAAGGTCGTAATTGATTCCAATATATGACAATATATATCAAAACATATGTCAATATACCTGTACTACTTATATTCTCGTAGATTAAAAGATATACACGTGTATTTGTAGAAGATTCGTACAACATACAATATATGAGTTTAAACAATTTTTGTCATAATAAAATAATTGCATAATAACTTGAAAATATCAATAATCCTTGAATCAATAATCCCCGAAAATATAAATAATAATAATTTTTAAACCTGAAGACCGTAATTGATATTATCCAGTCAAAAATGCTATAAGAAAAATCAAATCGTTCTTTTCTAAAATATATTTTTATATCCATTTATTTATTATTTAAATCGAAAAAATAATTATTAAAATTAACAGACAGATTTAATTTAATTGCGTTTCTGAGTAACATGATATAAGATAGAATCTTATAACATGTTAAATATGTCATGTCTTATAACATAAACAGCGAAATTAAATAACGATTTTGATTTCTCTATACTTCTCATTGTTCCGTAAAAGCTTGTTTTAAATAAACCATGAACCATGGAGATAGATTTCCCCTTTAAATCATGTTTCAAACAATACATGTTTTCAGAAAGGGACTAATTAACGCAAACAATCTCCCATCAAACTCAGAGATTAAATTTTAATTCACTTTCAAACGATTTTCAAGCTTTTCGTTTGGATAAACCACGGAGTTAGGGAGTAGAACTCCTAGGAAAAAGTTCCGTTTTTCATTAATATCTCGACAACCCCAGGTCTTAGAAACTCGAAACTTGGACAAAATTTATGGGGGGATATTTCAAGGCTATCCACCAAATTTCATTAAATTCAGTTCAGCCGTTTTTCCGTGACGATGAGACAAACGAAAATGTCGTTTTTTACTAATATCGCGAGAACCACTGGTCGTAAAAACTCAAAACACGGATATAATTTTAAGTGGGTCTATTTCTGGGCTACCCACAAAATTTCATCAAATTCTGTTCAGCCGTTCTCCCGTGATGATGGGACAAACAGACAGACAGACAGACAGACAGACAGACAGATTTTCATTTTTATTTATATAGATTGTGATGAATTTAATGAATGGGAGAATGTTATGAATGAAATCCTGTTTTTATAGAGAGATTATTAGAGAGTTATTTTTTCTATGACGTCATTTGAATTAATTTCAGTTGTTTTCGATGAAGTTTTCAAATATAATAAATTATCGCAGTATTATGATAATTCTAAAACTATTACCGAGGAATGTATAACATTTTAGGGATGTTTAAACCAGGCAATTTATATTTCAATGCCGTCATTTGAATGAAGTTCATTTTTTTCGATGAAGGTTTAAGTTTTCAAATATAATAAATTAACGCAGTATTGTGATAAGTTTCAAAATATTACCGAAGAATGTATTGCATTTTAGACTTGTTTAAATAAAATTGCATTGAAGTTGGAAAGTGTTTCATAATCAATGCTTTAAGCATGATTGATCTTTCTTGTTTTATATTTTTTCATGTTACTGGCTTTTCTCAGGTAATATTTTATTTACTGTGGTCATTAAACATTTGCTAATGACAAACAAAACAAATTGTCATTCAATATAATATAAATGACCGGTCAGTGTAATATAAATGACTGGCTAGCACCAATCTTTTCTCTTTGTAGTCATCACCACAGCCTACACATTCATTGCCGTTAATTTCATCCACCCCATTACTTGAACTTTTTTCCAAAGACATAATCTCTGACTCAGAACTTGAGAAAGTTGACAGTCATTTTTTTATTCTTTGACGCGGTGTTCTTTTAAATTATTTTTTCACTTACTTTATTTTTTTAACAACACTCTTATGAATTTTATACCCATATGAAGTTAAAACCATGCCAACGTTGAAAGAAAGGTTTAAAACCACTATGGAAAGAATAAATATTTCATGTTTTATGTCTGTCAGATCAGTCGAAGCTAGAAACATATTAGTAATAAAGAGGAAGGAGAAAGAGACTGAGCGAGACCAATAACCTGTTTTTCAAACACGCTAAAAATTCACTGTTTAAAATCTCGTCTCATGCACTGTCCCCTATACTTTGAAAGAGATGATCAATACCATTTTTATTATTCGGAAACAGTTAGGGAACATTTGGGAATTTGGGTTTTATTCATAGTCAGTAGCGTCACTAGGGGGAAAAAATCGGGTTTGGGGGTAAACAAATATTATGTTTCCCATTTCCCCAAATATCATTTCTCCAAATTTTAATGGATTCCTATGAGATCTTGTGAGAAAGAGGATTTATGACCCCTTCCCCTACCTCTTTTGGCAGTACCGCTGTCTACAGTCATTGTAGATTGTAAAGATTCAAAAATTAAATCACATCGCTAATAATAATGTCGCTAATAAAAATGTCGCAAATATATATTTCCGCAAATATATAAGCAGATATATTTCCGCTTCCAAAATATATTTTGCTAAAGACTTTGGCGAAATATCGCCAACTTAGCGACTTTGGGAAAGTTTCAGAAGGCATTGGTATTTTCTCGATTTCTCCATTAGTTTCGAGGATACGACCTCGAAGATATCTTTAGCGATTTCTATGAAGAGTATACAAGGACGTCATCGTTCAGTGGGACGGAGTTAACGTAATACGAGTCAAATTGCATTATGAGATACGTCAGTGTTTTGAAAACAGATTCTGCTATTTTGTTTGTTAGTTGAGCATTTAATTGCTGTTTTATTGAGGGAAGACGGGGTTCAATGCCCACATTCATGCATTTTAACGTTTTCCTTTTAAACGATGAATAAAATTCTTTCTTTAGATTAGTGGACATATTGTCTACATATTCGGGTTTATGCTACGCTTTCTTACAAGCAATAATTACAATAACATTTCGTTGTATAACTTTTTAAATAAAAAGTAACAAAATAGACCATTGGGCTCAGTGCTGAGGTATAAGGGTCGCACACCATAGAGCAGTCTGGACCATGGCTATATTTTCTAAGAAATGTGAAAATGATTCATGCTCTACTTTCAGAAAGGCAATTTATTTAGCATCTAAACAAAACAAAAAATAGATTTGAGTAAGTTATTACACATCAATTTTTCAAGATATTCTTCTAATATTATTTGAAATGACTTTTTTTATTTTAATTTTTTTTTCTGCTTTCTGCTTAGCTTCTTTAGGATAAGACTTCTATATAAACGAGCTAAATCATCCAGGCATAGTGAGGCCCACTGAAGCCGGAAGAATAATCAATTCGCGTTAACTCTATTTGTGTTTTCACTTTAGGAAGTGTTATTGAAATAATTATGAGTGGATGTTCTGCACCGAAATGCTATAATCATTCTAGAAAAGGTATTTGAATATTTCGCTTTCCCAGAAATGAAGAGAGGAGAAAATAATGGCTTTTATAAATAGTCGGAGGGATCATTGGATACCCGGTACAGAATCATACTTATATGGTAATAAATATAGTAACTGTATTTGTTACCATATGCAAACCACCCATGTATTTGCAACAACCCTATTGGGCTTCAATATGCCTGTATATTTAGGAGTTCTACTTTAGGATGTTTTGAACTGATGAATCAGTTAGTATTTTTGATGAACCTTTTTATTATTAACACTTTACAACAAAGTTGAAAAGTGTTTATGGCTTTGTTCATTCTATCTGTCTGTCTGTCTGTCTGTCTGTTTGTCCGTTAGCACGATAACTGCCGTAAAAATGACTTAATCAAAATGAAATTTTAGTATGTTGTTCAGACGTCTGTAGGACCAATGGGAATATAAATAAATAATATCACCCAATTAGTTTGGATTGAACCCGGGTTGAAAAAATGAAATACATTGAGCCCTATGGGACCTAATTTTTCAAACATTTTTTAAGCGGATTTAAAATTCACAAATTGCTTCGAAAATTTTAGGTAATAGTCAAATTGTTCCATAAAATATATAAAAAAAAATTCAGCGAAATATATTCAGTAGTTTTTTAAATAAAAATTAAAATAATAATTACACATCTTATATGAAACGATCACGTGACCATGATATGAAACGATCACATGACCCACTTCAAAATGATATATGGCATCCATCTTGTTTCAAAATCGTGATTTTTTAAAGTTCTTTTTAATTCATATTTAGTGTTGTATCCGTCCTAAAACTACTTTAATTTTGCTTAAATTCTGTGCATCTACATACTAAAGCAACACAATGACAATATATTTGAGTTTAAATTCTCATTCAAATTTGATTATTTCTACAACTAAGCCTATTTTTCACCTATGTAAAATGTAAATAGCAAAATATGTAGAATGAGTTGTATTAGAATTACTGTATTTCTTTAACACAAGATAATTCAGTCCATGGAGTCTGCATGGCTGATATGAATGAAATATTAATTGATTTTATAAACAGAAGGACGATTTTTTTCGATGAAGTTTTAAGCATAAAGTTTATGAATTGTAGCTCCATGGTCTTAATTTTTAAATAAAATAAATTATTATAGTATTGTGATGAATGAAATGGAGAAAGTTATGAATGAAATCCTGCTTTTATAGAGAGATCCAGTCGTGTTATTTTTTCTATGACGTCATTTGAATTTATTTCAGTTGTTTTCGATGAAGTTTTCAAATATAATAAATTATCGTAGTATTATGATAGTTTTAAAAATATTACCGTGGAATGTATTGCATTTTAGAGATATTTAAACCAGTCAATTTTATTTCAATGCCGTCATTTGAATGAAGTTCATTTTTTTCAATGAAGGTTTAAGTTTTCAAATATAATAAATCAATGTAGTATTGTGATAAGTTTTAAAATATTACCGAGGAATGTATTGCATTTTCGAATTTTTTAAATAAAATTGCATTGAAGTTGGAAAGTGTTTCATAATCAATGCTTTAAGCATGATTGATCTTTCTTGTTCATGTTGAATTGAGTAAACAAGTTTTCAGAAATGGAAGTATTTCTTCAGGTGATCAAAATTTTGTCAGATGATTTTTATACGATAATTGTATTGGAATTGATTGTTGATTGCCTGACGTGCTTAGCAAGAACATATCATCGGTTGGTGGATCAATAATTGCATGATGGATGTCCAATTGTCCTGAATCATCTTATGCTGTTGATTTCTTTTGTTGAATGTATAATTTGCTTGGTTGATCGGTCACAGATGATGATTGACATTCGGTATCATCAAATACATCTTCATTCAATTGACATATACCTGCTACCTTGAAACATGGCTGAATATTTTTTATAATCAAGGCCTGGGGATATGCTGTACAAACTGCAGATGAAATACCGTATATCGTCATTGGTGTCCCAGGATTACGCACCATCTAAAAATCACAATCTCTGTTAAAATACGCTTTGAAAAATCCAAATAAAACTAGATCCAATGGCTACATTTTATGACTTGTATGAAGGTGAAAAGTTAACATACGTATTTTCTTCGGCATGATCAATCAAATGACCTGAATTGTGACTTGCATGGTTGTTTAGTAACATAAGTGTTGGTATTTCTTTAATACACTTTGCATACTTGATGAAATGCTTTATATTTATGAAAAAGTTATCGCAAGCCACCCAACCTAATTAGTGTTGTTGTTGTTGAAACCCAGACCGTCCGACCTACCAGAAAGGTGTAAGGTAACTGTTTGGACGGTCGGGAAGTGCCACCCAATTTAGACCGGAACCCAGTGGGGGAAGCATCCACAGGGACCGTACCCTCCTTCCCCTACCACCAACCTCTCGGAAGGACTTTCGGACCCACATGTTTAACGTGATCGTACTCCGCATGAACACGGCGGCAGTTTTTGGCAGTGGCTGGAATCGAACCCGGGCCTACCGAGTGCAACTCCAGCGCGCTAACCAATGGGCTACCGCGCCCAACCTAATTAGTGTGTAGCACTTGCTGGGGCTGCGTGCAACATGCGGTGTTTAAAATAAACCCTTGGGAATATGTACATAGAAAGCAGGAATTGCATTTAGCACGTATGCCTAAACAAATTTCAACCAAAGCAAGCTGCCCCCGTTCTGCTGTTAGAACTCCACCAATCAGTTTAACATACTTTTCTTCTAAAATTTTTTAAATATTATGGTGTGGTAACACCAGTCTCGTCGACATTATAAATGTCTTGAGGTTCAAACTCGAAATATGATTAAACACTTTATAAGTTATTAAAAAAGGGTGGAAACATTATAACGGTAAAAACTTCTTTTCCTAGATAAACTTGCTGATTCCGGTTGTCTAAGGAAAATTTTAGAATGGCGAATTCTAAAGTGATACGGCTAATTTTTTTCAGTTACTGAATTTTCTTTCCAGGACTCTGATATAGTCGTTTGATTATCTTTGCAAATTCGTAAGATAATTTGTTTGTCATTTTTAATGCAAGTCCGCAATGTATTCCAGCAGAATCTATAATGTAATTTCCCAACATTTCTTCCTCTTCCTTTGAGAATACCTGCCCGTTTTCCCAGTAAGTCTCAAAGCTAATGTATGATGTATTCCGGTTTTCCACTTCTACTTTTGAGGCCTTGTACTTTTAAATAACGTAAAAATGTTGTTTTTGCAATATTAAACGTATGAATCGATTATTATCAATAACACTTTTTGCACCCTGCTTCATGGCTTTATTTGGCACGGTTCCTTTTCCCAATGCCCATTTTCTGTAGTTTGTTGTCATTCCTAATAAATAACTAATCTCTCTTAAGAACTTTTAAAAGTTAATTTATATTTATAATAACAAAGTTATACCGGATTGATATTTTGAAATCATTTTGTTATTGATAAGTGATCCATGTTTCTTTCCTGTTCTAAGTTTTGTCTTTTTGGACCGAATAACTCATTCGTGATGGTATCATCCTATTTAAAGATCATTTCTAAAATTTCTTAACTTTTTTACAGGATGTGACACTAACTCCAGAATTTTAAAATATTTCTGTATATTAACTTGTAAAACGATTCATTTAATTCTGATTTCATCCAATATACCAAAGGATAGAACCAATAAACGCATTAATTAGTTTCAAAAGTTCATTTTTAACACTTTACAACATAGTTGAAAAGTGGTTATGACTTTGTTCATTCTGTCTGTCTGTCTATCCGTTCGCAGGATACCTGCAGTAAAAATGACTTTAGCAAAATCAAATTTTGGTATGTTGTTCAGACGGTCTGTGGGACCTATGGAATATAAATAAATAATATCACCCAATAAGTTTTGCATTGAACCCGGGTTGAAAAAGTGAAATGCATTATACCCTATGGAACGTAATTCGTCAAACATTTTCTAAACGAATTTAAAATTCACAAATTGCTTCGAAAGTTTTAGGAAATATTCAAATTATTCCTTAAAAATATGAAAACATTTCAGCAAAATATATTTGGTAGTTTTTTAAATAAAAATTAAAATAATAATTACACCTATATCATATGAAACGATCACGTGATCTACTTCAAAATAAAATATGGCATCCATTTTGAGTCAAAATCGTGATTTTTAAAGTTCTATTTAATTTATATTTAGTGTTATATCCGTCCAACAACCACTTTATTTTTGCTTAATTTCTGTGCATCTGTATTCTGAAATAACGCAATTAGCATATATTTGAGTTTAAATGATCATCAAACTTGGATTATTTCTACAACGAAGCTTAATTTTCACTTATAGAGACGGTAATCACGTGAAGCTGTAAGATGAGTTATATAAGAATTGCTGAATTCCCTTAATGCAAAATTATTTAGCTCTGGAGTCTGCAATATAGCTGATATGAATGAAACATTCATTCATTTTACATAGAGACTCAGACGATTTTATAGCAGACTTTTTCTATGAAGTTTTAAGCATAGAGTTAAATTGCTTTTACCCCCATGGTTATAAGTTCTTGAGTAATATAAATTACTGTAGTATTGTGATGAATGAAAGAATGGAAAAAAGTAAATGAATGAAATATTTACTGCTTTTTCATAGAGAGCCAGGCGATTTATATTTCAATGATGTCATTTGAATAAAGTTCATTTTTTTTGGATGAAGTTTTAAGTTTCAAGTATTCTAAATTATTGCAGCATTGGGATAATTTTAAAAATAATACCGCTAAATGAGAAGTTTAAATAAAATTGCATTGCAGTTGGAAAGTGTTTCATAATCAATGCTTTATGCATAATTGATCTTTCTTGTTAACACTTTACAACATAGTTGACAAGTGTTGATGAATTTATTCATTCTGTCTGTCTGTCTCTCTGCCCGTTAGCACTATAACTGCCATAAAAATGACTTTATCAAAATGAAATTTTAATATGTTGTTCAGACGGTCTGTGGGAGCTATGGTAATATAAATGAATAATATCACCCAATTAGTTTTAGATTCAACCCGGGTTGAAAAAATCAAATACATTGAACACCATGGGACCTAATTTTCAAACATTTTTTAAGCGAATTTAAAATTCACAAATTGCTTCGAAAGCATAAAATATATAAAAATAATTTTAGCGAAATATATTCAGTACTTATTTAAATAAAAATTAAAATAATTATTACACCCTTTATATAAAGAGATCACGTGACCATTATATAAAGAGATCAAGTGACCTACTTCAAAATAAAATATGGCATCCATCTTGTGTTAAAATCGGATTTTTAAAGTCATTTTTAATTCATATTTAGTGTTGTATCCGTCCTAAAACCGCTTTATTTTTATTTAAATTCTGTGCATCTACATACTGAAACAACCCAATTACAATATATTTGAGTTTAAATGATCATCAAACTTTGATTATTTCTACAAGGAAGCCTAATTTTCACTTATAGGGAATGTAAACACCAAAAGATGTCGAATGAGTTATATAAGAATTGCTGCATTTTTTTACCGCAAAATTATTTAGCTCATGGAGTCTGCAGTATAGCTGATATGAATGAAACATTCATTGATTTTACACAGAGAAGCAAACGATTTTTTCCGTGAAATTTTAAGCATAGATTTAAATTACTTGTACCTCCATGATTTTAAGTTTTTAAATAAAATAAATTATTATAGTATTGTGATGAATGAAAGGAATGGAAAACAGTTTATGAATGAAATGCTGCTTTTATAGAGAGAGCCATGCGATTTATATTTCGATGACGTCATTTTATTAAAGTGCATTTGTTTTCGATGAAGTTTTCAAATATAATAAATTATTGTAGTATTATGATAATTTTAAAAATATTACCGAGGAATGCCTCGCTTTTCAGAGATGTTTAAACCAGACAATTTATATTTCAATGCCGTCATTTGAATGAAGTTCATTTTTTTAGATGAAATTTTAAGTTTTCAAATTATAATAAATTAATGTAGTATTGTGATTATTTTTGAAATATTACCAAGGAATGTATCGCATTTTAAAGATGTTTAAATAAAATTGAATTGAAGTTGAAAAGTGTTTCATAATCAATGCTTTATGCATGATTGATCGTTCATGTTTAAAATTCTGTTTGATTGATTCTAGTTTTAAAAATTAATATGCTAGACTTCATGTGTTATAATCAAAACAGGAAAGTACATAAACACCTTCACTTGTCATGCTTTCTCTTCTTAATTAGTTCATCAAAATATGTTTTCACATGCAATATTTGAAATTTGAGTCATAATAACATGGACATATGTAAATTTATTCATTAAAACCAGTTAAGTCACCAATATCTACAAAAGGTAGGTCATTTCATATCAAATCAACACAAAAAAGTTACATTTTTGACCCGATTTTCATGAAACTTATCAGTGTAGAATTTCAACTCCCTACGTTCAGGAATTCTATAGTTTAGGACTTTGAAATTTACCAAAAAAATAGCATGTTTTCATCTATCATATTTCCTGCAAATTATAATAAATTTAGATCTAATTACTCTATAGAGATTATATAGGGATCATTTAAAAGCTCTTTTTGATGAGCTAGTATATGCAACACAAAAGTGTTAATAAAAGCATCTTTCAAAAATACAACTCAAAACTTAGAAAAAAGTCTCAAAATTAGTTCATATTTATCTGTGTCTCCATAAAATATTTTTGAGATCATGATATGCTCATCATACTAAAAATACAATATTCAATAAAAAACAATACATCTATAACCTAATTTCAGATCAATTATTTCAGATCAATTTCAGATCAACAGAATTATTATTCATATCATTATTATTCATATAGAAAGAAGTTAAATAGAAATCATCTGCTTTATCATTTGACAGTTTTGTTTTTACAGTTTAAGCAGAATAAAAGTAATTTACTTGCTTTTTACAAGTTTTTAGCAAGAAAATTGTCTGTATAACGGTTATTCTATGGAAATTGTTTTTGTCTATTAATATTTTGATTGGAGCCGACGCGGTGGTCGAACGGTCAAGGCGAGGGTTTCCAATGAATCGTTCGGCCGCCGAGTTGTGTGTTCGAGTCCCACGTAAGGCATGGATGTTGTGTTGTTGGGCGCAGTATGTTCTCCCCCCCCCCCCTCTGGTGCGCTTGGGACGGCTAAATGGTTCAAGTTTCTGGCCGATATATAGGCGAATGATGAAAGTCAAGTGTCTGGCCATTTGATAAATATATATATATATATATATCTGTATATCTGTCATATATATCTGTATATCTGTATATCTGTATATATATATATCTGTCACACATCTAGAATCTGAACGAGTACATTGCTACTTGTCCTTTTTGGGAATTTATATATATATATATATATATATATATATATATATATATATATATATATATATATATATATATATTGATTGGACTTAAAATTTTGAAACATGGTCATGGTTACCCACAAATATTTTTATTTGTAATAGTTAGTTTTCTTAGTTTTCATAGAATTATCATTAAGCGGAATTCTTTTTCCTTTGCTAAAACTTTATTTGAAAAAAGATTTTTCTTTATTCTATAAAAGGTATTTAAATGAAACAAAGGGCAGAAGAAGTTTATTAAACTTATTCCATCTTGAATAGTAAAGAAAATATTTTAATGAAAATATTTCTAAATTGAGACAAAATTAAGTGATTAGTATTGTGTTCCTTGGATACTTTATTTTCAGACTCATTCTACCAGCTAAGTTTGTGGTTCAGACTACTATTTAGTTTTTACTTATTTTTGTTGATAAATGTGTATGTTGCAAATAATTGTGAATGTGAAGTGATAACATGAGGCAGGTTTTTGTTCGTATGTTTTCAGCAAACATCTCTAATATGGATTAAAAATAGGCTTCAAATTGATTTTGTAATTATATTGCCCAGTGTATTTATTTTCTTCATTTTATTATGGCCCCAATGTATTTGAGGCTTACTATCTGGAGATAATATAACAAACAACAAAATCTAAAAAGCTACGCAGTGTAGGGTATCGAAGTGTAACAGTACAAAACATGAAATCTGTGGCATTTTTTTTTTATCATACATAGGTGTTACCTCCTATATTTTATGATCCCATCATTATCACAAAAAGTATTGCATGGATAGTTATACATAGATAAATATAAACTAATTATGAGATTTTTTTTTTAAATGTTAAAAGGGTCCGGTTTTGAGAAAACTGATTTTGAAATTCTGAGTTGGGATTATAAAAAACTATTTCTTATTAACCCTCTCGTGTTGCATATCATATAAAAGCTCAATAAAAGAGCTTTTTTAAAATGAGGTCAGCTATATATCTCAACAGAGAGGCTTACTAAAGCAAAAATTCCTAGGCTACTTTTAAGCAAAAATCGAAAATTTAACACAGTACTAAAATTTCATATAATGAACATAGGACCCTAAAAATTTGTATTTTTGCACTACATAACGAGATCATTAAGTATCTCAAATTTCATAAAAGTCAGTCTAAAACAGTGCTTTGATTTAAAGCGGAATAACCCAGGACTGATATCCAACATAAAAAAATAGAAAAATATTGAATAGTTTTTGTGATCCCTAGTTTTTGTGATCTATGGAAGTTCAACAACTTCTTCCAAGTTACAATTCGTGAATGAACAAAATTAAATCCGTACAGATGAACATGTTAACTTTCACAAGCTATGAACCGCTTACAACTGTAAAACGGATTAATAATGGGTTGTAAAGATGATTTTTGGATATAGTACATCAAGACGGCGGTGTCATATATGTGACAAAATATGAAGCAGTGGGAAAAGAGATAAGAAAAATTAAAGGGAGGTAGTCCAATGTATTTCGGTCTCCCTTACCAGACAGTTGTTTTGTGACCTTATAAAGTAGCTATAAAATGTTATTAGCAGTATATTTTCCTGTTTACGCTTATTGGTGCTTTTTAATAACAGCATTAATTATCCAGAAATTCAGACTCATTTTATAACCTGAAAGTACACCCACAATTTGAGAGGATACGTTTAACAAATTGATGTCAGAAAAGGATTTTTTGAAAATCTGACAAGAGCTTGTGGCCCCCACCCCACCCCCAAAGCAGAAAAGGATGAAGGAACAATTACGAGAGATAATGGCTTTAATAAAAGCAGGACAAGACGAAATGAAAGGAAAAAATGAAACGAGATTAATGCCTGACAAGAAAGTTGAAAGCCGGTCAAAAGCGATGAAAGACGAACTGAAACAAGAGATGAAAGAAATGAAAGCCGGGCAAGAAGCGATAAAGGATGAAATGAGACAAGATATTGTAAGGATTAACAATTTCTATTCTCGACTTCTTATTTTTCAAGCAGTGTCTTCGCCTGGGAAATAAGAGTCTAAATTTAAATAGCAGCGGCGCAGATTGTGGACGACAAGTGGAGCTGGAAACCAGGTTCTTAAAAATGCGAGGTGCGAAGATGGTAAGAGATGGCAGTTTGAAAGTGGAGAGAGTGGCAACAGCCGATGCTAGAAAGGGTGGACCGTGTACATTCTCATTATTTGTAAATTACGTTAATGGGTGTTTATTTTATAATTTTCTACAGTTTTAAGAATAAATGATGTTTTTCTCAAAAGATGCCTGCGTGTTCATTCCACCACCCTTTACAAGATGTCGGACAAGAAGCGATGACAGAAGAAATTAAAGCCGTAAAAAAATATATTAAAGAAGAAATGAAAGTGGGACAAGCCGAGATGAAGGAAGTAATTAAATTAGAGGTGAAAGAAGAAATTAAATTTGTTCAGGCCAAAATGAAAGAGTACATGAGAGCAGTGCAAGCGAATGTTCATGAGAAATTCTGCGAAGTGAATGAAACTATAAACAAGCTTGAAAAGAGATTAGAGAGGAAATTGTCAGTCGCCAATACGGATTTTTGCATGTTGTCAGTATGCAAGGTCCTCTCCGTCGTATGAGGGGACAAAGCATCTAGACGAATTTTCAGCTACAACTGGATGTTATAGCAGAAGCAAACTATTGGAGTAAAAAGACAAAAACCTGTCAACTCACTGTGGATGATGTTTACAGAACCTCAAGACAGAAAAACGTCTGGATTTCGTAGTGGTGAGTGCCCTAACTCCGTTATGGGGAAAATAACTTGAAAGAGTTCTATTGAAATTTCGTCGTCAGAGAGTCTACAAGAGATGGTGGCTGATATTGAAAGACTTTCATAGCTATCCTTTTCAGACTGCTGTATTGACGTTAGAGAACGTCATGCTGTCCAGTATTTTATAGATGCCATTCATGACCCAAAAATTCAGCATGCCGTTCTCATCGCCGAATGCAAATATCTAAGAGATGTACTAGCCCTTGCTAGCAAGTTTTAAGTGTCTCGACCAGCATCTTGCGGGTAAATTGTACCTAGCGCGCTTATGGCTGATAACACTTTAGAATATGAAAAACTGCGCACTAAGGTAATGTACAACAGAGGCAAAGTAACGAAAAATTCAAGCGGTCGTCTTGCTGGTTTGAGAAAGGGCTGATATGCTGGACCTACGGAGAATAATACCATATAAGGTGAGAATACCCATCATCTGAGAATAATAGGGCATTCCCTGCAAAAAATTCCACATTAAAGCCCTTTTAGATTTCATCATAGCACTGTGGAGATAATGGACTTTACGTCATGGGTCGTAAAAACAACATCGAATGCCAAATAATTTGTGCCTAACATTAATGCAATGTGCCTAACATTAAAAGTGGCATAGATTACCGAGGAAACTGTCAACTTCTTTATATGGCTCCCTTTATCTCTCTGCGCACAGTTACTGGAGAAACAGGAAATGTGCACAGAAAACGGAAATTACTATTTCTGTCGGGTCAAGCCCGACACATCATTTTACTTATGTATAGCGGATATTTACGACCCATGTATTCTCGGACTAGACGTTTAAAAAAAATATGTATTATACCTGGACTTCAAACGCAAAGAACGCAAACGCGGACAGCCACCGAAGAGTTGTTTAGAAAAGAAATGGAACATATCCTAGAATGTGGCATAGTTATTGCAGAAGACTTTTCATTACCTGCACGTAGCGAGTATTTGATGAAAGAAATCCTTGAAGATGCAAGAACCTGTAGAATGGCTGTAACATATTTTGAATCTCCTGAGTACAACAAACAATGGAATTCTTGTGACTGTGTCTCTCGGGAATATTTCAGAAGACTACGTACCTTTCCCAGTCACAAACATTAGCAACCGACCTACAATAATCCAGAAAGGGGAGCAGTTATCTTTATGCTCAGTGGTGGCCAATGCGTAGTTATAAGGAAAAAAGAACTGGCAGTTCTGAACGTTTAAACAACATTTTAAGCAATCTCGGCAAACTAAATCGTAAAGAACAGGGGGCGTGTAAAACCCTCATTTCTGAATTTTGTGAAATCTTCTGGACTGCTTCCAAATAGATGGGACACACATGACAAACTCAACAGTTACTTTACACCTTTCTGGTAGGTCGGACGGTCTGGGTCTCAACAACAATACATGACAAACTCACTATGGATTTGACACAGGTAACCATTTTCCGATTAAACCAGCTTCTCGTTTACTTCTCTTGCTAATAATGAAGAAATAGACAATTATTCATAAGACATGTAGGAAAGCGACGTGATTGAATCATCATCAAGTCCTTGAGCCTTACTAACTGTTTTAGTGAAGAAGAAGGATGATTCTACGATATTATGCGTTGACTATAGAATACTCAACTCCTTGACAAAGAAGGACAACTATCCATTGCCAAGAATTGACGGCACTTTAGATGCTCTCTCCGGAAGTAAATAGTTTTCGACTCTAAATCTCGAGAATAGATAGTGGCAAGTAGAAATCCATCCTGATGACCGAGAAAAGACAGCGCTTACCACTGAACAAAGACTTTGGCAGTTTAAAGTGATGCCTTTTGAACTTTGTAATGCACCCACAACATTTGAATTCTTAACAAAGATCGTGCTAAAAGGACTCTCCTGTGAATCCTGGCTCGTCTATTTGGATGATATAATTATTATTGGGAGATCATTTAAGGAACATCTATATTATCTTAGACAAGTATTTGAGAAATTGAACAACGCTAATTTAAAATTAAATTCTTCAAAATGCAAACTATTCCAGAAAGAAGTCGCTTATTTGGGACATATCATTTCTGAGGGAGTGTAAGAAAAGGTCCAAACAAAATCAATACTGTCGAATAATAGCGCAGACGCAGGATATTCATCACATTAGAAGTTTTCTCGGCCCGTGTACCTATTACCATCAGTTTGTGAAGAATTTCTCAGACAGGCCCTTTCATTGGTTCACTACAGGTGACAAGAATTCTAATAGATGGCGGGGTGTGAGGCCGCCTTTCAATCGGTTTAAGGAAATGCTAGTTTCAGCTTCCATTTTAGCATATCCTTAACCTACCGAGAACTATATGCTCGATACCGATTCTAGTAAATAAGGAATAGGGGCAGTTCTCTTTCAGGAAATAGAAGAGCAGGATCGTGCCGTCAAATATTTTAGCAAGTGCTTGTCGAAGCTGGAAAGTAATTTTTGCATAACAAGAAAGGAACTGTTGGTGATTGTTAAATCTGTAGATCATTTCCAGCGTTATCTCTTAAAAGAAAATTCTTGTTGTGGACTGATCACGCCGCTTTGAACTAGTTCCTTACTTCCCTGAGAACTCAGACAGTCCAGCTCACTCGAGGGTAAGGAGCAGTTGAATTTACGGACGGGAAGAGGTTTTAAGAAACCTGAAGGGCAGGTAACGCAAGATTAATTCAGAGACTTCAAGAATATGACATGGAGATTCGACACTAAAAGCGATCATCTCATAGAAACGCTGAAGCTCTCTCAAGCTGACATAGTCTTTTGAACTCTGCAAATTGCTCTGGTGCAGTGATAAAGTTTGTAAGCTGGATTTCAGACTATCCGGAAAGTTATCAACGACCAGAGTATTTCAGGTAATTATTCAGGTAATTTGAAGATCTCCTTCAAATTACCTGATCTTTGGAGTGATGAAGAACTTTCTCGAGCACAAAAGGAAGACAGAGGTATCTAGCCAATCCTCATCCACGCAGAACAAGCGAATGAGAAGCCTACTTGGCAAGACATTTCTTGTTTCTCACTGGGCACTGTTGGATTCTCTGCACTCGAGGAAAGGTGTAGTATACCGTAAGTTGGAGCATGACGATGGAAAGAGCAACATTGGCAATTGTAGCTCCTTTGTTCTAGAGTGTCCAGCGTACTAAAAGAGATACGTGATAACACTACTTGAGGACATCTTGGCAGTAGCAAGACGTTGAATGAAGTTTGTGAACGCTTTTCTGTTGCAACGCAAGATTCGATGTTGAGCGCTGATACAAAGAATGCAATGAAAGAACCGAAGAAAATAACACTTGAGCATTTTTTGTGTTGAAATTTCGGGCCTCCTTCTGAGGGGACTTCACTCAACATTTTGGGGTCACTACCATGGATCTTAGTCAATAACAAATGCATCTTAGTTGTAATGGACTATTTCACAAAGTGGCCAGAAGCTTATGTAATGCCTGACCAATCGAACCATCGCTAATGTTCTAATTCAGAACTGTATATGTCGTTAAGAAGTTTTCTCACTCATCCATTCTGACCAAAGTAACTCTAGCACATTCATGGAACTGTGAAAACTCCTCGGAATAGACAAAACTCGAACTACCAGTCGGATTGCATGGTACAAAGATTCAACAGAACAATACTTAATCATCTTTCTATATTCGTATCCCGAAACAAATAAAATTGCAACAGTCACCTACCTTTGTTCTTGCTGGGTTACAGAAGTTCTGTCCACGAATCAACTTGTTATTCTTCAAAGAAAATGTTGTTTGGCTGGGATCTACAGCTACTTTGAGATAAGATGCTTGGACGACCATGCGATGTTCCTCCATCGCCTGATAAATATGTTCAAGACTTGCAGGTATAGTTGGAAAATGTTCATCGTTTTGCTCGAAAATGGATCAACTATGCTACCGATAGAATGTGAGGATTCTATTATTTATTATCATTTTATTCTAATTCTACTTTTCCTTATTTTAATTCATGTCCTAAACTTCTCAACTTTCATTCCGAAGATTCACATACACACGACTGGCCAGGGCTATAAGAAAGGCAGACTTGAGAATTAAAGCGCTGCCATTCTGCCGAGTTCGTGCGCGTGTGCGTGTTTTGACCATCCATGAAGGATAGCATCGAGTTTATAGCCTACAAGCATGTGCGAGTATAGATATTGTGTAGTAGTTTGATCAGCATAGATTCAGTTTAGTAAGATGTTAAGGTTGAATGCCGGTGAAAATTATTATGTCACGGGTAAAAATGGTATTGCTAGCGTTGTAAATAATTTGTATATATTTGTATATTTATGTATTTTGAGTTCCCAGCGAAGTTAGCTGGAAATAAATTTTGCTGTTTGTTAATGTCGTAATTCCTTCGTCGAACTCTAGTCATTAGGTTATTGGAAGTTTAAGTTAGAGTGAAGAAAATTACAATGATGCATACAGAAGCATGATCTTGGGAAGTAGTAGAATAGTACTTTACACGTACTTTACAAGAATATAGAAATTATACGATGTTACAGCTAATAATGCACGATTTCAAGAAGGCGACAAAATGTGGCTGTTCAACCCTCGGTGGCAACAAGGATTTTCACCGCAATTACAGCGCAATTGGAAAACACCCTGAGTCATAATGAAGCAGATAAACAGTGCCGTTTATCGAATGCAGAAATCATCTTTAACAAAGCTCAAAGTTGACCATATCGACAGATTAGCTCTACACTATGGACCATTGTAGATCGACACCATCCAAGACTTCCGGCCGTCCTTTTGGTTGCTCAAGTCCTTGGATGAGTCGGACGGCTTGGGTCTTCAACCATCCAAGACTTGAAGTTTTATGGAGGGTACAATGTTACAAATGCGTAAAATGCTTCTTGGCATGCCGTCTCTCAACAAGGATAAATTGCACCTAAAAGACAACCATTGCTATTATGTGAAAGTGGGGTTACTTGACTACCGACATTTTTCTTGACATTTGCGCCAGATATAGTCAAATTTGCAACTTCAGGCGTATTTTGGAATGCACTGGAACTTACTCGATTTCTTTATTAGTTTAAAAAATACGACCTCTTTCTAGAGATTTTTTTGGAGAATAATCACCGTTCAGCTGAACAGAATTGAAGTGATACGAGTCACATTGAATTGTGAGATACGTCAGCGTTGTGAGAACATATTCAGCTATTTTGTGAGTTAGTTGAGCTGTTTTATGAGTGAGTTGTATCACTGTACCTGGCAACTGTTTTGTGACCTTGTAAGATAGCTATATAGTGTTCTAACTATTAACAGTATATTAACTATACTGTTTACACATATTGGGGATTTTAAATAAAAGAATTTGTTATCCAGAAATTCGGACTCATTTTTGTATCCTAAAAGTGCACCCAAGATTTGAGAGGATACGTCGTAACAAAAGCATTATAGTCTCTTTAAAGGCCCAAATATCCCAATCAGAACAGATTTGTCACTCTTGAGATGAGTGATCCATAGTTTGAAAAGGAGGACTTGATTGTTCTTTGCAACCATTTCTTCATATACAACATGACTACTTATAGTTAATTAAAAGCTGAGAAATCATAGTGATAACAAACCTCTAGTCAGAGAAAAATTTCTAAATAGGTCAACTTAATTACAAAGCAGATTATGTTAAGCCCAACAGTGGCTAATCCGCTTTAGTCATTTTAATCGAAAATTACAATGGGTTACATAAAATTTGGTTGGTTACTGATGGTAAAAGCAAGGTATGTTATGATGTCCAACAACGGCTGATCTGCTTTAGTCGTTTTACTCAAAAACTGCAGGGTGGGCCACCTAACATTTGGCCCACACTACCCACTACTGGTTACGGATCTTAAAAGCAAGGTAGGTTATTAAGCCCAATAATGATCAATATGCTATAGTCGTTTTACTCAAAATTTACAGAGTGAGCCACATAAACTTTGCACGCTATTGGTTACTCTTCCCAGCCGTCCAAACAGTTACCTTACACCTTTCTGGTAGGTCGGACGATCTGGGTCTCAACAACAACAACGCTATTGGTTACGAATCAGGACATATACTAGGACAAAACTATTTGATGGTTTTATTTAAAAGTATTTAATGATGTAATTTTTAGCGTATATATTTTGGGAGACTTATTTATAGAGCTAGAGAATCACAAATGGATATCATTGATGCACATGGGGAAGAATGATTCTTACTTTTTATCACCTCTTTGTACATTTACAATATATCTAAATTTTAATACAAATTATAACATTTTTAATCTATAACAACATGAGCTAGAATCAAAAAATTATGTCTAAGCTTACAGAAAAAGAAATATGTATTTGAAAAGACATTAATGGAAAAAACTCGCTGGGGACTGGAATTCTCGCCTTTTTTATTAAAATATTCGTAATTAAAATATTTTAATTTTTTATTTATAATTAATGAAATTATTTACTCATGCTCATACTGCTAATTGAGTTGTAAGTTTACTCCAGATTATGTCTCGTGCCCTATCCCCCCTGCAAATAGTCTAGTCTGATAAGAGTTTGGGGTATATAGATAGATGCATACATGTACATAGCTATAAACACACGCTGACGGATTTGGTAAAATAAAAGGATCCAAAAAAAAATAATAATAATAAAAGTGGCACTTAAGTCGCTTAAATAATTAATTTAACATACCAAATGTAAAGACTTGATAATTATAGGATTTATATTATGAACATCTTATAGATTTTCATGCATTGATGAGCCGTACTAAACTCAAAAATTATATTCCATATTTTATTAATCAAACGTGATAATCGCAATGGATTGCTAGAGAATACATTTTTCTCGTAATCACTAGAATAACTACACCATAACACTTTTATATTTTAATTAAATTTGTGATCATAATCATCGCACATTTGTTATCTGGAATTTTTGTAAGAACGAAGAATAGGTTATTTTGATTAATCCTCTAAGACTGGTTGGTCTCTTTACTTGCTCGACTGACGTCCAGGCAGGACCTTGAAGCCTTGCATTCTCTTCAGTTTGAAAATACCCCGATTTTACACATTTCACTAGAAAGTTTCATCCTGAGAATAATTGTGGAATACTTTCTTATATCATATTTGGAAAATCCAGGTATAAATTATGAAGTTATTTCCATCTGGTTAGCAGTGAAAGTTTTTTATATATCTTCAACAATTTTTAAAATAATAAAAACAAAATATTATACAAGCACATGAGTACTTAATTTTTAGTCTTACTTTTAATAGTGTCCAAACGTACCGATGCTACCGATAATTGAAACGTACAAATATGCCATCGTAAAAGAAAAGGTCATTAATAATGTAAGTTTATTTTATAATTTAAATTTCACAAATACAATAATACTATACTGTGATTGATAATATTCATGAAGTTTAGAAAATAAAATATAATTAATCCTTGAGCTTTTAAAAATATTGTTATTTTTATTAAACATTTAAGATTTTATCCATACTTTAATGCTTCTTCAGGACCTTTGCATTTATTGACTGTTCTTAATCCAATTACAAAAATTTCAGTATTTTATTATATTTATTCCTTATTAAGCACACGTCCGTCTAGTAGAGATATAATGTTAATGAAGTTTGAAACAATGCGTAGTTTGGAACATAAAGGATTAAAATTAGTCTCTCTTAATGCAATTTATCTTACAAACCTCTTGATTCCTGGAAAATAAAGTAAATGCTAATTTTTGTGCATACCACAGGGACACCTGTTCCATGCATACAATAAATATAGTACGTATTTAGACAAATTGGGAATGTAATTGTATAAGGATATACTAAAGCTTTTGCAATTATTCGAAAATTAAATTGTTATCTTGCAACCCAGCAAATTTTCTGCAACAGTAATCTAATTTTTAATTTATTTATGATAATTTTTATTCAGATATCTATATTGGGAGGCAATAATCAACTTTTCATGATCATAATTAACTTTCATGATTGTTAAATTAGGATCATAATGAATTTCAATTTTTGATATCCACCACGTCTGCTCACCAATTAAAAAAACATTTTTCGCAATATATTTTCAAAATGCCGCACATAAGAAACACTTCAATCATAATTCATATTAAACAAAATAAAGTTATTGTATTTTGATTAGAAAAAAAGTATTTTTAAATCGTCAGAAAAAATTTTTAGAATCTAGTTCATGGTTTATATGTTATCCTAGATAGTAAAAAGGGTTCAAGCAAAATATTCCTTGACGAATTTCGCTGAACAGCACTTCTCATCCTAATTCTGCAGCTTCAGAGAAAGAACAGGAACAGTTTCCCTTCCTGCACCATTATTTGTCTGATCCGAAGGAAATAGCAATGGGCATAAAAAATGGGAAGAGGTTGTGAAATAGTAGCAAACTGGGTCACCAGACCAGGGGTGACAGCTGGAGAATCGGAAGAATTCCACTGGAAAGGAACTTAATCTCGGCAATGAAAGACATTTTGACTGACGATAAAAAGTGTCTTCTTTGAATCTTTACTAAAACTAGACAGTAATCTTCTTTTACTGAAACCAATCAATTGCCACTGCTTATAGTTATACGAATTATAAAAATCAAATCTGCAAATATTAACAAAGTTCAACATTTGTATGTTAGAATTGGCATTTTATAAAATTAAGTATTGCCTTGCTAGTTTCAAGAATCAAGTTGTTACACATTTTTGATCCTCCGTTTCAGAAATTCATTTTCCTTAGCATGAGAAATATTAGCTCTTTGCATTTCAAAACTTATACAAACCTTTTCATCTGAATTATGAGTTGTGTCTTAAATACAATTTTAGTGTTTAATTACTGCGCATGTACGCTAGTCAGGGCCTTAGTCAGGCAGAGGCCAGAGGGGCAATGCCCCCCCTCAAGAGGTATACTCAGCCTTCCTGATAAAAATATGAAATTTTTAGTAATGATATGAAATTTCATATAAAATGTCATTCAAATTTTGCATAAAAATTTTCTTTAAGATTTTGTTTATAAGTTACTTCGTTTTAAAGATTTTTTAATTTAGCTGACTTTGTGATTATACTAATGATCAATTTAATTAAACAATATTTTAAAACTATGACAATAGTATTTAGGATAATTTTGTATTATTATGGGGTCCACTGTTATACATTATAAGAGTCAAAATCAACTGATAAGTAGGTAAGAGTTAATATTAAGCATTAACTTGCATTAACTTTCAGAATGTTTCTACAAATTATTAACAGCTTTATTGCTAGTTCATGCTTACTGTAAAATCAATTGTAATTATTATATAGTAATATTGATGTATAGTACCTATATAGATATTAATAATCAGCTCTTAGCTTGCAAATATAAATATGTAATTATTTTTTAATAATTTATCTAAATTGAAATATATAATAGTAACTATTATGGTAATGATTAATTGTGTTTTTGGTGAGCTCCTCCTTTAAGACTGTTGAATCCTCTTTGAATTTCCCTCCAGTCCCTCTTCCATTTCGTCTCTGGCAGCCAACTGTAAAACTGGAATGTAGTAAAAACAAGCATATGTAAAACCAGCACATATTTAACACTTCACGAATTGAAAGGATACATTTGGAAGATAATTTAAACATAAATAATAACTAAAACTACGTCTAAACACTCAAGCAGCATTGGAAATATAATTGGATAATTGGATAATTCTATGCTGTATAAAATATGAAATTAACTCTATACGCTTGCATATACTTGTAAAATGAAGTGATGCCGAATGAAGTGATTGCAAATGTTATTTATTTTTCTGTATAAATAAATTATCTTAAATATGAAAATTAACCATGCTATTTATAAAGCATCAGGAAAGTTTTTGGGTATAAGAATGGACACTCAATAAAAATAGGTGAGGAACGAAACCGGATACTTAAAAATCGCATCAATTCTTAAAGAAAGTAGTAGAAAATTTTAGAAGTAAATGGAATTGGTGAAATTGTATTTTGGAAATATACACATCAGAAAGAAATTTACAAAAGATGAATTACAGCGAAAGTCATCTGTAATAGACTAAAAAGGATTCGACGAACTAAGTCAGTTATAAACACTGGTTTTACACATGCGATCCAAATATTTTTTATAAACATTTTTCTTTAAAAAAATTGTAAAATACACTTGTAAGCATTTTTCTAAAACATAAACTAATATAAATTCATTATTATGAATTTTCTTCCATTTTAATCAAGAATTAATTCCGATTTCAATTACAAGCTTTTTAAATCTTCAAATATAGACATTCTTACTTCCCCTATAATTCATGGTAATGTATAGGGCAAGTATTGCAATATTGTCGAAAATCGGAATTTGAGTTTTCGAAGGATCTACACGTTTCAGGCTCAATTACCTATTTTCAGAGCGGCGTTTATGTGTGCGTCTGTATGTCTAGCTATCTGGGTGTCTGTCTGTACAATGTATATATCTACTTGAACTTAACGAAATTTCACAACATTTGGGAGATGAGTATATTTGTGGTTACCCTGAATCTGATTAGATTTTGGTACGATTCGAAAAAAGAGTATCTGTCTTTTTTGTTGTTGTTGAGACCCAGACCGTTCGACCTACCAGAAAGGTGCAAGATAAGTGTTTGGACGGCCGGGAAGTGCCATCCAATTTAGACCGGAACCCAGTGGGGGAGGCATCCACAGGGACCGTACCCTCCTTCCCCTACCACCAACCACTCGGAAGGATGTCCACATGTTTAACGTGATCGTACTCCGCATGAACACGGCGGCAGTTGTGGCAGCGTGCAAATCCAGCGCACAAACTACCGGGCTACCGCGCCCGAAATATGCCAACAGCACGCGGTGTTCCCAGATGGTCACCCACCCAAGTACTAACCGCGCCAGATGCTGCTTGACTTCGGTGATCTGTCTTTTTTGTGAAATGATCATTAAAAATTGTCAAAGTCTTAAATAAACGATTGTATTTGCTCAAATGTATCAATTAAACGCTTGTTTTATACGTAATTTTTGACGACGCAAAGAATAAAACTAACCCCATAGCTCTAAGACTAGAAGCTCTAGACCTTAGGTCGGACGGTCTGGGTCTCAACAACAACCATGGCTCTAGACCTTATTTAGAAATTTAAGATCTTTAACATTTTTGCAACGTCGCTTTTGGAAACACGTAAAGACGCCCAATGAAAATGAGAATTTAAGTAAAACTGCAAATTCATTGTAATTTTAAACAGGCTACATCTTACTATTTTGTTCAATTAAGTTGTATTTAATGAATTCTGAAAGAAAAAAAATTGAGTCTGTAGGGAAAGTTATGTGCTGCTCATATCAGATTCATTTAATTTCAAGCCGTTTAAAGTTTCCGTGATATTTTTATTTGCATGATCCACGTTAAATAATAAAAATAAGTATTATACTAATGGATATCTGGTCCTCCATGGTGAAAGCGTATGTCTCTTATAGGGATTTTCCTCGGATAACTAGGATAAAAATGTTCTCTCGTAAAATGTAATGCGATAATGAAACACAATAATAAAACAAAGGATCAGTGACTATTTTAAAATAAATTTATCTAATAAAAGTTCCCTTTCAATACCCGAAAAAATATATTTAAAATTTAAAATTCAACTGGTACAAATTAGCGAGATTCATACCCATATATTTCAAATGTTTTGAAATTATAAGCAAGCACAGCTTATTCATTCTGCTTCGGAGTAAACATGATGGTCATATTTCTAAATATTTACTTCAGCTTCCTGCGTATAATTAAGCAACTTGGAGTATGTAAGTACTTTTAGTAACTAAGTACACTTCTAATGATGAACAAATAAAAAATCTAAGCATTGTTCTTGTGGCTTTTATATTGTATGATGATAAAAAATGTTTATATAAAAATTTTATTTTTGTTATAAAATATGTCCAATTTTAAATGAAACACTCTGAGTGACTATTGTGTGATAGTGAAATAAACCAACCATGCAGTGGTGGTTATTTGTCTAGTTGGTCAATTGTTTCCTTGCTGCATTTGTTTTTTAACCTGATAGTTAATTCCATCCGAATCTATACCTTCAAATGTATTTTGGGGTTATTTCGAATTGGATTATTACCTAATTAAAAATTAGAATATTTACATTGAATTATATTGGGTGTCTTAAACTATATGTAAATACTGTATGTCGTGGAACCTAATTTAATAAAGTTAATAATACAAAAATTAAATTTGCATACCATGCACGCTGTCACTCCTATTTACTTCTAGAACATCATATAACCTGCTTAGTTTAATTTTTTTTGTTAAGATTGCTTACAAGCTTACTATTTCTTATCAGCTTTAAGTTTTAAGAATACATCTATTGTCAGTTATATACTGTTTCAACCATCTCTTTGGTGCAAATCGTCTGTGCAATACATTCATTCCATATTTTATGTTACTCAATTGTTTATTGTTTCAAATATATATACGTAATCTATTTTGCATATTATTCATAGTTCACACATAAATTTTAAATTTCTGAAATTTTCGGTGATATTTTGTGCTAATTAATGCTTTACATACTTCACAAACGTCAGTTATCCGAATCGGAAAAATTTCATTATTCTCAATATTTTAACTTTGCTATAGTTCAACAATAATTTACTGATAGAACTAATGAAAATTCAACATACATTTATTTTTAACTAATATAAAAACTTTTTTTTTTACTTATTATGGGCCGTGAGATATCCTCCTGTACTTCAGTAGGTAGAGCGCTATTCCAGTGATCTGTGTCCCTTGCCCCATTTTGCCCTTCCCTGGGAAAGCAAATAATACTCAAGAGATATTTTGTAGACCCCGACATATGGAACAAAAAATATTGAGTAAATATAAATAAATAGAAGTGTAGATTCGTTGTGAGCGAAGGTACTCCGCCACAAAGAATTGGGGGAGAATGTGAGATTCTCCGGGAAGGCATTAACCTCCGAATAGGTAAAGCACTAGCCTCCAGATCCACAAATTGGGGGGATCGAATACTTTCTTCGTTAAATTAGATAGAATTTTAGATCGAAAACTTTTAGTTAAGACTTATTAGTGCCTTGCAGCAAAGTAATGAAATCCATTAGTTCATACGAAGTTCATACGAAATTATGCCCATCCATTAGTTCATACGAAAAAATTCGATTTTATAAGCATATCGAAGAAGTGCTCAATAATAATTATTTTATATGACCATAATGCTTATTTTTTATTATTTATGTATGGCATTTCTATAGGGATTAACTAGATAATTCTTTATAGAATGCTCAAATTAAAATATGTATTAATTTCTGTATTTATTATTCAAAGATTTCAAATTAAAGTCTATCTTCAGACACGAAATATAAACTAAATATCGGTGTGCACAAAAAAAGATTATACTTTGTATTTAACATGAAACTCACCATGCAAAAGCAATTGAGTTCTAAATAAAATAATATTACCATTTCAGATGCAGGAACCCCTGTTATGATGAACAAGATCATCTTGGATGACAAAATGCTTTACAGTAAGAAATGCATTAATTATCCTTACATTTTGGTATTATTTATTAAACATAACATAGCTTTCTTAGGCCCTAAATTAAAAAATATCTTAATACATTGCAAAATACAAAATAGTACAAATTAATAAGTTAATGCAAATTGCATACAAAAAAGAATGATTTGAAAGAGATTCCCACAATTTTGTATTCAGTGAAAAGTCTATTATAGATAAAATAAGTGACAAACGTCTCTCATTATATCTATAGTTATATTTTGAACAATACACTGTCTTTTGAACAGTCGATTACAGTAACTGTCTTCTGAACAGTCACTGTGAGCGACACTTCTTTTAAGAAAAATTCTAATCTAAATACTTTCTCTTAGAAAAAGTGTCCAGATTAATCTTTTTCTTAGAAAAAGACTAATTAGAGAAATGCTATTTTTCTTAGAAAAAGACTAATTAGAGAAATGCTATTTTTCTTAGAAAAAGACTAATTAGAGAAATGCTATTTTTCTTAGAAAAAGACTAATTATTCGTTGAAGATTGTTTGAACCTTCATTTTACATTAGTGTTAACTCGCAAACATAATATGAGAGACCACATAAACTTATGCCATGTATTATAATGTTCTTTATTTTAAGAAAAGTTGAAAATGTGTACTTGCAGTTAAGAATTGTTTCTTAGTTTCCAAGAAATATCTCATTTCAGATAAATGTTTTGATTTAAATAAAAAGTGATTTAATAATTTAAATGCAGAATAAGTAAATGATATTTAATTTTGAGCACCGAATCCAAAAGTTTAACAATATAATTTGAGCAAAAGCAATATTATATAAATTCTTATGTTATATTATAACACTTTATATTACATATATTACTATATTTTCTTCACATTCATTAACTATTTCATTTTTTACGATTTCATGTTATCTATTAAGCAACTACAACCTTTTCATTTCTCCATGTATCAGTTACTTTTCTTATTATTGAATTATCAATTCAACTGATTTATGTTCGATTCATATCAGTTATTTTGTATAGTCATTATACAACTTCTGTATAAGGAATGACAAAACTTTAATCCAGATATATTGAAACTTTATATGCGTAAACATAGGGTATTGTTTAATGATGTGATAATTTTGAGTTTTATTTAATTTTATTATCTAATTGATGTATTGGGTCCTAAGTAAAATACTTTTATCTTTGATAGTGTATAACTATACAGCTCTAGTATGTAACTAAACAGCAGGAATCGTGTATTAAGTAGACCTCTAATAAAGTCTTAATTCTCTGATTGTACTTCCATTTCATACTTTGGTTCAGTATCTTATCTATGCTGTTTTTGTACCCATAAGACTAATTAGACTCACGGTGCAAATTCTTCCTTTTCAATTATATAACTTATCTTTTTACATTCATTTTCATCTGGTATTTACAAACACTTGTATTCAATGTACATCTTCTTACGCATATTTTATTACCTTCCATTATGCATTTATATTTTAAGCCATCTGTCATTCATTTGCAACATTTTTCACCATGCTATGTTTTTAATTGTTAATAGGCTGAAAAATATTATGAATAACTTTTTTTTTTGCTTATTTATGTAGCACTCTTATTCTGCAATATAGGATTGTCACTCTATATTTATTACCCATGTTAGAAGTTAACAATGTTCTCTTTCCTATAAAAAGAGTAGACACTTAATTTACAGTTTTATGATCCATATTTTTTAACTAAGCATGATGAACTAGAAATAACTGGCTCGTGATTTGACTCGTGAGAAAAAAATTAGAACGAAACACTTTACAAATCGAGGATAATTTATAGGCATATTTTTACATAAATGGTAAGACTGAACACAAACGGTATATTTGTGATTGTATGTAATCATATAATCACTATTTAACGTATTTTTGATTTTCCAGACTCTTCAAAAGTCCCGGTGACCAAGACGGCTGAATCTTTGCACACCTATAGCATCTATCACGGTACAGAACCTAACGGTGCAATATTTTCGATTTATCCCTCCCGGGGAGATCTGAGAAAATGGGTGGTTTTAAAAAGTCTTTCAATACCCTCCAAAAGCCTCTCCGTTAACCTAGAGGGATGAATCTTGGCACATTTATGGTATCAACTATGGTACAGAACTTAACGGAGTCAAATTTTCAATTTACCCCCTCCCCCTTGGCGGCGGAGAAAATGGAGGTCGAAAAGCCTTTCCAAATTTTCTAAAAGTCTCTCCGGTGACCTAAATCTTGGCACACTTATAGCATCTACAGTGCAGAACCTAACAGAGCCGGATTTTCGATTTGCCCCTTCCTCTCGAGGGCGGAGAAAATTGCAGTTCTGAAAGACTTTTCATACCATCCGGAAGCCCTTTGGTGATAAGACTAATTCATAGCACACTTATAGTATCGACTATCGAATAAAACCTAATGCAATCGGATTCCCCCCCCCCCCGGACGGAGATTATATTTTTTAAGTCTTTGAAAAAATCACATATCTGCAAAATCTCTATTTTGAGTGGCAGATAGTATAAGTTTTAAACTAAAAATCATATTTCTGATAGAAAAATGATATATGTTTTTTCTTAAAACAGCAGAATGATAGTATCTGTTTTACAAACGTATACACACTAACGTATATACATGAACATATATATTCATATATATATTTTATTCCTTCTGCGAGGAGGAGGAGGTTTATCTAAACCATTATCTCACATACCAAATTTCAAGTATCTATCTCACTTAAAAGAAGGCGTTTCTAATTTATTCCTGAAATTCAATATTTTGGTGGACAGCACCCCTAAAGTAACAAATATATAAAAATTTAAATTGTCCTCGTTCTTCACATCAAACGAACTGCCCTTGCACCAATTTTTAATTCATCCCGATATATTTTTTCTATCATTTCATATTTCGTTTTCTATCATTTCATATTACATTCATTGCTCAAAATGGGTAAATTTGCAAAAGTGAAATGCCAGATTTGTATCCCGATCACAATATCTTCCTTTTACTCATTCTATGCACTACTGTGAAATACTTTTCTTTTATACATATACTATGTCTTGTGGGACGATGGAAAATCCAAATCCGAGGGTAGGATATTTGACCTCATCACAATAATTTCCTTTGTACAAACTTTGTATTGTGTGGAAAATAAAAATGGTTGATTCGTATTCAGAAATGCCGTAAAACGTGTAGATTCTTCCAAATCCAAAAGTTAAATTTTTTATACCATCATAATGCGTTCTTTTACACATACAATATATTATTAGGGCGCTGTAGCCCAGTGGTTAGCGCGCGGGAATTGCACTCGGTAGGCCCGGGTTCGATTCTCTCCGCTGCCAAAACTGCCGCCGTGTTCACGCGGAGTACGATCACGTTAAACATGTGGGTCCGTAAGTCCTTCCGAGAAGTTGGTGGTAGGGGAAGGAGGGTATGGTCTCTGTGGATGATTCACCAATGGGTTCCGGTCTAAATTGGGTGACTCTTCCGAGCCTTCCAAACAGTTACCTTACATCTTTCTGGTAGATCGGACGGTCTGGGTCTCAGCAACAACATACGATATATTGTAAGAAAAGTAAAAATGGCCGGTAGCCGCAAAAATGACTGTAGGGACAATACAGGTAATGTAATGATGTAGGTAAAGTAAAAAGACAATATTTTTATAATTTACGGACTTTTTTTTTTATCTTCATTCCCGAATTGTAGGATATTGTGTTTCGTTTGTCAAGTAATGATAAAATGTTTTATATATTTCTGTATATTTAAAGTATTTTCTGAAATAAAAGGGATTGTCACATAGATACGTAAAGACTCACGCAACTATAACTCTCACAATATTTAATAGTTTCTGTTTCTTTGCCACACCGTTATATCATTCGAGATGTTATAGTCAACAGAATGTGGCCCTTTGAAGTTGGACGTATCTTAGTAAAGACCAATGATCTCAATTTTAAAACAATTTACCCTTTCGAATATTTTTCGAAAAGTTGTTACTATGTAATGTTTAATGCAAATATGAAAAGTTATAGGCATAATAATAACATTAATTAGTAAAAACACTGAAGGATAAGAACAGATAAAGCAAAGGAAAAGAACAAACTTAAGCAACATAAGCAGTGTTCGTTTGGAGGGCTTTAGCTCGTCAGGGAATTCTAGGGCTCCATGATGAGCGAAGGTCTTCAACATACATAAATTTGGGCCGAGGCCCGACGTAAAACGATCACATACGGTTCGAACATACTGCTGTATTCCTTAATAATATGATTTCAGTTTCTGTGTTTTAATGTATACCATTTCTTATTATCGTATTTCTTTTTTGAAATGGAAAAAATTGAAATTACACAAAAAATTTAAATATACACGGTGAAAATGATTATTGCAGTACAGATCTATGTCTCATTCTATAATTTCCCATTATTTTTCATTTTTCTTTATTTATGTAATGAAAGTAAAATATATATTTAATGTTGCAAATATTTTACCGAAATAAATTTCATTCAGACCTCCAATCAACACCTTCATAACATACCCTCCAAACGATCGATATTTGAAGAATTTGTAATATGTAAATCAATATATTCTCAGTATTTTTAGTAAATCGTATTTTTAATAATAGATTTAATAATTTTTCTTATTAAACTGGTTTATCAATTCTATATAAATTTCAAAAATTTGAAAATTATATTTTAAAAACTTAAATTCAATGAAATTTTACTTTGAAAACTTTTAAAATACGTGGATTAAGAATCTGCAAAACTATTAGTATAATACAGTTTTTTTTTTCAATGCACTTTTTCGCATGCACTTTTTTCTTTTTACATTAAGAAAACGAGTTATAAAAGCGTTATTACTTCATTCCTTTATGTCATCCCACTATTTTGAAGCAACTATGATTGCAATAGGCACAGGTGACGTTTGGTGTAGCAAAGCGGGGCTCTTCAGAGTTAATAGCGTCAAGTTTATGATTTCATTGCAAAATGTATATATTTCATTTTATTTTATTTTGTTTTTTCATCTTAAAATTATATTAAATTTGTATAGGTAAAGTATTGCAATAAAATCTGAGACTATGATTAATCAGTACATATCGATATGTTTCACTGTTTCTGTCATTCTGCAATACATATCAAACATTCTCAAAAAGATCTGGGTGTATTTGTCTGAAAATGCACAAAGTCTAACACAGAACTTCCAACATATTTGACATATAAGTGTCTTTAGATTTGAATCTAAATGGTGTACATAAAGGCCTTTCATTTTTAAATAACTACTTAAAATGCATAGAAATTAATAAGTTTTAGCTTATTTAACCTTTTACTTTTTTATTATATTTACATATATAAAATTTCATTTTTCTAATATTTTAACTAGTTTATTTCTCTAAGTTGCAAAACAAATTCTTATATTAACTTAAATATCCTTAAATTGTAAATTAGTCACTCACAGAAGTAGGAAAATCCTTGCAAAATATAAATTTCTTATAAAATGTTACTATTGGATCTATTTATTCATGATGTCATTTTAGTTGATTTTCTTCAACTCTGGCTTCAACAGCATCCAATGAATTGATAAAATCTCGATTTTATAAAGGGTGTTTATCTAAAAGATATAACTGAAAATCTTTTGGAACAAATTAATTTGTTTTACTTTATTATAGAATGTTTTTTTAATTTTATACTGAGTATTCATATATTTTTTATATTGAGTATAATATAATGCTTATCTTGTAAAATACTTTTGTACAAATCTTCTCATCAACTTAGCAAATGTTTAATTTTGCAACCTTTAGATATTGAAAACTCCTTGCGTTTCGCTTATAATAGCAAAATAAGACACGTTTACCTACTGAAGACATTTAAACCATGCATATTTTGCGTCTATTCGGTTCGACATAAAGTGAATAAATAATTTGGATATGTGATTTGCGAAGAGCTGAAAAGTTTACATATAACCCAACAAAACTATATTTTGCGATAATAAACAATGTTCAAAGTTACCTTTGCTTTTAAAGCAATGAGGAAACCAGGTATATTAAATCATAACGGTGCCATAACAATCCAGACACGTTGAGGTCTGCACTGTTGAGTCACTTTTGATCTCAAGAAACTTGTAACCAGTTCCGAATTGCTAAGAACTCTCGTGGTGACGTTGTTTCATATTCAACTAATAGAGTCAAATTTTTGCATAATTTACCTTCTTTTGGCAGATTAAAAACTAAATCAGTAGCCGAAAAACTAAAAGCAACAATAATTTTGCTAGGCGAAGAATTATCATTCTACCCTAGGTGACATACGATAAATTTAGCTCTCAGAAGACAATCGCTAAGACTCCAGTTAAGCAAAGGCACAGACAAACGGGAACCAAAATCCAGGACATTTTTATGAAAGACTCCAAATTTCCAATTGTGGGAAAGCATAGTGACTAACAAGTTCAATCCCCAAAAATTCCATAGAGGCGATCAATAGCACCAACATCGAATGGGGGTGTAAAATAGCCTAGCTTTTATCAAGTAATTGGTAGTCATTCAAAAGAGAGAAGTTCTAAATCCCCACCTCTCAAAAAATTGACTAAAAGCAATATACAATCCCACAAGACATTCTATGGCGAAAGACTAGCACAAAAGTATAAACGATGAATCTTTACACCTAAGTAATATTAATATGTGTTTTACTAAAATGTACTAAGTAATTGTCAAATTTACTAAGTAATTATACTCAGCGATGGCCCAGTCACTTATGTTCTGATATGTGCTTCCATATTAGCTACAAATGACCAATGCAATCGGCAATGACGAGTATGAAACGATACGTGAGCAATTTAAATATTGACTTTAATAATCCAACGGAATAAATTAATTGCTGTAAATTAGCTAAGATTGCAGTTTTGCCTTAATGGACATTAATTTAGGCTATCAAAAATTGAGCTAAATCTTTATCTTAAAATTTAAAGTTATACTATCACTCATGAATTGTGTCATTTATAAATTACGTGAATAAGTGTAAATAAAATTTATTATAGAGATCTAAAGTCTGGTTATGCGTATGGACCTTCAAGTATTTTATTTGGGTGTTTTATTTCAGGTTTTTAGTAACAAGTCCAACTCAGTCTCACAGATTTTGTATTTAGTGCTATGTAAGAAAACGTCTGTGTACTGATTTTTCATTTTTTAGAAATGACTACATTAGAAATTACAGGCGCATATGATGCATTTCGGATCCTGCTAAATCTTCGTGAAGCTGGCACATCCAAGTAATATATATATATATATATATGTAATAAAAAAGATAAAATTAAAAATAAAATAAAAGTAGTTATGTATATATATATATATATATATATATATATATATATATATATATATATATATATATGTATATATAAAATTGTAAATCCAATGTTAGAATGTAAGTAGTAACACATAATACACTATTCCAAAATTTTCTACAAATTACAAAGAAATAAAAGAAATTCAAACATAAAGAGAAAATTATAAAGCGTAATGCAGGTCATAAAGACAAAGACAATCAATAAATCTCAAAGGTGAGGAATGAAAATAGGAATACAAAAAATCAAGCAAAAAAGCTTGCACGTGGAAGAGCTTTAGGCTTAAGATAAGTTCAATTCGAAAAAATTCTTGTCAAGTCCATATATCCCTTCGAAATGAACACAAAAATGCTTGTTTCTGAAACACAAGATAGGTTTTATCTATAAACTTGTGTTATATGGACGAGAAGCAAGGAAGATTGGAAAAATAAAAGGAAACATAAATACCTTATATATATACATATATATATGTATATGTATATATATATATATATACATATATATATATATATATATATATATATATATATATATAATGTTATTTCATTTAAATTCTACACGACAACAGGATCTTGAAAAAAAATGGCATATCCTAGCAATATATAAGCTATTAAAAGTTACAAATTTATTTTGCGATAAAAAATTACAAAGATATAAATATTTTTTTTATCATTTTAGAATATTAATTTGATTTTAACGATTTTTAGACATTTCAAATACAAGACCGACTTCTTCTGTTTTTATTGTACCAAAATATAATCAGTCCTAGGCAAACCCATAAATAACTGTCAAATTCCTTGAAATGTCGATAGTTAGTTTTTCAACAAGAGTAGATGCATTATGTTGCCCAGATACACACATACACAGATGTCATACTACAATTTGTTAATTTTCGTTCTAAAGTACCCACAACGAATAAATTGAATGTAAACTCTTTACGTTACTTGGCCTATGCATATGTGCAGTATATAGTGGAGAAAATAAAAATACCAACAGATAAAATGCATCCCGTTACAGCTTCACAACATTATCAATCTGTAAATTCTTAAATATATCACATCTTCCTGTTAAGCGTTCGCCTGAATTGCGAGTGAATGTGGAGCAGTAGGTAATCGTTAGGCATATTGCCGTGCAACTTCCACATGGTGTCGTCTGAATTCGCTGTATACTAATACCATCTCACAATAATCTTAATAGCCTGCTTTTTTTGACACGATGCTCATCAAAGTACATGCACCTGATGGTAGACTATGATGGTAGACAAAGTACATACATCTGCTGGTAGACTCGCATATTTTATCTATAGTTGCGGCTTTGATCGTTACAGCCATCATTTATATAGCCATCATTCCACGATACTCAAAATTACGATTAGTTTTCTAATTGAACCATTTATTTCTATAAAAATGTCAATTTTTACTTATTCATTGATGATCTAGAAATTTTTAATTGACTTTTTCCGATATCTCTCATGCTTTACGAAATAAAAGTGCTAACTATCAAATTTTGATTCTAGGAGCGCTGCCGTTAGGCTAATACTGCATAGCACTTTACTGTACCGATACCTCATCGTGGCTCTAACTACCATCGCTGCTGTCTCTAGTGGCTCGGGAAGTTACTTTAGGACCATCCTGTATAAAGAGAAAAAAAAGAGAGAGAGAAATAATAGGAAATGCATGAAACATAATACTCAGAGGTGTAGATTTTCAGGAAAATTTTTAAACGGAAAAGTTTCCGGAAAATTTTGAAATTATTCTCTATATCACATTTTAGCTGGAATAATATGTTCAGTTACTTTTAAAAGTATTTATTCTTATTTTACAGCTACAGTCAAACCTATTTTATATAATAAGGCTAAAAAAATGTTTAAATCTAGAAATATATAAAAAATTCTCTGCATGAAAATTTCTTACATCTGCATATTGCAGTTGGAAGCTACAATTTATTATTTTCCTTAAGTATGCTTACCTTTGAAAGTTTAAAAAATGTATTACATCTATATTCTATAATAATGTTTTCTTTATCTTAAAAATTTCAATTTTAAAGCATTGCGCAAAAAGAAACGAGAAGGCATGCAAAAGGTATGAGAAATAATTTAAAATTGTTAAACCTCATCAGAATCATAAAGAATTCACTGCTTATTATTATAAAAGTAGATTATAAAATATAATATTAAAAAAATGTATAAACTAATTATAATTGAAACATACATTAAACATTATATTGCATTTCTTTCTATACCTACTGATAATCCAAGGGAAACATTCTACCATCTTCCTAAAACATAACAAAAATAAAATATAAATTACTAGTTTATTATATGTATAAAAGTAAATTATTGAATATATAAACATACTATACGACAAAAATAGGTTAAAAAAATGTCTGTAATTCAGCACTTTTAAAAATAAATTATTTTATAAGATATTGAAAATTGTTTAAAAAATACCTGCTCTGTAATTGAATGAGCATCATGAGAAAGAAGAGACAATTTGAAAGATGAGTTAAGTATATGTTTAGTGCTATTAAAGCATTTCCATCAGCAGAACTTGTAAAACATTTCATTTTCTTAATATTTTTATAAATTTTAGAGAACTTTTTACTAAAAGAATAGGCTTCTTAAAACTTTATTTGCTTTTTCTGAAAATAAGTAATATGTCACTTGTATCCTTTTAGTTGCCATCTATTCTCTTTAAAATAAAGCACATATACACACATTCCCCCCCCCCCCTTTAATTCATTTTCCTTTTAAAATTAGAAAAATCCATTAAAAACTTCTTATAAAGCTATTTGCTTTTCAGAAAAATAGTTTGGAAAGTGTATTACATTCAATTTACAAATTAATTAAAAAGAAATAAAAAAGAGTGGAAAATTTTCCCGTTTTCGGAAAACTGTCCGACCCATATCTCTACTCACTAAATGTGCGTTCATATATATATTTGTATTTAATTTTACATTCTGGTGCCCTTAAAGTTTTGCCGTCCAAGCTCTATCTCACGCTCATTGTTGAGATAGACAGATTAGGAGAAATTGTAACACACTTACATTCAACCTACTGTACATTCTTGAGTTTTCATATATGTCATTAAAATAAATCAATTTTGAAGGATGGAGAAAACGAGATTTTTTTAAACGAAGGCAAAATAAGCGTAAACGATGACTCTATTAGATTTACATGATATTCAACTTTTACTGTGCTATTTCTAAATGTACAAAAAATACAAAAAATGTTCAATCATAAATTTCTTTAATTTCTTAACAAATACAGTTATAATATTTGTAGACAAAACTCAGATTTGAATAGCTCGCCCTATCTGAGTATCAATCATGTCTTTTAACCGGCAGACCGACGCCGGAACTACTGATTTCTAACTGTGGACAACATAAAGAAGAAGAAAACTTTGAGGCATCTATCACTGCAATCTGAATCCCTCCTCTTATCTTCATAATTGTTTCAATTACAACAGTTTTGAACGCAAATTATTAGCTTAGACTATGACATTATGTATATTCTTTTTATGCTGCATTTCTCTTTAATATTATTTTCTACATTTCCGAATATTTTAATATTTGGGATGCAACTTTTTGTTGCAGGAATGAGTAAATCAAATGTACAATATTATTTTAATGCGCGGGATCTAAAAGTCACAACCATCCAGACTAAAGTAAGAAATCAACTGAAGAATGTTTTTAACCTGGGTTCGAACTACAAATCCGAAACTAGCTAGTCAATGCTCGATCCATTAAGCTATTATTCTTATTTTCTATAATGATAGTGGACGCTACATTCTTATGCATCAGATTTCAGATTAATGTAATGCCAAAATGTTATGACATTCTTATGCATCAGATTTCAGATTAATGTAATGCCAAAATGTTATGACATTCTAATTCATCAGTGTTTTTTAGTGAAATATAGCATTCTGATCTTCTTACCACTCTCAAATTAAAAATTGTTGCCATAAAACGAAGAGTAATTGACAAAGTTGGAACTCGATATTTTTAAGACCGCAATGATGGACTGCCTGTAATGTGCACGGCTAAGTTGTTCGGGTACCATTGTAACGAACTTATACCTCAACCGGGATTCGAACCATGTGTTGAAACTGGTTAGTCGACGTTTTGTCCCTTAAGCGCGTAGGGTAATATTTTTATCATCTATAGTGGGTGTGAACCCTGCAAAAGAAAAGAAAATAATTTAATTTTCAATGGAGGATAGTTGTTTCCATTACTGTGAATTATTTTGGTAGGTTTGCGGGGTTATAAGTCTTGATGTACTGTACTTTAATATAATTAAGGAATTTACTATATTTACAATATTATATTATTTTGCTAAAAATGCTCAATAATTAGGAAGTATTTTTGCATTCCATGCCTTATATTAAATTGTATTATTGTGTTATGGTAATTGCTTTATATAGATTGCAATTATGTAAGTTGCATAATTATAGAATTCTATTGATTTCAATCATAATATTTGAAATATAATTCACTTATTAGTAATCTGTAACCTAAAAAATTTTTACTCTACATATAACACTACTTTTACACTACTCATAACACTACTTTTACACTACTTATAACACTACTTTTACATTACTTATAATTTTTCCCGGTCATCCAAATTGCTGTTCATGTCCCAGGACGAGTTGGACGGTCTGGGCTTTCTACACTACTTACAACTTATCACAGCTGCATTCGGCGTTAAAGAAGTTATAGAAAATGTCTAACTTTTTCTCAGTCTAAATTACCAGCTTTTTTTTATACCGCTAATTATTGTGTATGCCTTTTTATCTACATAGACCACTAAACATTTTTATTGCATTGCTCTTCACATACTTTTGTTATATTTTTATGCTCTAATTCGGTTCTTTAGCACTTTAGTTAAGACCCTGTGATATCTTATAACATGTGGATATAAACAAAATTCCTTATCTATATAATATGCACTATACTGACTAAGCATGTGAGGGATGATGTATCAAAATTATCGTGTACTTATTTAATATAGCTGGAATCATAATTTTGATTTCATTCGTGACAAAGGGAAAAAGCTAAAATTTCCAAAGTTCGAATTAGGGGTGACAGTACGAAGTGACAATCAAAGACTGAGGAGGGTGATGTATCAAAATTATCGAGCACGTCTACTATAGCTTGAATCTTGATTTTGGTGTCATTCGATCCGTCTCAACTTCGAAACTGAAAAATCTAAAATTAAAAAAAAAATTAGACAGGGCTAAAATATAATTAAAAAAAAGCAAAACAACTTTTCAAAATGATCAAGCACTTCGACTTGAACTAGAATCTCTGTGTTAGTCTCATTCAATCCGTCACAGCTTTTAGGCAGAGGCGTAGACTTTGTGGGTTGAAAACACTTTTTAAACCCCCAATAATTTTGTTGTGGGTTCCTCGAACCCCTAATGTTTTTTCGCATACTTAGTGGGGGGAAATAAACGTATATATTCTTCAAGTTTTCCATTATTCATTCCCTGTTTATTATATACAATGTGTAAATAGAAATTTACCCCTCAGACTGTCTATTGTAATCTGAATACAAGATTTTAATTCAGAATGATTTAAATATACTTTTTTTGACACTTTTAACATTAGTGAAAATACCTAAAAGTAAATTTTACATTTTTTTTTTTACTTTTATAAAGTTACTTGAGTTAGAAATTCACAACATATGTATATTTTATAAAATAATGTTGCGTCTACAAAAGCAAAACAAATGAAATAAGTAATTATGTAGAGAAAAAAATATTATTTTCTGTACTTAACTATAGTTTGTTTTAATCGAAAGTTTTAAAAACATTCGTATTAGGGGTGGCGATACGAAGGAATTTTTAAGAAACTTATACCACTTTGTCTCTCAAAATAAATAAGTACACAATTTAATACTCTTTCGCTACCAACAGTTAAAACTAGAAAACATAAATAACTTTATAAATAAAACGCAATTTAAATTTCTGTTAAAAATCATTTCACAATAATTAAATAATTCTGTGATGCAAAGAGTATCAAAAATTCTAAAAATAAATAGTTTACGGTTCATCCTTGTCTAAACGTAGATTTTTTTGTAAATTGTATTTATGCAAATTTTGTCGCTATATCTGGTCTATATATGAACGATTCAAATTTTATTTCCGTGTAGCCACTGATGAAGAGCTTACTTATGCTCGAAAGCGCTATGGCCTTTTTTTAAGCTTTTGTACGCCTTATAGGAAGTAAAACAAAGACCTTCTGTTGTGGATGTGTGCTTAATTTTTGCTATTATAACATCAGACGTGATGCCAAATTATTTATTTAACAAAATCAGTTTTTATGTCCACACCGATCTTAAAAAGCCCGAAAGGACAACCGAAGTTTCAGTGTATCGATTGTGTGGACAAGAAATTTGAGGAGTTGAACATTAAAAATTAGAGAAACATTGCTCCCATGGCACAGCTTGAAAGAATTTCTGAGGAAAACCATAGTCCACAGTTGGCTGTCGAGCAATTGATGATGATGATATTTTACCATTTAACTGTTAACAGATTTATAAAATGTGCCCAATTTTCATGCTTAAATCTGAGAGGACTTTTGAAATTCAGAAAAGTTATCAACAACATTGATTAAGTGCGTAGGTATCACATTTAATGACCATCTATCTATTTTAAATGTTCAAAGCGCGGGTGAAATGGATAACCTATATATACCTCATAAAAAAATGTCTGACATTGGTAATCAATCTAATAGCTCAAAACGCAGAAAAACGGTAGCAAACTAAATTAAATCTAATGACACAGGTCTTTAATATGCACTTATTATTTTATTCCCAATTATTTTTTAGAAGTCCTTCAATTGGGCAAGTTGCAATTCCTAGATATTCGTAATTAGGAAAAAACATTTAAACATAGCATACAACGTTTTTATTAACCTTAAACTCTCACTCACTTCTTACACATATTTTATAATTTTTGGTCAGTAGAATCACAAGACAACATCTAAATGACCCCTTATTTCATCCCAAGATTCTTTTTTGATCGACTCATTTTCAATTTTTAGAGTGTACCTAAGTCATCCGATCTATTATCAGCGCAACAATTAAAATAATAAAATTTATGCAACTATAATTCTCAACAATTGAAACAGCTTATTAATCCACTTACGGCCATGTTCTACTCGTAATTGGTAACCTAGATAACATCTCGTACTCATCCCTAAAACTAATTATGCCATATGAAACCAAATACAGGTTATTTTCAAAACATACCCTTCAAACTATTCTTAACATTTTATAATTTTATTTAAATAAATTTATATATAAAATGTCAATTACACACTCCATTCCTATTCCGTTCCCGGCCACTCAAACAGCTGCTGTAAGCTCTCGGGCCAGTCGAGTGGGCTGGGTTTTCGACACTCCATCCCTATTGAAGCTTTTAATATATAGAAATCTAAAATAATATTTACAGTTAAACACTCTTCATCAATTTTTTATAAAATACATTAATCAGGTGTAAAAATTCTTAGTCGTTATTTATTTTTACAAAGCAGCATCCATTTATATTATAGTTTTAGATATTTCTATAATAAAACTATTTTGTCTACACGTAGTACTAATAACGCCTTCAAACAGCAACAAACCACAAAACACGACTCTATTTCATTTACAAATATAAACAACAAGTTAACACACATCAAAACTTAAATATTCATTACCTTGTAATAATTCTTATATTTCACAATTACCTTGTGAAATTCAAATATATAACCAGTGGACATAATTCTTATGCAACAATTGCAAATGTAAAACTTCTACAAGTCTTAAGGACACTTTTAATGAAATCTCTAAAGGATCGCATTGCATTATCAAAAATAGCCATAACACAAATCCTATTTTTAATTATATCAACTTTGTAGAAATTTTTGAAAGATTCAAATCATTATTACGAATTAAAAATATTAATATAATAAAAGCATATAAATATCCTGTACTATGAGAACGTAAAATATACAACTACAATCTCTTATCAAAACAGTTGAACAATTCTGTATCTTGTTCGTGTTCTGAATCATGCTATCAATCCTTTATCGACCAACATCATGGACATGTAATCACAGGAAATCTCAATTTAATTAAGGAACCTAATCTCAAATAGTTTTTAAGCTATGGATCCAAATACAGACTTCCACTACTGTATAATAAAAGGAAAATAATTCAAGCTTTAGCCATTGATCTAGATAAATATATATATAAAATATCGGGTAAATACCACTGCCCTTTTGAAGCATTTAAGAGCTGGCAAGTGCAAGTCACCTGGCATGTAAAACAATTGCTTCAACAAATTCCTATATAAAAATATACGCATAATTACCAAAGCATCTTAAAAGAGATCAAGTTAATACAAGACAATTTTGTAATCACTTATGTTGATAAG
>OX578142.1:132385030-132390030 GCA_951213105.1 Amaurobius ferox
GGAACAATAAAGGGAGTATAAATGAAACAATGTTATGTATATAGAAATCCATGCATAAACAAGAAAATAATTATGAGAATTCGAAAAAGTATAAATAAAAAATGAGACAAAGCAATCACGCCTATATAATGGAATAGCGTTAGGATTAATGGCGGTTAATTTAGAATAGATTTTTTATTAAGGCTAAGTTTCCATTTAATTTAACCAAGAAAAAGGCATGTTTCTGATAACAGAGATAGTTAAAAATTATGAACTCTGTTAACTTAACTGACAAGCATAAAAAGATTGATAAATAATAATGAAATCTGATAATTACCAGTAAAAAAATCCACTCGCTACAAAGAAAGAATTTCTGATACGAAAAATGCAATCTAACTGTTGCCACTCGCAAGAGACACGTATCAGTGTTACCAACAGGCAGTCATATATATATAAATATAAATTATTAAATCCAAAGTTAGAATGTATGTAGTAACTCATAATACACTATTCCAAAATTTTCTACAAAATACAAAGAAATAAAAGAAATTAAGGCAAAAAGAGACATATACATATATATATTATTATTATACATATATATATATATATATATATATATATATATATATATATATATATATTTATATAATAATAGAAGTTTGAAAATCCAATGAACGAAAAGTAAGAAGATGTAACACGATAAACCTAACTTTTTTAAAAACACCCACAGAATAAAATATAATACAGCAAATCATCAATCAAATGGATAAAAAATACAAAACACAAGCTATCAAGTTACAGAAAATCAACCAAATTAAAAGGTATGGAAACAAAAAAAGAAAAACTTAAGCTAAATTCAACTATCTAACAGGCTTACAAAACAAAAGTAAAAATCAACTAATCCTCAAGCAAATGGGAAAAAATAAATAAAATAAATATCGAATCAACAAGTCAATGAAAAATATAAAGGTATGGAATCGAAATAAGTATAACAAACGAAATCAAGCACAAACGCATTACACGTGGACGAGGCTCTAAGCCTAAATCATGAATTGTTAACCTCTACAAAAATCTAATCATGTCCAAGTTTTTTGTAGAAGCAAACACAAAAATTTATGTTTCTGAAGAAATAGATAGATTAAATCTATAAACTATTTCTACTTGGACGACATACATAAAGAAGGAATCAAAAAGAAAAAATGAATACCTGGAAAAAGCAAAGCGTATGTACAATCGAGTCAATACAGGGTACACTGATAGAAGAGACCAGTGTTGCCATTCGTAAAGAAAAAAATAAAAAACCATTTACTGTTGCCATTCATAAGAATTGAAAAACTGTGAAGCGAAATGTTAAGAAAAAGTATTAATATACAAAAAGAGCTACTAAAAAGAGGGGCAAATAATAGTAATGCTGAAGTGGGAAGTGAATGAAAAAAAAAAAAAAAAAAAAAAATATATATATATATATATATATATATATATATATATATATATATATATATGCATATTTCTATATATACATATATATATTTATTTAAGTTCCACTAGTTGTATTATTAGCTTTATTAATCAATTTTATTAGTATTATCAGATTATCTGTGAGTTTTATTTTTTTATATTTGTATATTTCATTTTTGTTATTTTATTATTGCTATTTCTTAAGTTAAGGTTTTATGAGTTACAACTTCTCTCTATTCTATCATTCGAATTTCATATTATAATTTTATTATACACTCTTTCGCAACAAAAACGAAGCACCCCTAAAAAATAATCCGATCATCTCGAAATTTCGCATTCAAATTCCTTTATACCTTGTATGCAAATGATTAAATTTGCAAGGTCAATGAGTGTTAACTTCGGTTATAGCGCGCGTTTCTACTGCGCAACTAGCATCCTATAAAACAGGTTTAATATGGGACCAGTTTATCTTTGCTCGTTTTCGGCGTTGCAATTCTGTGGAGACACAACCAATAATGTCCTTACGACGTTGCCAAAGACCTTATAAGCAATTAGACGAGTTCGAACGTGGTCGTATAGTCGAGATGCGTGAAGCTGGCTGGTCATATTGAGCAATAGGCCGCCACCTGCACCGAACGAACACTGCTGTGCAAAGGTGTTGGCAGCAATGATTGCTGCAAGGAACTCATCGACGAAATGAGGGCTCAGGAAGGCCAAGATGCACGAATGCGAGGAAAGATGGGATGATTGTGTGGCTGACCCGAACTGGTCCAACGGCATCATTGTCCGTCATCCAGAGTGCTACAGCCTATTCCATACCACCCGTGGTACCTTCCACCATCTCAGGGCGCTTGACTAAGGTGGGGTTACGCTCACGGCGGCCTTTGAGACGGCTGCCTATAACCCCACAGCATCGACAGAGTCGTTTGGAGTTGTGTTGTAGCGGAGCATCATGGGTGCCAGCAGACTGGAATCGCATAGTCTTCAGCGATGAATCACGATTGTTTTTCAGCTGATGACCATCGGGTACGTGTGTGGAGGTGCCAGGGCCAGTGGTCCCAATCAACCTTTGTTTTACATAGGCACACAGCCATTACCCCTAGTGTGATGGTGTGAGGTGCTATTTTTTACGACAGCACGTCGCCCCTAGTCAGCCTGCGTGCAACTTTAACAGCTCAAAGATAACAGTTACCTTACAACTTTCTGGTAGGTCGGACGGTCTGGGTCTCAACAACAACAACTCAACGATATGTTGATGAAATCCTGCGGCCGTTTGAGTTACCCTTCATGGCCAGTCATTCTGGGGCCATTTTCCAGCAATATAATGCCACGCCACATACGGCTCGCATATCTGTGAGCTGTCTCCGTGCTGTTGATACTGTTTCTTGGCCAGCAAGGTCACCAGACCTTTCGCCAATCGAGCATGTATAGGACATGCTAGGCCGCTAGATTCGGGCACCACGAAATGTAGCAGATCTGGAGCAGCAATTAAGGAATGCCTGGCAGAATGTATCACAGGATGACATTAGGAAGCTTTATCACTCCTTACCTAAACATATACAAGCATGCATTGCCGCCAAGGAGATTTCACCAATTACTGATTTGAAAATTCAATGTGCAATTGCCTACCATTGATGGGTTCTGCGGCTTTGATTTTGTAATTATTTCATTACCTGAGTATGAGCTGTAAGCATATTTAATTTCAATAAAAACAGTAAAAACAGTCACTTTCTTCATGGTGCTTCGTTTTTTTTTTTTGCAAAAGAGTATATATATATATATCCAATGAACTAAGAGAAATATTGTAAATCATTAGGTTTCAAGAACAGAAGCTGAACGATCTTTTATCGATATGGCAATTGTTTGGTTCCTTCCTCACAGGGGTTTTGTTAGGAGTAACAGGACTTTAAAGGGTTTAAGCCAAGCAAACTGTTATAGCTTAGGAACCAGTCATAACTTTTTATCGTAAATTGTGCATTTTTATAAGGAGATATTGCGTGTGTTGTTTTTATACTAGTCTGCTCCAATTTTTTTTATTATGTGCACAGTTGATTTTCCCAATTACCATCCCCATTAGCATTAATACAAGAATTAATGAGAATGCAAAATGCATGAAGGAGAGATCCACTGCTTTTCTTATAACACCCAGTAGATTGCTAGTGTCCGAGTGGAGCAGTAATTTTCTTGATCCGAAAAGTGACAATGGTGCAACTAAAATTGTAAGAACCTGAGGAAACAACAATTGTAAAGACCTGGGCCAACTACAATTTTAAGGACCTGGAACAACTGCAATTTTAAGGATGTGGGGCAATTACAATTGTAAGGTCCTAGGGATACTGCAATTGTAAGGACCTGGGGAACTACAATTTTAAGGACCTGGTTGAAACTACAATTGTAAGAACCTAGGGAAATTACAATTGTTAGATCCTGGGAAAACTACAATTATAAGGATCTGATAAAATTATAATTGTAAGGACCTGGGGCAACTACAATTGTAAGGACCACTGTAGCCCCATAATAATAAAAATTTCCATTTTTCATAATAAGGAAAATTTTATGGCTTCTAAATACCTGACATTTTGCCACCCCAACTACTCATGCATGCGTGTTTTTGTAAACAGTTTGATAGGTTTATGTTTCAAATGTGATATGTTTATTTATATATAGGTGTAAATTAATCTTTGACATAATAATCGAAATTTCTTATCTAAAAGTGCCTGTCTAATATTTTCGTTCAGTTGTACATTCTAGTAAAGTTCAAAAAGTATAGTTTGAAATAAATAAAGTAAAATGATTTGCTTTACAAATTATGGAACGGGATATCCATATAAATATATTTGTTAATTTTTCCAAATATATTCTATATTCTGAGTCCTCCAACTTTCCTTTCTTTGATTATTTTTAATAAAAGCACAGGTTGCATTTCTTCAGGAGAATTTCATTTCATGGAACTCTCTGAAGCAGGATCTTTGTTAATTCTGCAATACTGTCTCTCAAGTTTCACGAAGAAATTTAATTGCTGTTTTCTTATCTAGACCTCGTTTTCAATTTGCCAAAGAGGCTTTTCTGTTCTGTACACAAGTCTTATCTAGAGGGTACTCAGGCAGTTTACTAGTATGTGCGTGTCATGCCTGTACTACAGCAAATCTATTGGGCCGATTTCTTTTTACTTCTCGTACATACCAAGGGAGGGGGATGATACTTCGGCTGTTCCTATTTTTGAGCCCCCTCCCTATACCGTTCGCGCCCGGGGGCGGGCGGGAAAGGAGATCGATGACACGCAGCCAATCAGAAGTGCGCCCAAAGAAGCGAAAGTAGGTGGGGATTGGGAAAAGGCCCCCACATGAGAAGAAGCCCCACCTTTCTTCCAAGGAACATGCCAGAAATGCCTATGTTAATGAGAGCGGGCTTATTTAATGCAAAATTTAGCTCAATGCGTCCATTGGTCCATCCGCAACGGTCCTTCTCTTTTTCAGAAAACAAATGTATTCTCGACTCCCGATAAATTTTATCGATATTTCGCAGAAGAGTAAAAATCTATAAAACCCATTTTATTAAAACTG